>JALIGW010000039.1:1407500-1562500 GCA_023053685.1 Diadophis punctatus similis
TAAGTTTTACACAGACAGCTGTTGTGCTGGTTTAAGGAAAGAAAATTATAAACCCAAATATCTCTTTGCTCTTCTGGCCACCTGATCGATTTCTCACACTGTATCAGAATTCCTCAGAGGTCAGAGAGCACCACAGTGGGATATAGGACTGTTTTCTTAAAGGGTATGGTACGCACACACACACATCTTCAAGTCAATATTGACTTCTGGTGACTGCTTGGACACATCCTGCAGTTTTCTTGGCAAGATTTCAACAGTGGTTTGCTATTGCCTGCTTCCTGGGGCTGAGTGGCAGTGACTGGCTCAAGGTTACTCGGCTGGCTTTGTGTCTAAACGAGGACTAGAATTCCCAGTCTCCTATTTTCTAGCCTGGTGCCTCAACAACTATATCAAACTGGTTCTTGCAAAGGCTTTATAGGCAACATTTTAAAATGCAACCAGAAGTGGATCGGTCTCATAATTTAACAATTGGCAAGTTATGCTCTTTGTGGTTAGTCTCAGGAAATAATCCAGAAAATTTACTTTGTTCTTAGTGGATTTCAGGTACATTTCTACAGAACACACATAATGCATTAAATATCATATTTTTCAGAGTATAAGACGCACCTTTTTGCCCCCCAAAAGAGGGTGGAAATGTCGGTGCATCTTATACACCGAATACAGCCATTTTTGGCCTCTTGAAGCCCCGCCCCTGCATCCCATTTTTGTGAAAAATGGGCCGTTTTTTGCAAAAACAGAGGTGGTTTTGCCTTCCCCCACCCCCTAGGAGTGCTCTGCAGGCTTTCCAAACTCCCTACATGCCTCGTTTTTGCAAAAAAAACAGCCGGAAAAGGGGCCGTTTTTCACAAAAAAAGGGGGTGTTTTTGCTTTCTAATTACCCCATCTAGCATGACTGGAGGAGGAATTCTGGGAGTTGAAAGTCCACTAGTCTTAAAGCTGTCAAGTTTGAAGACCCCTGGATTAGGGGTGCAAGGGTCTTCAAACTTGGCAAGTTTAAGACTTGTGGACTTCAACTCCCATTCCTGAGCTAGCATGACTGGAGGAGGAATTCTGGGAGCTGAAGTCCACAAGACTTAAAGCTGTCAGGTTTGAAGTTTGTAAAAAGTGTACATGGTTGTATAAAGTATTCTGCTACACTGGTATTTTATTAAATAATATATTACTACACCATTTGGTTCAGAATACTTTTTTCCTTGTTTTCCTCCTCTAAAATCTAGGTGCATCTTATACTCCGGTGCGTCTTATACTCCGAAAAATACGGTAGGCTATCTTAGAAGTTGCAACCATAGCAATAACTTTATGACTAGGTTATCTCTAAGAAGGAATTTGCTGAGTCTTTACCTGTTGGCCTTGTAATCTGGAACACAGCAGGGGGGTCCAGGTGCTTGCCTGAATCTTTCCTCTTGTCCATGGTCTCACTTCAATGTCCTTTCAAAATATACAAATACATTGAGCAATAATAATTTCCATTCTACTCATGACAATTTAAACACATTATTAAATCAAAATTTTACTAACAGATGAACAGAACATTCATGTGAAAATTAATTAAATCTATTACAATTGAAGGCTTTTGCAGGACTCTAAAGAAGCTAGACTCCTGATTAAGGAAAAATGCCACCTAACCCTAAAGGCAATGACTGAGAATAACGGAGTTGGAAGGGACCTTGGAGGTCTTCTAGTCAAACCAACTGCTTAAGCAGGAGACCCTACACCCAATGACTGTCAAATGACAGAAGACTGATCACAAGTCACAATCTGTTGAGTTGATGGCACTCAGGAGTATCTTTCCAGGTAATTCCACTATCTGAGAAGGATTACATTAAAGGGCATTACTCTTGAGAAGGATTTCTCTTAAAGGGCATCCCTGGGGTTCCCCAAGATCCTCCCAGTGGTCCATGACATCAAAATTATTCCCCAGCCTATGTTGAAAGATAATACAATATTAAAATCCTATCAAACAGTTGTGAGAAGCGGTAATGGCAGTGAATGCATCCATTTTAATTTTTTTAATGTAGTAAATATCAATGAATATAACCCATTCAAATAAATGCTCTTTTGGGATTTTCCATCATTTTAAAAATGGGAAGGAATCCTGAAAGAAAAAAGGTTTAAGAAACAGTGACATTGAGAAATAACGTACTTTCCTGTTATTGCAACCAACAGCAGATTATATAAAAATGGTCTTCTTTTAGGTAAAATTAACCTAATTTAGGTATTTAAGATGACAGCCAATGCTTTATACAGTATTTTTATCTTGAAATCTATAGGAAATCAATGTAACTATTTAAAAACAGACAAAAATTTTTTTTTGCTAAATAACCTTATAAACAAATTTTTCTGCCACCTTACTGAAAATTACATGCAGATGTGTGGTGTGTGTACATATATACATATACACACACATACCACATATACACATATACCACATTCTTCATATATAGCACACATTGCAACATTCCATTTTGCAGGAAACCTTATGATGCATCACTGTTTAAAGATCAGTTAGATATTTTCAAGAAAAGTCTGGAGCTACCAAATCAGTTTCAGCCGATAAAAGCCTCAACCTGAAACACTGAGCTCATTTTTTTCCCCTTGGGAAAAGAAACAGGCTTCCATCTTCCAGATCATGCCCCCTTACCCAAAAATTATTTCAGTTTGTTTGGATTCATTCCAGTTTATTTCTCACTGAGCCTATTATTGCTTGTAGACAAACACTGGGGGAGATCATTCCATCATCCAAGAAGGATAACAAAGAGATTTGCGTGTCCTGACTGGGGGATTTTGGGAGTTGGTCCACACACCTTAAAAATAGAAAAGTGCTAGTTTAAGACTCTAAACCAGAGCCTCACCAATCTTACAATCTCAGATGCTTTAGTTAGTCTATGCAACCAACCTGAGACTCCACATGACTGGAAGCTGCAGTCCCCACATTGGGGAAGGATGGTTTTAGCCACATGATTCTCAGTTATATTTCCTATATGGGAAATTCCAGGACAGTTTTTGTTTTCTTCTTCATTTATTGGATTTTTAAACTTTCTGAATCTTATGAGTGTCAGATGTTTAAAACAATCTGATGAAACAGCATTCACCTTGTTTCATGCAGTGCTTCAGGTTCAGAGTAATTTATATACTTCTGATCTAGTTTCCTGGTTGGCAAATCCAGCATAAACCGTACCCTAAAAGCAAGGATTAATCAATCAATCGAGCTGGAAGGGACCTTGGAGATCTTCTAGTCCAGCCCCCTGCTCAAGCAGGAGATTCTATACCATTTCAGACAAGTGTTTGTCCAGTCTCTTCTTAAAAACCTCCAGTGATGAAGATTCCCTTAAACCAGTATTGGCGATTCAGACAGCCCCAATGCCCCACATTAAGTTGTAATGTACTTCTCCTGGCTATGTTGCTGTACATTTCATAGCTACCTGCGCATGAAGCCTCCTTTGGTTCAATTCCAATTTTTGTCCCCCAGCCCTTAATGAGAGATACAGTAAACCCAAATAAGAAACAAAAACTGGCGATTCAAGGCAACGCCCGCCCTTCAAAGCAGTTTCCCTACACACCTCTCCCACGTTTCAACTTACCCAGCATCCGCGAGTTTTCTGATTGGCTGTGAGGTGCTGGAACCCAGGTTCCCCAGTTCCTCTCGTCTTTTCATTGGTTAGTTCCTCGTTCCACTATGCCCCCCCCTCGTCCCCGCCCATTTCAAACCTTTACCAACGGTCCCTAACGTTCGGTGAACAGACGAGGATCTCAAACTGCTCATGCGCGGGCCAGATTGGAATTTGGGGGGGAAGCTTCGGTTGCCAAGAGAGGAAGCACTAGCTCCGCCCATCCGCGAGCGCTAAGCCAATGAAAACGGAGAAGAGCAATGTAAGCGATGAGGGCGCTAAGATAGACTTCTGTAAAAGTAAAGTGAACAGTTTCCGCCCAAAAAGAGAACCTTATATTTAAGCGATTGCTTCTATGGTTCTGATCCAAAACGGTGAATTAAGAGAAAAGGAAGTGCGGCTTCTTCTCTTAAACCAGTATTTCTCACCCTTGGCAACTTTAATTCGTGTGGACTTCAACTCCCAAAAGTCCTGAGGCAGCTGGCTCTGTGGGGAATTCTGGGAGTTGAAGTCCACAAGTGTTAAAGTTGCCAAGCTTGAGAAACAATGCTTTTTTTAAAAAAACTAAACAGAAATTAAACCGGGAATGCGAGGATTCCAAATACAGTTTGTCTGGTTGTAATCTGTTTGTAATCTAAGCGGACTCTTGAGTTTGCTTGCTTTCATTAGGAAGAAGCTCAGCTGTAGGTGGAAGAGTTTTGCCAAAGGAGAAAATATCATTTCTGAAATGCATTTTATCACTTCTTTGACCTTCGTTATTGTTGTGTTGTAATTCTGCCTCCTATCACCTGGCATGCATTGGTCCAGCGGGCATATTGTTGCATTACAAGAAACAGCACATGACTAGCAACGCAATATTACAGTTCTGTTGCTAAGAATCTGAGTTATTCATCCATTATGGCATTTAACATTTATTCAGTTTTGTTCAGTATCATTTGATGAAAGTAATGTGAAGTTTGATAAAAGGGATTCATTATAATTGTTGTAACTAAGATCATCTTTGGCATTTGAGGAGGTCAACAAACTCATATAATCTAGAATGCCTCTTTTTTTCACTTTAAATACAGCCAGGTGTCTGTAATATGCCTTCCTCCTGTCCTTCAGCTAGAAAAAAAGTATGCCAGCCAAATTTAACATATTTTTTTCTTTCTTAAATGATTTATGTCATCTAGCATTGCATGGATGATCAAGCAGTTTACGTAATAAACTGAATAAACAACCTGAATTATCTTTATTTTCCAAACCATGCCCCACTGCAGTCACCTTTCCTGGGAGGCCTGGTGTTGCTATTAATTCAGAGAAGGACAAAATAATGTTTTTACAAACTTGGCAGCTTTAAGGCCAGGGAATTCTTGGAGCTGAAGGCCACACATTTTAAAGTTCCCAAGTTTGAAACACACCAAGTTAAAGCTATTGATGAAGAACCTCTTTTTCTCTTCCCTCCTGTTTTGTCTGGTGAGGGGGGGAATACTCTTTTATGGGTGTTGGGACTTAGTGAAAGGAGCCTGGGATGGCAAATTACCTGTCAAATTACCGCTTATATTTTTCCAAATGTGGGACTGTTCCTCTCTTGAAGGAATGTTAAAGTTGCATCTAAAGATACTTGGATCAATGGGTTACAGGCGTGGCAGAGGGATATATGTTCATAAAGCAAGAGAGAACTTGTCACTGAAAATCTGGTATTTTTCAAAGCCTCAGTATTTCCATCAAGTAGCTTTGACATCTTCAAAACCAACACATTTATTGTTGTACAAGCAGGCTTCAACAAATACACAAAGGCCGCTTTTCAGTGTTCAGAAGAATGCAAATAAACAAGTAAATGCAAGCATTCAGTCACATTTGGGTTATCAAAAGTACACACTGTAATGTTTTTTATTAGAATGGACTTCCCCATCTGGAAGTCCAGAAGTGTTGGACTTGCGTGTCAGGCGCGCTTCCATTCAAAGTCCAGGAAAGAAAAACCCCAACTCCATGTTGATAGAGATGAATACATTTACTAGACAAGAACTGATAGCGACAAAAAGAAAGCAAGTTCTGAGGCAAAAGGCACGTAAATGCATATACAAAGAACCCCAAAACCCTCCCTCATAGCCCCTCTGGGCAAACCATCCAATCCCCATGTCCCAAGATGTCAGGGGGGTGCGCTGGTCCCTCGAAGCCGTTGACCTTGAGCAGGCTATAAACATGTCCATGTAGCCTGGCAGTCCGTGATGAGAACTTTCCTCCCTAACTTCCTAATCAAACACAAGAAGAGACATCTCCAGCACACTTCCCCCTCCCCCTCCCAAATACCTAACTTTCCCCCCACCCCCGTTTCTATGGCAGCCGAAGCAAGCAGGCAGTGTGGAGGTTGACATTGCGTTTTCAAAAATGCTCGGTCAGAAAGGAGAAGGTTGGGGAAAGTGAATTAGAACATGGATGGCTCTTTGGGTTACAAAGCAGTGGTGAAATGCTCCTGGTTCGGGCGGGCCAGTTGGTCGTCGCAGAGCTGACGGAGCCAGTCGCGGCACGGGGCTTCCCTCGCCCGCCCGGACTCTGCCATTTGGGTTCTTTTGCCTTCTGCGCATGTGCAAAGCATTCTGCGCATGCGCAGAGGGCAAAAGAACCTAAATGGCGGCGTCCAGGCAGGCAGGGGAAGCGGGCAGGAGAAGCCCCGCGCTGCGACAGCCACCGGCTCCATTGGCTCTGCGACGACCGCCTGGACTGCCTGAACCGGGAGCATTTCACCCCTGCTACAAAGTCACTCTGCACTCATTCTACATTTCTTGCCTGAAAAGAAGTCTTTTCTTGGAAGAAAAAAAAAAGGCGTAAGTGGCTAGAAATCACAAGAGCTTTCCAAATTGAAGACTGTAGCATCTACCTTCTTGACAAAGAGGCAGGACACTTATATAATAACACTCTCATCTTGGAAGCATCTGCTAGAAAAAAAACATTCTGAACTACAATAGGACCTGGATAACCTATCTGGAAGTTGTATTTCAACATGGCTAGAAAGCAAAAAGGTGGGAAAAGCTGTGCCAGTGGAATGCATACAAAATTAGTAGGTCATTTCAGTGTTTAGTTCCATGTTGGCACCCTATAAGGAACTGGTAAATAGAATGAACACAGGTAGTCCTTGAGTTATGACCAATCAGAACCGTGGTGGCACAGTAGTTAGAATGCAGTATTGAAGGTTAACTCTGCCGACTGACAGCAGTTTGACCCTGACCGGCTCAAGGTTGACTCAGCTTTCCATCCTTCCGAGGTTGGTAAAATGAGGACCCAGATTGTTGGGGGCAATATGCTGACTCTCAGGGGCGGGTTGCCTGTACTTCACGCTACCGGTGCGCTGCACGTGCATCACCATGTTTCGGCGCGCGTGCGCCACCTCGCACAATTTTGCTTCCTGCACATGCGCGGAAGCAAAATCTCGCGAGGAGACGCGCGTGCACATGCAATTTCAGTGCTTTTTTTGCTTCCGCGCATGCACGGAAGCAAAAAATCGCCGAAATGTCGCACGCACGCGCATCCCCTCACGAGATTTTGCTTTTGCACATACGCAGGAAGCAAAATCAGCCAAAAAATTCCCCCCAAAAAGATGGTATCACGCGACAGACCGGGGAAGACGGCACCGGAGCTGTCGCGCGCATATAGCGCCATCTGCTGGCCGCTACCGGAACGACAGAGTGGACCGCACCGGTAGGAACCCACCACTGCTGACTCTGTGAACTGCTTAGAGAGGACTGTAAATCACTGTGAAGCGGTATATAAGTCTAAGTGCTACTGCTATTGCTATAATGGAACCTGCCAAATGGTTTACTATGGGCCAATTTTGCTGAAAATCAGAAGTAAATGCCAATTTCTGGTAAAATCGCTGTAAAACATGTTCATGTGGCCGCAGGATATTGCAAATGGCCATAAATGTGGGCGGATTGCTGAGTGCTTAAAATGGAGTCATTTGACTGAAGGGAAGGGCAGCCATCAGAACTTCGAATCTGGGTCGTAAGTAGCTAGGGAGGATAGCAATAGCACTTATAGCAATAGCACTTTACTTATATACCGCTTCATAGTGCTTTACAGCCCTCTCTAAGCGGTTTACAGAGTTCAGCATATTGCCCCCAACAATCTGGGTCCTCATTTTACCGACCTCGGAAGGATGGAAGGCTGAGTCAACCTTGAGCCGGTGAGATTTGAACAGCTGAACTGCTGAACTAGCAGTCAGCCTGCAGTCGCAGCATTTAACCACTGCACCACTTCAGCTCTTAGGTCATGACTTTGGCTGTTAAGCAAGCGGTTGTAAGTGGAGGATGACCTGTACACAGTCATGTTAATGAAAGCATGGAAGAGGCCATGGAAACATTAATAACCTTGCAACATGCTCTTTCCTACTCTGCTTTTCAGAGTCTTCACTGCTTTCTTTATTTCCAGAACTGAATCCTGGATTTTCTGATTCTTAAAGAACGCTTCCCCACCCTTCTCACCCATCACTTGTGCAATGTCCCCTAAGATGTCCACCAGCAGCTCAGGGAAACAAGCATGGTGAGACATGACTGAGGCTACATGGACCTTGCCTGCTAATACATCCAGCAGCGCAAGGCATTTTCTGATCCAGGATTGCTTTATTAGAACATCCCCTTGGAAAGCAAGCAGCTCGTCGGATTGAACCTGGGTCTGGATTATCTTCTGATTCATGGTGTTTATCCCAACTTGTAATTCCTGTTCCTTTTCGGAGAAGTGTATGAACTTATCGTGGTAACCAGCCATTTCTGCTGTATATTCTTCTACTGCTCGTTGAGCTTCTGCGACTAGATTTTCCGCTGACTCCAGGGCTATTTGATAACCAATTAACACGCTAGCACCTAGAAGGAAAGATAAATTAGTGATATGGCTTTTAACTCCCAATTGTTTTCCAACAGCAAGAACAACGATAAAAAAAATTCCCTCCAAATTCAGCTACTGAAATAAGAAAAATTTGGAGGGAGTTTTGTCTGAAAGGACTGCAGGCATCGTGTCAGTACTAAAACTGGTTAGAATAAATCACCAATTATCACATTAAAATCAATTGATTGTTAGGGACTCTGTTTTATATTGTGCTGTACAGATTGTGTTGTGTCCAAGTCTATATACATGGCCATGCTACCGGAGGAATCAAAAGGGTTTTTTTTTAATTGTTTTGAATCTGCTGAAATACCGTATTTTTGGAGTATAAGACGCTCCTTTTCCTCCCTTAAAAGAGGCTGAAAATTTGGGTGCATCTTATACTCCGAATGTAGCTTTTTCGAAGCTTTTTTTCCAGCCTAACGAGGTGCTAACTATCTTCCCGGCTTTTCCCAGCTTGCAGGCTTGTTTTCATTGCTACTCCCTCCGAAGGTTTTTTCAGCCCTAACAACTGGCTTGCAGGATTTTTTCATTGCTACTTCCTCTGAAGAATTTTTTTCCCAGCCCTAAGTCTTTGCAGGCTTGTTTTCATTGCTACTCCCTCCGAAGAAGTTTTTTTCAGCCCTAACCAGGGGATAAAATAATGTGCTGAAGCTGACCAGACTAAGGACGCTAGCCAGATGAATACCTGGTAGGTAGATTTTTTTCCCCTATTTTCCTCCCCCAAAACTAAGGTGTGTCTTATACTCCGAAAAATACGGTAATTGTATTCTGAATCAAACAAATAATTGTATTCTGAATCAAATAATCTGAATCAAAGTTTCACTCCCTCCTTTTCCCTTCATTCAGCTGTTTTTCTAACACAGATATATTCTTGATCTAAGGTATGTACCAAAGGCATCCTGTTTCATTATTCTTCAAAATATCTGCCATGAATCAGTTTTATATCCAAATCCTGTATGAATCTCAAAGTTTATCTCCAAAGTATGGCATTTTCCTCCACCTGCTCTAATTGGATCATCTCTCTATAACATAATTATTAGATTTTTATCCAACCTTTATTGTATTACTTTATAAATAAGCAAACATACACAATACACCTTCTTCCTCCTATTTTCCCCACCACAACAACAATCCTGAGGGAGTGACTGACTCAGAGATACTCAGCTGGTTTTCATACCTAAAGTGGGACTCAGTAGTGGGTTTCACTTAGCTTTGCTACCGGTTCGGGAATGGGAGTGTGCTGGCCCATGCGGGCACTTTGCACACACGCAACGCTTCTGCGCATGCGCAGAGCATTTTTGATGACGTCCGGGCGGGTGGGCGGAGCCTCCCGTCGCCACTGCTACAGATTTGCGCGAACCGGTAGCAACCCACCACTGGTGGGACTAGAACTCAGTCTTGTGGTTTCTAGGCCAGCACCTTCACCACTATACCAAAGCGTCTTATTATATACTATACATATGTATTATATACTCAGGGGTGGGTTCCACTTACCTTCGCCACCGGTTCGCATTGCGACGTTCCCCCTGTGCAATTTCACTTCCGCGCATGCTCAGTAGCAGGATTCAGCCTGAAACACAGCTGAGGAGCTGATCAGCTGTGCTTCGGGCGAAGAAATAAAGGTGAGTATTAACCCGGGGGCAGGCAGGAGGGCTCTTTTTCAAGCCGCGGAAGAGGAGAAGCCATCCAAACACGGAAAAATTCACCAAAAATTCCCCCAAAAAGATGGCGCCCACGGACCGGCACCGACAGAACCGGATCCATGATGCCATCATTGTGTCACCAGCGGGTCACTAATGGTTCGGGCGATCTGGTCTGAACCGGGAGGAACCCACCCCTGTATATACTATTATGTTTTATATCAATCTTCAATCATTTGTGCTAATTTTGTATTGGATTTGTTAAGGTTGCTCAACTCCAAGAAGACTGGGTGGTGTATAAGTCCAATACATAGATTAAAAAAATAAATTTTAAAACAACACATAATTACCCAGACTAAAACAACACTCCCCAATACATGAACATTCATCAGGGACTCTGTAACACTCTAAACCCAGGCTTGGGAACAAAACCAGGTCTTAAGAAAATTCCAGAAACTATGATCTCCAGTGCACAGGCTACGAGTCAATCTACATTTAATTGATGGGATATAGTAATGAATGATTTACAATATTTTTTATCATCTAACTAATGTTGCCTTAAACCAGTGCTTCTCAAATAGTGGGGTGCACTCCTCTGGGGAGGCTCAGAGCGATGCCAGGGGGGGCATGTGTGTGGGCGCCACCATCTTTTTTGGGGGGAATTTTTGGTGAATTTTTCCATGTTTGGATGGCTTCCCCTCTTCCGCAGCTTGAAAAAGAGCCCTTCCGCCTGCGCACGGGTTAATACTCACCTTTATTTCTTCGCCCGAAGCACAGCTGATCAGCTCCTCAGCTGTGTTTCGGGCTGAATCCTGCTACTGAGCATGCGCGGAAGTGAAATTGCACAGGGGGAACGTGCACGAAACGTTATAGACAAATGATACTATTTACAGTCCCGGCGGAGAGTTGGGGGGCGCAAAATGTTTACTTTTTCCTGGGGGGGGGCATAACAGAAAATAATTGAGAAGCACTGCCTTAAACTAACAGTAATGAAGACAGGCTTTAAATTACCTCAACTTTACTTGCGGGATAACAGATGTGCTCTAAATCTCTACAGAGAAAGAGGTTATAGCAGTGGTGCCGAACCTTTTTAGGCTCGAGTGCCAAAAAGGGGGGGGCGCGCTCGCGCGCGCTCGCATTCCCACACCCATTCCCTCCCCCTCACGCATGCGCACAACACCCCCCCATGCTGCCCCCTGCGCATGCGCACACCCCCCCACCCCCGCGCAAAAGCTTACCGGAGCCTGGGACGACGAAACCGGCAAACCGGAAGTGCGAAAAAACACACTTCTGGTTTGCCGGTGTGCTGTTTTTTGCACTCCGGAGGGTTCAGGGAAGCTCCCTGAAGCTCCGGAATGCAAAAAACTACAAAACGGACAAACTGGAAGTGCGGAAAAGTGCATTTCTGGTTTGTCCGTTTTGTAGTTTTTTGCATTCCGGAGCTTCAGGGAGCTTCCCTGAACCCTCTGGAGTGCAAAAAACAGCTCACCGGCAATCCGGAAGTGCGTTTTTCCGCACTTCCGGTTTGCCGGTGGGAATCCTCGCGTGCCGGCCGCTATGGCTCCGTGTGCTACCTGTGACACACGTGCCATAGGTTCGCCACCACGGGGTTATAGTTTTGAAGGAATCCCTTCAGATTCAAAATCGATTGGTTTGGGGATTAACTGACCTACCTACGAATGTCCCAAGTCCTGGAAGGATCATCAGGTGCATACCAATATCTCGTCCTGCACGATTTTTTTCCATTTCTTCACGAGCTAATGCGAGCCTCTCCTTTGTGTTTTCCAGGTGCAACTCGGCAGTTTGAAACATTCCCACTGATTTCTTCTCGGCTTCTTGAAGGGCAACGATCTGAGCTTTCAAATCTGCCAGTTTCTTCTGCTTCTCCCTCAGATCATCTTGCATGAGTTTCTTCACTGTTATCAGGGCCTCAGATTGAGAATCAGCCAGCAGCAGTTGAGATGCTACCTTCTTTTCAGCCTCTGAAAAATAGCTAAGGGCCGTGTCAACATAATTACGGATTTTAACACAGGTCTCTTCATCTGGCCGTAGGAGGAGTAGAAGCTCAGCTAGGAACACAAGCTGTTGCATTCCTGCCTCCAACTGTTCCTTAGTGGACTCATTACAACTCTCATTTTGCAAAGGAGCCATGAGAAGTGGAGATGGATTCAGAGCTAGGAGGCAAAATACAACAACAGAGATTGGTTAAACGTAAGAACACTTGTTTATTTGTGTTCAAAATATACGGTATTTGTTTGTACTTTGGAAAGGAGGTAATGTGGTGAGTAGCGGCATCTAGAAGTCCCTCATTGAGTTCTGAGTACTGTTGGGTTCTCACCAGATCAGTAATTCTCAACCTTGGCAACTTTCAGATGTATAGTCTTCAATTCTTAGAATTCTTGATGTACAGGTAGTCCTTGACTTACAATCACTCATTTAGTGACTGTTTGAAGTTCCAGCAGCACCGGAAAAAGTGACTTCTGACTGTTTTTCACATTTATGACCATATTTAAGACCACTCTTCCCCATTTGGTCTACTAAAATAAGATTTCCTGCACTTCTGTCATTCCTAGCCCAGCCATTCCTTCTAAGCCAGTGTTTTTCAACCTTAGGAACTTTCAGATGAGTGGACTTCAACTCCTATGCTGGCTGAGGAATTCTGGGAGTTGAAGTCCACACGTCTTCCCAAGGTGGAGAAACACTGTAAATGACCCAAACTCTGTCAAGGACATTGGAGTATTCATCTCTAATGACCTAAGTGCCAGGGCCCACTGTAACAACATTGCCAAAAAGGCATTAAGAGTTGTTAACCTAATCTTGCGTAGCTTCTTCTCTGGTAATATTGTACTGCTAACCAGAGCATACAAAACCTTTGCCAGGCCGATCCTCGAATACAGCTCACCTGTCTAGAACCCACACTGCATATCAGACATTAATACAATTGAGAGAGTCCAGAGATATTTCACGAGAAGAGTCCTCCACTCCTCTGCTCGCAACAGAATACCTTATGCCACCAGACTTGAAATTTTGGGCTTAGACAACTTAGAACTACGCCGCCTTCGGTCTGACCTAAGCGATAAAATTATCTGCTACAATGTCCTACCTGTCAATGACTGCTTCAGCTTCAACCACAATACACGAGCACACAATAGATACAAACTTAAGGTAAACCGCTCCAAACTCGATTGCAGGAAATATGACTTCAGCAACAGAGTGGTCAATGCCTGGAATGCACTACCCGACTCTGTGGTTTCTTCCCCAAACCCCCAAAACTTTAACCTTAGACTGTCTACTGTCGACCTCACCCCATTCCTAAGAGGTCTGTAAGGGGCGTCCAGAAGCGCACCAACGTGCCTATCATCCCTGTCCTAATGTTCCCTTTTATTCGTATCCATTTCATGTATTCATAATCATGTTTATACTTATATCTGTTATCTAATTACAGAGGTCTCCAACCTTGGCAACTTTAAGACTTGTGGACTTCAACTCCCACAATTCCTCTGCCAGCAAAGCTGGCTGAGGAATTCTGGGAGTTGAAATCCACAAGTCTTAAAGTTGCCAAGGTTGGAGACTCCTGATTCTAATACATGCTTGATGAAATAAATAAATAAATAAAAAATAAATAAATAAATCTAAGCTGAAAAGCCTAAACCACTGTAGTCCCTCTTTAAATGCTCGGACTTCAGATAGATCCAGAGCCCCTTTCTGCAGCGTTTCCAGTTCTGCGTGGCTCTCTTTTCAAAGGGATGGCCAAGGTTATATATGCACAAGAATCCCAGCGATGTCTAAAAAGCTGGGGATGATAGAAGTTGAACTGCGACACATGAAAAGACCTCAGCAATCGGTCAACCCTACAAGCTTTGTTTCTGTTCCTATTTTTTTGACAGGAGGGGAATTCCCTCCCGGAGGATCTGGAAGGAAGTACTGGTGTCTGAACAAGAATTTCCCCTGAGATCAGCATTTTTAAGACGTGTCAGCCCTCCATCCCTGAGGCAGCCTTCGCATTCCTTTAACTTTAAGAGGCTTGTGGCAGAGGTTATCACCTAACAGATAAATACTATAATAACACTGATAAGGAACAAGTTAAATTGGCTCTGGGAGGGCAAGAAAACAAATAGAAGAGAATATCCGAAGCTCAGGGTTCAATTGTGGAGGCCTTGGTGCTCTCTGAGTTTCTTGGTTTGCTTGCAGACCTTCGATCACCCCTCTAACATCAGTGGGAAGGAGTGTGGGGTTTGATCCTTGTTTATGTTGGAGTTTATGTACAATATATATATAGTAGCTTAGATATCAAGTGCAGAGAAGAGCACCAAAGATGATTAGGGGACTGGAGGCTAACACATATAAAGAACAGTTGCTGGAATTGGGTATGTCTAGTCTAGTGAAGAGAAGGACTAGAGGTGACATGAGAGCAATATTCCAATATTTGAGGAGGGGGTCAAGCTATTCTCCAAAGCACCTGAAGGCCAGACAAGGAATAATGGATGGAAACTGATCAAGGAGAGATTCAACCTAAAACATACGATGAACAGTTGAAGGAACTGGGCCTGGCTAGTCTAGTAAAGAGAAGGATCAGGGGAGACATGATAGCAGTGTTCCAATATTTGAGGGTCTGCCACAGAGAGGAAGGGGTCAAACTATTTCCCAAAGCACCTGAAGGACAGACAAGGAATAATGGATGGTCAAGGAGAGACTCAACCTTTCTGACAGTGAGAACAATCAACCAATAGAACAGTTTTGCCTTCAGACGTTGTGGGAGCTTCATCACTGGAGGTTTTCAAGAAGAGTCTGGACTGCACTTGGGCGGGTGGGGGGTTGGACTAGATGACCTGCAAGGTCCCTTCCAACTCTGTTATTCTGTTATCGTAGCTTAACCAAGCTGAGAGGGCACCAAGGACTCCACAAAAAGATTTTATTTCAGTGCGAAGGTGAGAAACCTGCTCACCCTTGTACAGGTAGTCCTGTAGAACATTTAGTGACCGTTCAAAGTTACAACATCACCGAAAAAAGTGACTTGTGACCATTTTTCACACTGACGACTGTGGCAGCATCCCCATGGTCACGTGATCAAAATTCAGACTGTTGGAAACTGTCTCACATTTATGATTGTTGCAGTGTCCCGGGATCAGGTGATCCCCTTTTGCGACCTTCTGACAAGCAAAGTCAATGGATAAACCTGATTCACTTAACAACCGCGTTACTAATTCCGCATGCGTGGAAGCAAAATCTTGCTGAAATCTCGCGTGCGTGCACGCGCATCCTCTCGTGAGATTTCAGCGCGATTTTGCTTCCGCGCATGCGCAGAAGCAAAATCACCCAAAAATTAATGAAAAAAATGGTGACGCGCACGGTGGACTGGCAGAGAGGGCTCTGGAGCGGTCGTGCGCAAATTGTGCAATCGGCCGCTCGCTACCGGAGCTGCGCACTGGGTAGCTCCGGCAGGAACCCACCTCTGTCATGCACGCGCTGGCCAGCTGATTTTCAGCCTTCTTTTTGGCCGTTTTCACTCTCCCCAGGCTTCAGGAAAGCCTCCTGAAGCCTGGGGATGGCAAAAAACGGCCCAACGGGCCAACCGGATGTTCACTTGTGTGTGTCACCTCCTTTTTTCTGTCAGAGGTCTTCAGGAACTTCTTGGACAGTTGCAGCCAGGCCTCCCACACCTCGACCCATTTCTTCTGCAGCAGGCAAGGCTTTCCTGAAGGCCTGTGTAGCCGGTAACAGAGCTCCAGATCGATCCGGAGCTCTGTTATTGGCTAGAGAGGCCTTCAGGAAAGGACTTTAGGAAAGGCCTCTGCCCGGGGGGAGGGGTTGTGCGCATGCCTGGGGGGCAGCGCGGGGGTTGTGCGCATGCGGGGGGGAGGGCATTGCATTATGGGTGTGGGCACACGCGCGCATGCTATTGCACTCGCGCGCACCCTTTTGGCACCCGAGCCAAAAAAGGTTTGCCATCACTGCCCTAGAATCCTCTAATTTAATCTATAATCTACATATAGTCCTTGATCTACAACCACAGTTGAGCCCAAAATTTATGTTGCTAAGCAAGATATTTGTTAAGTGAGTTTTGCTCTATTTTACCACCTTTCTTGCTACAGCCGTTAAGCATACCCTTGCGAGATTTCAGCGCGATTTTGCTTCCATGCATGCGCACCCCCCCAAACTTGGAGATGCGCACGCAGCACACCGACACCGATAAGACAGCAACCTGCCACTGGTGCATGAGCGCTGGAGCTGACATAGGGCAACACCTCCCGTGCCCTCAGATATGTCTCCGCGTGTCACCTGTCGCCCGCGTGCCATAGGTTCGCCATCCCTGTTCTAGGGCATCCCCTAAGACTAAATCAATCTTAAAAAGGGAAGGCCGTGGGACAATTTAAAATAAATTCTATTTATGTAAATTTGGATTATATTCCTCGGACTCAGTTGTTCACACAAATGAAAAACACAAGTCTTGCAAACATTTTCGCACTTCTTCACATGAAATATTGTGATTTTTAAACATCAAAACCATTTTCCAGATTTGCAGAGATGAATCATCCCTTGCTCAGTCATTTCATTGCATCATACCCATTGCTGTGAATAAAAGACAGAAAGGTGCATACACAGGAGAAGTACAATAACTCCACTAAAATAAAGTAGGCAATTATAATTCTGCCAGAGAATATTTTTGCTTTTCTTCTGTTGTAAGGAATATCCTTCTGGGTTCATTTCCAAGTGGGGAAAAAGACACTGGATTCATGAAGGTTGCTTGGAAAGAAGGTTTAATGGTGGACAGGAGCACATGGCATGAGCCCCTGTACAGAAAAGGTCCCTTACATGCTTCCAGGTGTGGGCGAAGAGAAAAAGAGAGAGAAGAGATGCTGAGTTCCTTGTTTTTATACTCTGTTGGGTCCCACCTCTTAGTTTCCTGTTCCTGTATAGAAATGTACCCCATTGGCTCTCAGACCCCCCAGGGGCATGCTGGGGCAACTCTTGGCTTTTGTCTAATCCAGCTTTGGCTGAATGAAAGGGCCTTGGGCAAATCCTATTGTGGTTTTATTATGCAGAAGACTTCCAGGCCAGGTGAGAGGAATATGTGAGCTGGGCCCAGCCCCCAATGACCCATTAGCAGGGGTGGGGGTTTCCAAGAGGAGTCTTTTGTTTGTTTAAAAGCATGTTTCCAGATGTGTTCCACAGAATATTTTCTACCTTTTAATATCTCCTAGGATATCTCATTTCCTAGGAGAGGGGTGGGTGCTAACTTCCTACACTTCAATCTATGTGAAAGTGGGTATTATTGCTTTCTTCAGAGGCAGATGCTGCATTTAGATAAGAGATACAATACATCATTTGACAGTATGACGATCTCTGGCATGGCTGTTTTCATGGCATGGCTGATTTGGGAAAAGATTTATCAAGATATATGAACAAGCAGTGGGCACATTCTATCATATGTGATGGACTTGTGTAAAAGCAAAAAAAAAATTTGGCCAAAAATGCATAGGTGGGTAGAAAAGATGATAGGGAAACATATAGATTTTAAACCTGAACTGTTTTTATTAGGCATAATACCAGAAAAACTTGATAAGCAAAGTATATATTTATATGTCCTAACAGCAGCAAGGATTATATTCGCACAACATTGGAAAAATGAAGAAGCACCACGAGACGAAGAGATAATTAGGAAGATACTAGACTGCAAAAATGGATAGACTTACATTGAAAATTAAACAGAAAGAAGATACAGAATATTATCAAACATGGAACTTATTTTACCAGTGGTTGGAACAAAGGGGTGGAGATTAAGAATGTAATCTGTATTGTTAAGTAAATTAAATATCCAGACAACACGATGTTTATTAAGCACTAACAAATGTAAACAATAGAAAAATAATAAAATTACTTTAAAAAAAAAGATATATCAACAAGCAGCTTGTAGCAAGTGCAAGATCTCTGATCCTGAATTAACAGTTGGTATTGCAAAAAAGAGCCGTGAAGATTACCTGTGACTTGCAAGCATTTTATGACATTCAAACTGGCAGAAAATATTGATCTGGTCTTCCATTATACACGGCAAAAAGAATGATTAAACACTAGGAATGGACTTGTGCTAAAATCAGAATGACCAGAGTCATTCATACCTTCTCTATAGCCTAATACGTGCTTTCCAAATTTAAAAAAAAACCATTTACAACATCTTTTTAATATATTTTTCAAATGGTGAACATATTCTCTATCTCCATCTACTTGGTATTTCTGTTTTCTCATCTGTCACGACTTTCATTTCCCTTGTCATTCATGCCATATAGAGATTTGAGGCACGTTTAGTCTGCCTTGAGAAGAACTATGAAAATTGCATAGGGAAACTTGATATAAAGTCAGATTTCTTACTCATCAGCTGCACGATCAGAACACAAGCAAAATTTTTCACATCCCCTACTATTTAATCTCTCTCAACATTTTTTTTAATCGGAGAAACTTGCTACTTTCTGCATGAGAAGCTTGTATGGCGCACAAAGTATGATTCCTCCCTCCTGTTCATGTGTATTCCAAATTATTTCAGTCAAAGCATGTATGACCTAAAATTTATTTTTAATATCAGAAACAAAATGCAATCGCCCACCTACCTCTTAGAGTAGTACTGTAAAACTTACCCAATTGAAAATCTTGAGTGCCTTCCCTCGTCTCGCTTGCAGTCTCACTATTGATTCCAATACCACCTTTTCCCCCTCAGGAATAATGATAAAAATCAGTGATTGATGAGACAACCAACCAATCAACTCTCCCACAACTTGGGTATTTGTGCTAATTCCTTGGGTATGAAACTTTTCCCTCCCACCTCCCACCAGCCTTACAAATACTTTAAATCTCAGCTTGGGAGGAACTAAAATGCATTTTTCCTGGTGCGGCCAGGTTATTTTGAAAGATTTCAGAAGTTTGTGTGTCTCTCTGCTCACGCCCTGACACATATTTAGGCTTTTGCACTGAGGCCTGAGCGTATTTTATCTTTATCTTCAATAAAAGGTAAGTGAATTCTGGGCAAGGTGGGGTGATACTCAGACTTACGCAAAAAGAAGAAAGAAATGGCAAAATGGGAGGTAATGGGAGAATGCACTAAGGTTATGGGAATCTAGGAATGACCCCAAGACTCTAAAGGAGACCGAAGCAAGAAAGGGACAAATGATTTTGAAATGTTAAAAAGAAAGAAAGAAAGAAAGAAAGAAAGAAGGAGGGAGGGAGGGAGGGAGGGAGGGAGGGAGGGAGGGAGAGAGAGAGAGAGAGAGAGAGAGAGAGAGAGAGAGAGAGAGAGAGAGAGAGAGAGAGAGAGAGAGAGAGAACAGGGTGGAATTGAAAAAGTGAGGGAGATGTAATGGCATCCTGATTATTTATTTAGTTATTTTCCTAAGGAAACCACTTATTCCTTCATAAACAGCTTCTTTTTTTGGGGGAAAGAGGGCCCTCCCCTCAGGCTATCTTGAAATTAATTTCTATCACAATTAATATGATTTTCCATAGAGAAAATCAGTTTAGGAGGACAGTATGTAACATTTTATGTGTTTATATTATACGGGGGAAGGGATGCTAAAAGCTATACAGAGCATCTAAAGTTAAAACTGTGAAGCCAGGAAAAAGCTTCGGTCAGCCATTAACACGTAAGACATGGTAAGCATTTTTGAAGCCTAAATTAGAGATTTCCTAGACAATTAACAGCTTGGTTGGAAAGGATATGGCACATAGGTGAGTTCTCCTTCTCCTTCTCCTTCTCCTTCTCCTTCTCCTTCTCCTTCTCCTTCTCCTTCTCCTTCTCCTTCTTCTTCTTCTTCTTCTTCTTCTCCTCCTCCTCCTCCTCCCCCTCCTCCTCCTCCTCCTCCTCCTCCTCCTCTTTCTTCCTCTTCCTCCCTCCTCCCTCCTCCTTTTACTTGTAGTGTAACTCAGAGGTTGCCAACCCCCACCCCACTCCTGTCCATGGACTGGTTCTGGGGCACAGCATGCCAGAAACTGAGCTGCGCAAACAAGCAAGGCCCCATCCACAGGATGCAAGCAACACACGGAAACCATGCCCCTCCAGTCCGCGGAAAAATCTCTCTCCATGCAACCAGTCCTTGGTTCATCTGCTGTAGATGGCATGGATCTGCAAACCAGATAATCTAATCCATACCGCTACCCTTCATTCAGGATAGCAAATTTAGCAAATTCAGCATTAGAGGAAAAAGCCTTAGCTTGCAGCTTGAATGGGCATTTGGTAGCTAAAGGGCCACTTCTCACATTCCTCATAGCTATTTATTATGCTTCTCCTGCTACAGACATTTCTAATAGGATTTTCTTCAATTCATATAGAAACTGAACATATTTTAATCATCATTTCCTAACACTTAAAACAGTCAAAATCAGCTCCATGAATTGAGCCCAGAAATACACCAGAAATTAAAAGTACGTTTTAATCGCCAGAGTAATGTTACAGCCAGAAAATTATTCACATTGATTGTTATATTGGTTTTATTGTGATGTTTGCTTATATTGCGTATATTTTTCATTCACTTGTGCTGCCCTTAGTTGTAGATGCACGCTACCATAAAATTGCTATTATAACACAATATGAATTTGCTGAGAAACAAGACTTGGTACCACTGTTACAATTGAATTTAAAATCACTTAACTATGGTGTTATCTCAATGTCGACTTGTATGAGTAGTCCTTAACTGATTACATTCCCTTCTTATGACCGTCCCTGTCAGCATAAAACATTTTAATAGCCAAGAAATAGGGAGCAGCCCTCTTTTGCTTAGTTTTTATGAGGACATATTAAGCAAGAACTAATAAACCCATCCAGATGTGAAAAGTTAATGGTTGGCCTCTTTCCAATCTGCTGCCCTCAAGGGAAGAATGACTAATTGTCCCTGCATTACTGCAATCCACAGGACTGTCAATCTTTAATCCAGAGTAAACTAAAAAAAAAAGGGGGGGGGGAATCAGATGGCAAATGATGAGGTAATAACGGCCCTAACCTAGGCTGTTTGATACCTTCCATCCATTTAGTCAAATTGTAGATAGGTTTAACAACTCAAGAAAACAGTGAATCGGTTTAGGACAGAGATCTCCAAATTTTTACAACCTTAAGACTTGTAGATGTCAACTCCCAGAATTCCTCAGCCAGGATGGAGACCCCGGATTTAGGAACTAGCATAATAGAGAACCCTATTTGATAAGCCTCTTGCTGCTAACCTCAGATTGCCCATTCTGGTTCAAGATTGCAAACTTTAGGGGTTCTGATCAGTAGTGGATTCTAAAATCCTTTGCTACCGGTTCGTGCACGCACTTGCGCATGCGCAGAAGCGTCCAAGGCAGGTGAGCGAAGCATCCCGGGTGGGTGGGCGGAGCATCCCAGGCAGGTGGGCGGAGCATCTCAGGCAGGTGGGCAGAGCGTCCCACCACCGGCGCTACCGGTTCACAGAACCGGACCGAACCGGGAGCAACCCACCCCTGGTTCTGATGTTTGTATCTCCCTGGGGCAATTGGATCATTCTTTTACAAGTAATCCTCAACTTACAACTGTAATTAAGCCTGGAAATGAATGGTAAGTTGTTGCGGTCATAAATTGAGACGGTATGTGATTGGATCAGGTTTTTTTAAAACATATTTTATGGTAGTTATTAACCAAACACCAGGATTGTTAAATGAATTAGTTTTCCCTAATGGGAATATTTCTCCCAGAAACCAGAAGTAAGCACTGGAAACTCGGGGGGGGGGGGGGAGAAAGTCACAAATTGTGGTCATGTGACTGTGGGAAGCTGCAAGCAACCCAGGGGTGAAATTCAGCAGGTTCTGGAGAACTGGTAGCGGAAATTTTAAGTAGTTCGGAGAATCGGAAAATACCACCTCTGACTGGCCACAGAGTGGGGTGGGAATGGAGATTTTGCAATATCCTTTCCCCAGGAGTGGGGAGGTGTTATGTCTGCGCAGGCACGAGCAGAGGCTTATCCTCCTGCTGCGTAAGTGCAAGACGTATTTTAATGATATTGGTTAATTGGCCAACAGTGCCTTTAAAAGGGTTTTGTCAGCCGGGGATGTTGGTTTATAATGAATCCTTATCTTAAATAAACAAGAGTTGCTGGAAGTTTGGCTTTTCGCCTGATTTACTACGCCCACATTACAGGAGGGAATGGGGATTTTGCAGTAACCTTCCCCTGGAGTGGGGCGGGAACGGAGATTTTGCAATATCCTTCCCCTGCCACACCCACCAAGCCACGCCCACAGAACCTCTACTCAAATCCTCTACTCGCAATAGAATACCTTATTCAACCAGACTTGAAATATTGGGATTAGACAATTTAGAACTACATTGCCTTCGATCTGATCTAAATGTAGTTCATAAAATCATATACCAAAATGTCCTTCCTGTCAATGATTACTTCAGCTTCAACCGCAACAATACACGAGCACGTAATAGATTCAAACTTAATGTAAACCGCTCCAAACTTGACTGCAGAAAATACGACTTCAACAACAGAGTGATCAATGCCTGGAACTACCTGACTCTGTGGTTTCTTCCCCAAACCCCCAAAACTTTAACCTTAGACTGTCCATTGTGCCTACCGTCCCTGTCTTACTGTCCTATTGTCCTCATTTATCTGTACTTCTTTGCCTATGTTATGTTTATACAAACACCTACTATCTTGTACATGTTTGACAAATAAAAATAAATAACCCGTAGGGGAAATTTTTGAATGTCACCCCTGAAACAACCATAAAGGTTGCTGGCCAAGTGCCCAAAATGTGATATATGACTGTGGTTTGTGAGTGTGTGTGTGCAGCTGTTGTAACTGAAAACAGGTTGTAAGTAGCTCGGGGGGGGACATCCATCTGTCGTAACGTAGACTTGTTGTTAAGTGACCGGTCGTAAGCTGAGGACTTCCTATAAACACCTTTGTTTAAGAGTGATGTCCATTTTTCTTTGCAGGCTATCCACCATGGCATCAGCAGGGCAATCACATGAAGTGGTCAAAGCCATAGAGACCCTCAGCAGAGGGCAAGACGTACGGAGAGAAACGGAGCTTCTCATGAAGCCTTATGCCAACTGGGAGGAGTTTCTCATGCCAGCACCCATCTCCATTGCTATCCTAGGGGAGCTGATCTTCATCTCAACAGGGCAGGGGGATTTCTCCATCAACATGCTACCTCCTGAAGGAGGCTTCCAGCACCTCAAGTATCCAGAATCCTTCAAAGCCTCCCTGTGCCAAGTCAGCAATCGAGGCTGGACCGCCTTCAACGAAGCCCACGTCAACATGGATCAGATTAGACTGTTAGCCAGCAGCATCCCAGAACAGATGAAAACAATCGTACGGACTCTCATCCAGGAGACGGAGGTTGTCACGGCTTTGCTTCCTAATCAGCTCAAAAACCTCCAGGCAGTGACGGAGAAATGCGGCGGGCTGGCCAAGGCGGTCAGGGCCAAGTTCACAGAAGTGATCCACCTCATCCAAGAACTCCTGGAGGCTTGTCTCAATGCCAAGCGGGGCTACGAGAAGGAGCTGAAGGAAGTGCAGATCGCTCTGGAACAAGCCAAGATCCGAGAAAAGTCAGCCAAGGAAGCGAAGGAGATGGCCGAACGGTACCACCATCAGATGAAAGAGCAAGTGGAAGAGTCTTTTCAACAGTATAAAGAAGCCATGGAATCCATCCCTACAGGATGGGATGCGGTAGGAATGGAGCTGGTCACTACTCTCACCCAGACCCTGGCGACTTTTTCCGTTGAGTTTAGCCGGATGCTAGCAGGGAAGCAGAAGGCTCTTGGAGAAGCAGCCGAGATGGGCGGAGCTGAAGGACTGACAAGGATGATTCCTTTCATCTCAGCCAGTGTCATCTGTTCAAAGTCAGCCGAGCTTTTGACTTTTGCTACTAGCTTGAGGAATCTCTTGGATGACCACGGAGGCCTTAAGACCTCCTTGATTCTCGATGAAAAGAGCGGGGAGATCAAAACAGAGTGGGTGAAGAAGAATTTGCAAAGGCTGAGAGACTCTATTGCAAGAGAGGACGAGTGTGACCCCAAAGTCAGGGCCCAGGAGATTTGCCAAGCTGCCCTGGATATTTGTCAACAGCTGGAGCAAATAGCCGTATCCGTGGGTAGCATCGGGAAAGTGGGGAAGGGTTTGCTGGATGGAATACACCAGCTCCATAAGAAGGCTTCAGAATTTGACTCCTACAGCAAAATATACACTCGGTCTCCGGCGTTTTCGCCCAAACCCCCCAACGTGTCCAAGATGGGGGAAGCGAGAAGCCCGGGAGTGGAAAACGCCCGTCTTAAAGTCCAGCAGAGCCGAGAGGCCTTGAAGGCCACCAGAGAGGAGTATCAAAGAAGCTTTGAAAATTTCAAGAAGCAGAATGAAGAACTGACCGAGATCCTCTGCGCTATGAGAGGGTACCAGGTTAAGGAAGTGGATTTTGACACGGCCAGGAAAATGCTCATAAAGGGCTTAGAGGCCCTCAGTCGGGTAAAGGAGCAGTGGGAAAAGATGGTGAGGTTTTTCCAAATGATCTCCAACTTAATCGAGACCTGCCTGGTGTGGAGCGTGAAAGAATTTGCCGACACCGTGGATGGCGCCCAGAAGGTCTCCAGCTACTCATCCAAAGCTTTCATGGCTGATCTGGTTTACGGACATATTTTCAACGCCTCCAGTGTGGCTCAGCTGGTCGCCATGATCTCAGAGACTTACACCATGGTGTCGGAGAAGTACCTGATGGAGCGGGTGAGCAACTTAGGGCACCTGCTTGCCATGGAAGCCGAGGACCCAGGTTTAGCTGCCGAACGAGCCGCGTTGGCTGAAGGCTGCGACGCAGCGCGGAACGCAGTGAAGGAGCTGGTCTTGCAGAAGAAAGCTGAGTTTGAGAGAAATTTGGAGGCCAGAACTGAGGCCATCGAAAAGGAGATGTGTGCCGTTCTGCCTGCAAATAGGGAAGCTGCTGACCCTCACCTGAGAACGGTGGGCCCAGAAGAAGAAAGCAAGTTCATATGAATCCAGTATCTTGGAGGGAGGAACAGGGCAGCTCTGGCAATTATAAACCCCTCCCCCACCAAATTGGATCACTGTAGTTATAATTACTTGGCTATTATCCTCAACTTATGATCACAATTGAGCCCAAAATTTATGTTGCTAAGTGAGAAATTTCTTGAGTTTTGCCCCATTTTACGACCTTTCTGGCCACATTTGTTAAGTGAATCTGTCAGCCTCCACACTGCCTGCTTGCTTCGGCTGCCATAGAAACGGGGGGGGGGTGAGTGGAGGGAAGCTTAGGTATTTGGGAGGGGGTGGGGGAAGCTGCGCTGGAGATGTCTCTTCTTGTGTTTGATTAGGGGCCTAGGGAGGAAACGTTCTCATCACGGACTGACAGGCTACATGGACATGTTTACAGCCTGGTCAACGGCTTCGAGGGACCGGATGTGGAAGCCCAAACGGCCGGTGTACCCACCTGACATCTTGGGACATTGGGATTGGATGATTTGCCCAGGGGGGTTGTGAGGGGAGGGTTTGGGGATTCTTTGTATATGCATTTACGCGCCTTTTGCCTCAGATCTTGCTTTCCTTTTGTCGCTATCAGTTCCTGTCTAGTAAAAGTACTCTTCTCTATCATCATGGAGTTGGGGTTTTTATTTCCTGGGCTTTGAACGGAAGCACACCTGACATTATCACTGCAGTTGTTAAAATAGTAACATGTCGTTAAGTGAATCTGGTGTCCTCATTGTCTTTGCACAAGACTCCGGGACACTGCAACCATCCTAAATGTGAGTCAGTTGTTGCACATCCGAATGTAAATCACGTGACCCCGGGGATGCTGCAACGGTCATAAGTGTCAAAAATGGTCGTAAGTCACTTTTTTCAGTGCTTTGGTAAATTCGGTCACTAAACGAACTGTTGTGAAGGATGGACTACCTGTATATGTTTTCTAGTTTCTTTTAAAAAGTGACTTATGACCGTTTTCCATACTTCATCTTTTGTAGCAAACCCATGGTCACATGATCAAAATTTGGATGCTTGCCAACTGGTTCATATTTATGACGGTTGCAGTGTCCTGGGCTCACGTGATCCGCTTTTGCGATCTTCTGACAAGCAAAGTCAATGGGGAAAGCCAGATTCTCTTAACAGCCATGTTATTAACGTAGCGACTGCAGTGATTCACTTAACAACTGTGGCAAGAAAGGTCATAAAAGGGGGCAAAACTCGCTTAACAACTATTTCACTTAGCTACATAGATTTTGAGCTCAGTTGTGGCCATAAGTCGAAGACTACCTGTGTATGTTTATGTTCAATGAAATAGTGAACAAAACATTGAATGTAGTTTGGTTTGTCGATGGATATTCTCACTTGGTTATTCGGTTAAAGAAATAAACACAGTTTAATAGTTTCATCACATTTGGGCTATTGCATCTTTTAGTAAGACCAGTTATTCTCTCACTGGTTAAATGCAGCACTGCAGGCTACTGCTAGTTCAGCAGTTCAGCTGTTCAAATCTCACCGGCTCAAGGTTGACTCAGCCTTCCATCCTTCTGAGGTCGGTAAAATGAGGACCCAGATTGTTGGGGGCAATATGCTGAACTCTGTAAACTGCTTAGAGAGGGCTGTAAAGCACTATGAAGCGGTATATAAGTCTAAGTGCTATTTCCCAACAGTATTTGTAATTGACCCAAGTGGGAGGAAATGTTTCCATCAGTGATTTTCTACTTTGATTGCTATTGCTATTGGTTTGTTACTTTTTACTATTTTATAGTGCCCTTTTAAAAAAACTATTTGCTTTCTTTATTTCCACAAGGGCATTAGATGCTTAGGATTGCTGGTTTTATTTTGAGGGACAACAACATCTTATTGAAAGGTTATCAAATGCACACAATGAATACCAGCTTATGCATCTGCACGATCCATCATTTTTGTCAAAATGAAGAAAATGACCTCAGGATGTTGCTGCACAAGCTCCATTCCTTTCATGCACCATGTGACGCCATAACACAGGGGTGTCAAACTCACGGTCCACAGGCCAAATGCGTCACAGGCTGGCCACGCTCACCCCTGGTTTAGTGAAAGGGGAGAAAGTTGCGATACGTCACGTGCAGAGGTGGGCTGCAACCAGTTTGCAGCGGTTCAAGCGAACTGGTTGTTAAGTTTTTTACCAGTTCGGAGAACCGGCTAATTCCATCTCTGGCTGGCCCTGCCCCACCCCTCCCCTCCCCTCCCCTGAGTTCCCCTGTGTGCCCCGTTTTGGATTCCAGGTTAGTGCAAGAGGCCTTCCAGGCTCAAAATGGGGTGCGGGGGGGGCGTCGCGGGGGGCCCCGACGCCCCGCTTTGGCTTCCAGGGTGGTGCAGGAAAATAGTTGGGATTTTTGCATGATCATTAGTGTGGGGTGAGTTTGAAATGGGGATTTTGCATTATGATTGCTCATAAGTAAGTAGGAACCTGTAAAAGAGGAATGTAAAAATCCCTATCTGTAGTTGAGCGTTTTTCAGTCTTGGCAAGTTTAAGATGGGCGAACTTCATGCAGCCTGGGGAATTCTGGGAATTGAAGTCCATGCACCTTAAAGTTGCCAAAGTTGAGAAGCATAGGTCTACGCTAGAGTTTAGGATTTTCCATTCCTGTTTTATTTAGAGTTTGGTGCAATTAAATCAATCAGTTGTGGTTTCGTTAACAAATAGTGATTAAAGCGATAAGAACCATTACTGGACTTTTTGTGAGGAACTGAAATTAAAAGTTGATCTGGGCTTTGGCGATTAAATAAGGGATTATGCAAGTAATGTAGACAAATGTTAATCTTAGAGTAAGAGTTTGATATATTTTTTTACTTATATCTGTACCAAAGAAAGTTGGAAGTCATTCTTTTTCAGTTTTCCTTCTTTTCCACTTTCTTAAACTTTCACTCTTTTTCTTCCCTGAGCCTTCTTTTTTCAAATGTTTTTTATTTGTTTATCCCTTAGCTTTGTATTTTTTTTTATGTATGAAGAATCAAATAATCAGCCATTATAATTCTACATTCCTTATTTACAGAAACCATATCAAAATTTAGAATGAAATCCACTGGGAGCCATCTCATATAATGCAGACTCTGAGTCCCTCTAACCCAGTGCCAGAGGTGGGTTCCTGCCAGAGCTGTCCGGTACAGAGCTCCGGTAGGGAGCAGCCGATTGCGCAATTTGAGAGCGACCGCTCCGGAGCCCTCTCTGCCGGTCCGGTGCGCGCATTGCCATCTTTTTTGGTGAATTTTTGACCGATTTTGCTTCTGCGCATGAGCGTAAGCAAAATCTCGCCGAAATCTTGTGAGAGGATGCGCGCGTGCATGAGATTTCAGTGAGATTTCGCTTTTGTGCATGCGCAGAAGCAAAATCACGTGAGGGGGCACGTGTGTGTAGCTTGCGCGCGCGCGCCCGAATTGTGGAGATGCGCGCACAGAGCATCAGCACCGGTGAACAACCCGCCCCTGCCCAGTGCTTCTCAATTATTTTGTTACACACACCCCCAAGGAAGAAGTAAACATTTTGCGTGCCCCATTGTTTGAGAAGGACTGTCGTAAAGGAAGTCCGTTCCCCGGGGTCACACACGCCCCCCCCGGCATCGCTCCAAGCCCCCCCAGGGGGCCCATCCCACTATTTGAGAAGGACTGCAGTCTAACAAAAAAGTGTTTATTGATAGAAGAGAATATTTGTAGCTGAGGGCTGAACTGTGGGTTCCTTGGTGCTCTCTGAGCTTGATGGTTTTCTTGCAGATGTTTCATTACCAAACTAGGTAACATCATCGGTACTAGAAGGGAGTGGAGGTTGCTCTTATTTTCATATACTAGTGGCTTACCCTGTCAGAGTTGATCAGTTGCTTCACAAAAAGTGTTTTGATTGGTGCCAGGTCTCTACAGCCTCAGGAAGAGAAGTGCTGTTCTGCACCCCTCCCTCAAATGTTCTTTAAAATACAGTGTTTCCCAGCATTCCTTTAGGAACCTCCAACATGCAAACTGTGGTTACTCATCCTAAAATGAATCCTCTTTACCTGGAGCTTCAAAATTTGCTGTTTGCTGGGGAGGTGTGTAGCTAAAAGTCAGTCTACATTTAGTGTACATCTGACTTTGGGGATATTTCTTCATAACCAAACAAAAGTGTACTTTCTCTGCAGTTCACACCCTTTGCTTGCTGGATTTGGATGTCACAAAGCAAAGTCCACATTTTGTAATTAACCCCCGCACCATTTTGGCTGGCAGAGTGCTGCAGGAGGCTGAATGCTGTCACGCCCCCTGTCCATGCCCACCCCAGCCACACCCACCCCAGCTGATCATTAGGGCAGATAACTGGTTGTTAAATTATTTGAAGCCCACCACTGGTCTTAACTGACATTACACATTTGAACATCTCTGTTCTGGCAATATTATGCACATATTCAGATCTGGTGGGCGTTTACAAAAGAATCAAGCCCCATAGCAGCTGAGGACTCTACATGTCTTTAATTTCTACATTATGGAAATGAGACTATTTGTGCCAGAAAGTAGATCTCCCTTTGTCTGGAATAGCCGTTTTGAATTGCAAAGGGAAAAAAATGCATCTTGAGCCTGTGTCAAACGCCCACCCCGGCCCTCTGAGGTCAAACATAACCCTGATGTGGCCCTCAATGAAATCGAGTTTGACACCCCTGGTTTAGATGCTTTGAGATGTTCCAGAGCGCTGCTGTTAGCATTCAAAGTCACCATATCAGAGTGGAGTTTCACTCCGCTTATTATTTTTTTGTTATCTCTCCTTTATTATTTTTACAAATAATTCAAGGTGGCAAACATATCCAATGTATCTTTCTCCTCCTATTTTCCCCACAACCACCCTGTGAGGTGGATTGGACTGAGAGAGAATGACTGGCTCAAAGTTACCCAGCTGGCTTTCATGGCTAAGGCAGGACTTGAACTCCCACTCTTTCTCTTCCTAGCCTGGTGCTTTAACCACTAGATCAAACTGGATCTGACGCCCATCTCAATATCGAAACCAGTTTTGGGCTGCCTCAGATTGTTGACCCCTGGTGCAGTGGTGGCTTCCTACTGGAACTGTCCGGTGCGTAGCTCCGGTAGGGAGCGGCCGATTGCGCAATTTGCACGCGGCCGCTCTGGTGCCGTCTCCGCCGGTCCGTTGCGCGCGTCGCCATCTTTTTGTGAGAATTTTTGGGCTTTTTTGCTTCTGTGCATGCGCGGAAGCAAAATCTCGCCAAAATTTCACGAGGGGATGCGTGCGTGAGATTTCACCGAGATTTTGCTTCTGCGCAGAAGCAAAATCGCGCTGAAATCTCTCTCTCGCGCCTCCTTGTGAGATTTCGCAGATTTTGCTTCCACGCATGCGCAGAAGCAAAATCGCGCGAGGGGGGCGTGCGTGTGTGCCCGATACGTGGAGATGCGCGTGCAGCGCACCAGCATCGGTGAGCAACCCGCCCCTGCCCTGGTGGCTACGTGGATGAATCGCCCTCTACTTCTCTTGGTAACGATTCAGGAGTGGCTTGCCATTGCCTGCTTCCTAGGGCTGATTGAGAGTGACTGGTCGAAGGTCACACAGCTGGCCTTGTGCCTAAGGCAGGATTAGAACTCCTGGTTTCTAGCTTGATTTCTTAACCACCACACTAGATTGGCTTCTTCTTTTACAGTTACTCAATAAAAGGCAGAGTGACTCAAAGCAGGGGTGGGTTCCACTTACCTTCACCACCAGTTTGCATTGTGATGTTTCTCGCACACGCGCTCCACTTGTGCACACGCGCGTCCCCTCGTGCAATTTTGCTTCCGCGCATGCTCAGTAGCAGGAATCAGCCTGAAACACAGCTGAGGAGCTGATCATCTGTGCTTCGGGCAAAGAAATAAAGGTCAGTATTAACACGGGGGCGGGTGGGAGGGCCCTTTTTCAAGCAACGGAAGAGGAGAAGCCATCCAAATGGGGAAAAATTCCCAATTTTTTTTTTAAAAAAGATGGTGGCGCCCACGGACCGGCACCGACCGAATCGGATCCATGACATCCGCAGCGGGTCGCTACCGGGCGATCTGGTCCGAACCGGGAGGAACCCACCCCTGGCTCAAAGCAAGAGGGAGGAGTGTTATTTGGCCTCTTGTCAAATAATGCATTTATTTAATAATAGCAATAGCACTTACTTATATACCGCTTCATAGTGCTTTACAGCCCTCTCTAAGCGGTTTACAGAGTTCAGCATATTGCCCCCAACAATCTGGGTCCTCATTTTACCGACCTCAGAAGGATGGAAGGCTGAGTCAACCTTGAGCCTGGTGAGATTTGAACAGCTGAACTGCTGAACTAGCAGTTCAGATTGCAGTGCTGCTTTTAACCACTGCACCACCACAGGCTCATTCCATTATCATTTCAATTAACAATTGAATTGAATTGAAAATTAACATTTTCAATTCAATTAACAATCATTTCAATTCAATTAACAATTCTATTTGACTTTTGGCTTGAGCCAGGTGACACAATTAGGGCACATAACGCTCACATTTTCTATCTTGATAACAGATGATGTGTTTTATTTTTGTCTACTGTCTTCTGTGTGGTCTTCTGCGCATCTTCTGCTTCTATGTATTATACGGAATAAATGTATTGGCATAAAATTGCAAAAGAAGGAACTACAAACCATGAGACACCTATAAAATTACAATCAGTTTTACAATCAGTAATCCAATTGTTGTAGATAAGTTATATAAGTAAAAAAAGACAGAAAAAGTACTAGGATTGGTAGGAAAAAACCCTATGAGGCTATAAAGCTTATATTGAGTGTAATATTTGCTGAAGCCCTGCTAGGGCTTGTTGGATTTTGACAAATATGTGTTAAAAGGAAATGGTGGGGAAAGTGGGGAAAGGGGAAAAAAACAAAGCGAAAGATTACAGAATATACCAAGTTATGGAATCATTGATTGCAACTAACATTAAACAAGCAAGCATGATCCATAAATGGGATGAAGAGCTGTGACAGACATATAAAACCATGATTGACAGGCAAGGCATCAGTAATATTGATACTCCTGAACACATGATGCAAAAGTCGTTAAAGCTACTAGAATACCTCTTTTTATTTTAATCCAGACAAATAGAAATGATGATCAAGTTATTCCTTTATAGACTGATTGACTCATCAGGGTGGCATGAAACAATAAAGGAAGCTGTAGTAGCAAAAAGCTATGGAATCTCTGCTTTAAAAGCTTACAGACATCCCTGTTTGGCAAATAGGGATTTTTCCAAAGTTTTGTCTATGGTTATCCCTTCTTTTAGGGGAGTGTCATGCAGGCACCGTCCCACACAAAGAAACAGGGCAGAAGGGTCTCTCCAACCAAGGACGCGTCCGAGAATGTATGGAGCAGAGCTGCTGTCCTGGCACCAAAAAAACCTCACTTGCCCCCCTTCACAGTTGAGAGAGATGCGGATCCTCGTGGGCTCCTCAGTCAGGATCAGTTCAGACTCTTCTGACGGAGAGATGGCTTTGTATATCTTTCTCAATTTCCAAAACTTCCAGTGCCTGGTCTGCTCATCAACATTTGTTAAGTTCAGTGGCTTGTTGGCAATCCCTACAGCCCATCCTGTTGTATCTACCATAACTTCCCAGAAATGTCGCCCTGATGAGAACTTCTGACAGCCAAGGACATAACCATTAAATACACATCTCTTGCCCTTTAGGGCATGATTTAGATTGACAACTGGCTTAAACCCTTTGACGCTTTTTCGATCTTTGGAGATGTCAAAGTTGTGAGGATAGGCTGTGTCTGGATCCAGAATTACATTCACTGTTAAGGGGAAAGGGAAGGAAGGGAAAAAAGCAAGAGCTTCAGCGGCAGGCCTAGTTTGTGTCTTCAACTCCCAAGAGTTTAACCCTACAGCCTCTTGTGTGAATGGAGTTCAGTTTTCAAACATGCCCTCCCCCCGCCCCAGAACTGGAGGATTCATTGTTTTGTTAAACCACACCTAACCATTGCCTGGTCCAAGGTTCTCCAACTTGGGCAATGGTAAAGACTTGTGGACCCTTGGCCAAGTCCTTCAAACACTTCATACCGCCCCACCTCTTCCAGCCTCCATGCACAATTCTCTTTAGCTTCCATCTTGCAAATGAGATTAATGGGACTGGGAGTGAAGGGTGGTTAGCACTTGAGCTCTCCCACTGTCTTAGTCCCATCCTGTGTTAACTGCTGGCCTGTTTGGCACCCCTCTGACCTCTGGCCTTCTCGTTCTATTCACTTATTTTGCCTTTGCCACCTGCCAGTCCAGCTGCCACTCAGCCGAACGTCCTCCAGATCTGTCGATGAGTTGCCCCGCTCTTGGCTCTGCCGCTCAGGTGTTCGTCTCTTGGCTCCGCTGGTCAATTCCACTAGTCTCTAGTCTGCCATGTAGCTGCCACCCTGTTGATTGCCCTCCAGCTCCGCCATGCTGGATGGGGAATTCTGGGAACTGAAGTCCACAAGTCTTAACAGTGGCCAAGTTGAAAACCCCTGGCCAAGTCCTTCAAACACTTCATAATGCTTCACCTCTTCCAGCCTCCCTGCACAATTCTCTTTAGCTTCCATCTTGCAGATGAGATTAATGGGACTGGGAGTGAAGGGTGGTTGGCTTTGCCTTCAGTGAGTTGCTGAGACGGACCAAGGTTGAACAGGGACTCTGCGTAGATTAGAGCATTAATCCAGAAGATAAGGCACAGCAAGAGGCTGCCATGTTTCAATTCTGAACTGGTAAGAGTCAGAAGGATCCCCCAGAGGTAACGTAGGACACACGATGGAATGTGAGGAAGATCCCCCCTTTTCTCTACGAGCATCAGGGTATCACAGGAATGTACAAAAGGGGAGGATCTTGCACAGGAAACCTCTGCTTTCATCAGTCTGATGGCCCACATGGTGGAGGCAACCTTGATGCTCAAACTTTGCTATTTGCTTTGACCCAAAAGACCTAATTTCTCTGCTCTCAAAGACCTGGTCTCTCACCAACTTATAGTCAGGCAATAAAATCAACAGGATGTTATTAGCTTGGTAGGAATTCTATGTTCCTTTCAGTCCCCCCCCCCATATTTTTCCATTTGTCCAGATCTTTCATTCTAGACCAAGATTGACTTCAATTTTCTAGATTATGTATACATAATTATACATAATGAACATGATAGAGTAGGAATGGAATGGAATGGAATGGAATTGAATTCTTTATTTGGCCAAATGTGATTGGAATTCACACACAAGGAATTGTCTCCAGTGTAAGCTCTCAGTCTACATATAAGCAACAAGTGATAAATCAAGATAATCATAAAAAACAATCATCATAAATCATAGCATACAACATACAACACAGTGATCATCATAGATACTAAATAAACAATCAACATAAATCATAATAGGATACTAAATGAAAGCAATCAATATAAACCATGAGATACAAACAACAAAGTTATAGTTATAATATGCTAAAGGAATAGGAAATATGAGAAGGATAATAGTAATACAGCCCAGGGCATAAGTATGACATCCCGGGGCATAAGACAGTGTTGTGGGAATTAGTTGTTTAGCATGATGGTGGCAATGGGGGGGGGGGGAGAACAATTGTCCTTGTGTCAAGTTGTTTTGATGTGCAATGCCCTATAGCATTATAGGGTGATGAGGAAAACCATCACTTGTTACAGATGCAAACACAAACCAGTATTTGAATATTTGAACATCTCCACGAAGACCTTCCCAATCAAGGGCAGGAAGTATGACTTGCATTCATTCTTTTTGCCTGCAGTGGAACGCATTGAAAGCTGGTAAAAACCTTGCACCACAGGTGGACGGAGGCAACCTCTATCCTCACTACGGTCAACGGGTCAAGGAAATTAAACTTGTGGGAAACAGAAGGTCAACTTGAAAGCTACACTTATAGCACTCTCTGCGCCTAGAACATGCCATCACGGAACACAATAGTCAGAACGGTTTCGAATCTTGGATTGATTGCTTGCAAAGAGGGCATAGAATGGACTTTCTCTTCAAACAGCCATCCTAACGCATCTTGATGTTTTCAACTTTCACCAGGCTGTTCTTTGCAATGCTACACCCTGAGCTAAGATCTCAAAGCTTCAGGCCCCTCATTGAGAAGGGGTAGCTGTTGTTGGTGGCGAGAAAGGGCACCATGGAAGCACGCTTGGAAAAGGCAGCATGGAAGGTGTAGAGGTGGGTCATGCTGCTGCTGTTGTAAAAAGAGAGCTGCCCCCCTTCAAAGTCCAGGTAGACCCCAACCTTTTCCATCCTCCCGCAGACCGAGAGGGGCGTACGGGGATCACTCTGAGCTTGGTACTCTCCTGCCTTCAGCTGAATAGCCCACACCCCTTCCTTGGGCAGAATCTTCACCGTCTTGTCCTTCAAAGACTTTTTGGCCATCCCCACTATCCAACCAGGGCTGTCCCCGACATCGATCTCCCAGTAGAAGCGGCCAGTGGTAATGCCCTTCCGTCCCATCACATACGGGATGGATTCGAAGGTCTCCAGCTGTTCTTGCCTTGGCCATCGGTCAGGAATGAACTTGATCCCGGTGGCTTCTTTCAAGAAGACCAAGCTGGGATGAGCTGAGTTGGAGTCCAAAGTGATGCTTGCAGGGACTGAAGAGGAAAGATGGAAAGAATTCAGAAATGAACAAGAGCGGGCTTGTGCAGTAGGCTACTGCAGGAATATAAACTGGTCCAGAATAAAATTAGACACAAATGAATGTAATATTAGATACCTGTTAATAAAGCTACTGCCATCCTCAAATGTCTGAAGCTTCCTCTCTCTCTTTTAGCCCAAACTGCATTACGGTTACCCCGTTTCCCCTAAAATAAGACATCCCCTGATAATAAGCCCAATTGGGCTTTTGAGTGTATGGCAATAAGGCCAAGAGCTTATTTTAGGGTTCAAAAAAATATGAGACAGGGTTTTATTTTCGGGGAAACACGGGTAATTATATATAATAGGGTAATTAGAGCAGTTAAGCAATTATACTTGGAAGAGTTAGTGGTAAATGGAAACCAGGCCATCAAAGAACACTGTGGCTTGACACCATCAAAGCGGACACCAGCCGGAGCACAGGAGAACTCAAGAGAAGCAGTGCAAGATTGGAAGATGTGGAGCGACCTGGCCCATAGAATAGCCAAGAGTTGGACATGACTGAATGGATATCATCATCATCATCATCATCATCATCATCATCATCACCACCACCACCACCACCACCACCACATTATAGGGTTATTGCTGTGGAGTACATAGCCTTGAACCTCCACAAAAAAATAGAGTATAAAAGTAATAAACCAATAACCAATACATTTAGTCTAAAACCTCAACTCACCTGGATGTAGCCCACCCAGGAGCTCCTTCCAGGCGTAGAATTGCAGAGGTCCTTTAAACTCGCCCAGGTTCAAGTCTACAGCCACCACTCCATCTTCCTCTTCTTCCTTCTCCTCTTCTTCTTCCTCTGCTGTCTCTTCTTCTTCCTCTTTTTCTTCCTCCTCCTCTTCCTCTTCTTCTTTTCTCTCCTCTTCCTCCTCATCAACCTTTTTATCAATCTCATTCTCACACTCACCTGTGTCTTCACTGCTGGCCCCCAGTCCATCTTCTCTTACCAATTCAGCATCTAGTTCGGGTTCATCCGGAGCTCTTTGTTCCTTACGAAGCCTGTAGGAGAACAGCATCCCAAGGATCAGCCATTTTAGAATAAGCTGCCCCAATAGCAATAGCAATAGCAATTAGACTTATATACCGCTTTGCAGTGCTTTACAGCCCTCTCTAAGCAGTTTACAGACTCTTACTCTAAGAGTCAGCATATTGCCCACAAACACTCTGGATCCTCATTTTACCCACCTCGGAAGGATGGAAGGCTGAGTAAACCTTGAGGCTGGTGAGATTCGAACTGCCAAACTGCAGGCAGCCGGCAGTCAGCAGAAGTAGCCTGCAGTACTGCATTCTAACCACTGCGCCACCACAGCTCTATCTATCAAACCTAGAGGATTCACATCTGCTTCCTTCTACAGAAAGATATCTGAGCACTTGTGATAAAAAAAGAATGATGCTGCCATTTTTTCTTTCTTTCACCTCTTTAATGGATTTTATGCAATAAGGAAAAATAGCATGGAAAATATTGGACTAAAATTGGAGGATTTAGAATTGGAAGACAGTTACATCTGAGACTGTCTCCTGCTCCATAAATCAAGTTTTATTAGAAGCACCCATGCATTTTTAAAATAATCACAGCAGAGAACAGCACAAGGCCAACATAGGATGATTTCCAAAAAAAGGTTAAGTAGGTTCAGATTTGATTAAATACTTCCCAGGCAATGTTCCCTCTAATTTTTTTTCGGTGTGAGCGGGAAAGTATATGGTCTGAGCGGCACATTTTTCATGCCTGAGCATGAATTTTTTTCACAGATGTCACCCAAAACGACAACGAAATCAGTGTTTTCTGTCTTAAGGGAATATTATACGTGAAGGAATATTCAGTTATGCAAACTTCCACTCTGGTCTAAAACAGACATCCAGATCTTCATCTTTCTGGTTTTCTTAGAATATATTACTGTAACAATAAAGGAGAATATTTGTAGCTCAGAGTTGAAATGAGGGGTCTTTGGTGCTCTCTGAGCTCGGTTGTTTTCTTGCAGATGTTTCATTACCCAAACTAGATAATATGATATCATCTCTCCCACTAGCACTGATGATGTTACCTAGTTTGGATAATGAAAAGTCTGTAAGAAAACAACCAAGTTCAGAGAGCACCAAGGACCCCGCACTGTTGTGATGTTCAATATGTTAGAGAAAAAGCTTCTTTCCTTTCCTCCCTCCCTCCCTTTCTTCCTTCCCTTCCCCTTCCTTCCTTTCTCCTTCCTTCCTTTCCCTTTCCTCCTCCCTCCCTTCCCTTTCCCTTTCCTCCTCCCTTCTTGCTGCCTTCCCTTCCCTTTCCCTTTCCTCCTCCCTTCTTGCTGCCTTCCCTTTTCTTTCCCTTTCCTCCTCCCTCCCTTCTTCCTTCCCTTCCCTTTCCCTTTCCTCCTCCCTCCCTCCTTCCTTCTTGCTTCTTCCCTTCCCCTTTCCTCCCTTTCTTCCTTCCCTTCCCTTCTCCTATAACAATAAAATCAGTTTGGTGTAGAGGTTTAAGGCACCAAGCTAAAAACTGAAAAGGTCTTATTTTCTGTGGGCCATGATGGCTCTTTATTGTTTTTCCGTTTGTCCATATGAACATAAGAAGGTAAAGGGTCCTTGTAGAACTGGATCAAAAGCTGACCAACAGTGGTATAAGGGTATAAGGAATGTGGGAAAAGGCAGATTTAGGGCCTTTTTCAGAGCACAAACTCCAATTTCACCTGCTGGAATTTACAAATTTGCCTTGCCTAAGTTAATGAATGAAATGTTAAACAGGCTTTCAAGTTTTAATATTGTTTGTGACAGACTGCCATAGCGAAATTAAAAAATGAACACTGAGTTTATCACTGAGTTATTTGCAGTTGCAAGGCTGGGTGTTTGAGGGGGTGGGTGAGGAGAGAGACACTGGGGAGACCAGAGTAAGGAAAGCGGGGGTGGGGCCAGACCGGGTTGAATGGGAAGGGGAAGGAGGGGGGTGGTCACCCGGACTCCAGGAGAAAGAAAGCACCCTGAGTCGTGACCTGGCAATAGGCAAGAATTTCTGTCTGCATAATTTGCAGTCTGTTGCCTGTTGGTAACGTCTTCTTCCTTGCCTTCTTCTTCCTCCTCTTCTTCTCCTCCTCCCCCTCCCCTTCTATTTTTGACGAGTCCCAGAGAGGGAGATGCAGGCGTTCCAGACACTTAACTACTGTTTGGAGGTGTGAAGGTTGGAGATTTACGAAGAGTAGCCACAACATTTGGGCGGGGAGCGGGGGTGCGAAGGCTAGCTGAGGGGAGGGAGGGAGGCAGCCCGTTCGCAGGGCGCCCGGGGGCAAAGGAGGCACAGGGGACGGCTCCGTGCTGGATTAGAAGCTTCACGCCGGAAGTTTTAAAAATCTCCCCCCACCACCCGAGCACGCACGCGCGCACTCACACCCTCCTCCTCCCTCCTTCCCTCTTTCTCTCATACTCCCCCCCCCCCACACACACATACACATTAGGAGACCGCCCACCGCAGAACTAAGACCCCATTCGATTTAAAGCCAGACAGCATTTGGAGGCTGATAGAGCGATCATAAGCAGGCTGGGTGACGGGCGTGCTCGCAGGGTGGTGCGCTGCACTTGAAAAGTGCTGCGCTGAAGTTTGTTGTTGTCTGCGCGCCCGCGCACCAGCGCAGCTTAGAGGGAACAGTGTTCCCAGGGAAGCTGCAAAAACCAGGAGAAAGTGACGGCCATGCTGTTGCCAAGAAAATGCCCACGTCATCATCAGAAGTGAAGACTCACTCAAGAAAATCTACTTTTTCCGCATGCGCGGAAATAAAATCGTGCCGAAATCTTGCGAGGGGATGCGCGCGCAAGAGAGATTTCGGCACGATTTTGTTTCTGCGCATGCGCAGAAATAAAATCGCCCAAAAATTCATAAAAAGAGATGGCGACGCACGTGACTGCCCGGTGGAGACAGTACAGGAGCAGTCGCGTGCAAATTGGGTTATCGGCGGGTCCCTACCGGAGCTACGCACTGGACCGCACCGGTAGGAACCCACCCCTGGCATGTAGCCATAACAAATTCCTTTCTAGAAAGTCAAGGTCATCCTTTGTCTCTGCGCCCCTGCACCTGCACGGAAGGAGATGGATGGATTCTGCCAGCCTGGCACTTGATGATTGGAGAACGTGATGAACTGTCGGTGTGGGGGGCAGGAGTTTGAACTTTCAACTGGGTGGTGAAACCCTAGGGACTTCAGATTTGGGTTTCACCCAGATGTACCAGCATGGCTCTGAGAATAAATGGAGACTTTGAGGAATACTTTGACTCGGACTCTGATTTACTTTTGGATGCTATTTGGAACCCTGACGGTTGAGCTGGCCATGCCCATCATGCCTACAGTGAGGAGGCAAACTAATGTACCCTGTAGGGTCAGCCCTCCCTGTTGGTTCATGCTTTTCTTCCTTTCATATCTTTATTATATAGGTAGTCTTGGACTTAGCAACCCTTCATTGAGAGACCGAAGTTACAACAATGTGGAAAAGAGTGTTTTACAACCGATCCTCACACTTACAGCCGTTGGTGGTGATCAAGACACAGGTGCTTGACAAGCAGCCTGCATTTACGATAGTTGCCGAGGTGGCGCAGTGGTTAAATGCAGCTACTGCAGGCTACTCCAGCTGACTGCTAGTTCAGCAGTTCAGCTGTTCAAATCTCACCAGGCTCAAGGTTGACTCAGCCTTCCATCCTTCCGAGGTCGGTACAATGAGGACCCAGATTGTTGGGGGCAATATGCTGACTCTGTAAACCGCTTAGAGAGGGCTGTAAAGCACTATGAAGCGGTATATAACTCTAAGTGCTATTGCTATTGCCGCATTGGGGGGTCACGTGACGGCCGTTTGCGATTTTCCAAGCTGGCTAGGAACAAGCAAAGTCGATGGGAGGAGCTGGATTCGCTTAACGACTGTAGTGATTCACTTAACAACGGTGGCAAAAAAAAAGGTTGGGAGGGGGATATTTAACAACCACCTTGCTTATCAAAGGAAATGTTGGTCCTTAATTGTGGCTGTAATTGGATGGCTACCTGTATAAGAAAAGAGAAACACTACTTACCTCTCTAGCAACTCTTTTGCCTCCTGTGGGAGGGAAGGAGGGAGAGAGAGAAGGAAGGAAGGAAGGAAGGAAGGAAGGAAGGAAGAAAAAAAGAAAGAAAGAAAGAAAGAAAGAAAGAAAGAAAGAAAGAGATAATAGTCAAAATAATTCTTTCCATGGGTTATCACCCCCTTTCCTGCCAAAGTGTTCTGCATTTTAATGGTGTACAACAGATTCTGCTCCCAGTCCTAGTTTATTATCAGAAAAAAAAAAATCCCAGTGAAATAAAATCACAACATATATAGAAGAAACAAAAACCATGATGTGAGAAGTTTTATATCCAAATATATTTTATTCTTTATACTGTTTCCATCTTCCTTTAAAATATTAATAGAATCCACAACGGTCTGAGAATCAGTGTCTCCAAGTTAATTAAATTAGCAAACTACCTCAAACCCCGAAATAAGTTACCCAAGCCTAATCCACATATCAAAGGATAAGGTCTGCAAACACAAATAGAGATAATTAAATTAAATCTCCCAGCAGAACTGTATGTTCACAAACATACTCACAGACACACAGAGACACACCTCAGCACGTAAACACTTCCGCATCCCAGATAAGCTCCCCCTATAAAAGTTTGCCACTGTGCCCTGTTTCACTCCAGCCTGCCCTTAAAATCAAATTGTTTTGCTTTTAGGAATAAATATTTGTTCTTCCCTCACAACTGTCTGAATCTCATTTTTATTTATTCTTGTGCCATCCTGGCTCAAGTTGGAACCCCAAATTATTCTTCTGACAATGGTTTGGTGCAATCTATGCACCCAGCAATTTTCTCCTTCCCAAGAAAACCCCACAGCCCACGATCCTCCTTACCTTGAGGAAACTTATGTGGTCTTTGCATTCAAGGCCGGCCTGTACACGGCGCAGAGTTTCTGAACGTGAGGCCATCTTGCAGTCCAGTTCCTTTAACTTGGTTTCCATCTGAGCCAAGTTCTTTTCTCGCTGGTTTTCTAAGGCCTGTTTTATAGCCATCTCTCTGTCGTTCAGCAGCTGTTGCATCTTCAAAAACTCTTCAGAGATATGATCAGACAAGGATTTGGAGCAGGTCTGGAAAAATTTATTTATTTTATTTATTTTAATCGTTTTTATAGGCCGCCCAACTCCCGCAGGACTCCGGGCGGCGTACAACACAAAAGAAACCATTAGTAAAAATGATCAAACATTAAAAAATACCTATAAAAATTAAAAATATAGCCAACATTCATACCTGGGGGAGACCAAAGATGATCTAGCTGGTCTCTATTTCACCCCGCCTGCAGGAAGAGCCATGTTTTAACAGCTTTTCGGAAGGCCAGCAGGGTGGGGATAGTTCGGATCTCTGGGGGTAGTTGGTTCCAGAGAGATGGGGCTCCCACAGAGAAGGCTCTCCCCTGCGGTCCCGCCAACCGGCATTGCTTGGCTGATGGGACCTAGAGGAGACCAACTCTGTAGGACCTAACCGGTTGTAGGGAGGTATGTGGTAGGATGCAGTCCCGCAAATAATCTGGCCCTGAGCCATGTAGGGCTTTAAAGGTCATAACCAACACCTTAAATTGTGTCCGGAGACTAATGGGCAATCAATGCAGCTGGCGGAGAATAGGTGTCACGTGGGTGTATCTTGGTGAACCCACCACAGCTCACGCAGCTGCATTTTGCACCAGTTGCAGTCTCCGGACACTCTTCAAGGGTAACCCCATGTAGAGCGCATTACAGTAGTCCAGCCGGGAGGTGATGAGGGTGTGAGTGACCGTGAGTAAGGCCTCCCTCTCCAAATAGGGTCGCAATTGGTGCACCAGGCGAACCTGTGCAAAGGTCCCCTAGCCACAGCAGACAGATGTTGATCCAATTTTAGCTGTGGATCTAGGAGGACACCCAAATTGCGAACCCGTTCCGAGGGAATAAATTTCTCTCCCCCTAGATGGGGCACAGCAAGAGATTGTGGTTTGGTCAAACAGAAATGATCAGCTGTCAACAATGGTGTTGGTTTTGGGGTAGACTCTTGAGAATACCTTGGATAGCTATCAATCAATCAATCAATCAATCAATCAATCAATAATAAATAATAAATAATAATAAATAAATAAATAAATAAACCATTGAACAAATCAACTCATTTGAGTTCTTATTTGAAGCACTAATGACTCAAAACATCCTACTTCAGACATGTGATACAAAGACTTAACTTTCTGAAGGAGACTCTAATACTAGGAAAGGTAGAAAGAAAGAGAAGATGAGGAAGAACAAAAGCAAAGATGGTGGACATAGTTACAGTGGCAGTGGGGGCACCATTGGAAGATCTGAAAAACCAGCTTAGGGATAAATCATCATGGAGAAACTCGGTTTTCCTTGGAGTAGAAAATTACTTGATAGCATATAATTTACCGTATTTTCCGGAGTATAAGACGCTCCTGAGTATAAGACACACCTTAGTTTTTGGGGAGGAAAATAGGGGGGGAGGAATTCTGCCTCTGCCTACCAGGTATTCATCTGGCTAGCGTCCTTAGTCTGGTCAGCTTCAACACATTAGTTTGCTGGTTGTGAGCGCGCAGGCGCTCACTTAGCTTGCGCCCGCCATGTTGGGGCTGATAAGCAGCTTCAAAAGCACAGCTGATCTTCAGAGGGAGCTCCAGTGAGTAAAGCAGGCAAAGCGGGGAGTGGTAAGACAAGGCAGCAGCTGTTCCAGGTTGCCATTTTGGGCTCTGCGCCTCACGTTTTCAGCCAATTGTCACCCGAAAACGCAATGTGCAGGGGCCAAAAATAGGGCATGCGGAGGCCTAAAACGCGATGCACAGAGCTGATAACACGGTGCGCAGAGGCGATGTGCTTTGGCAATCCCCGCAGCCTTGAACGGATCTCAAATGGAGCGTTTGGAGGCTGAAAACACGAGGCACAGAGCCCAAAAATGCAAGCCATTGTCTGTGGCAATTTCTGCAGCCAGGAAGAGGACGCACGGAGGCCGAAGGGTGGAGGCCAGCGGGTGGGCAAGGCTACATTCGGAGTATAAGACGCACACAAATTTTCAGCCCCTTGGGGGGGAAGTGTGTCTTATACTCCGAAAAATATGGCATTTTATGTATTTATTAAACTTATATGCCACCCATTTCACTGTTAGGTGACTCATAATCAATCAATCAATCGATGCCACTATAATGATTACCTAAGCAACACCAGAAAATTAATTTTTTGCCTTTTTTATTATAATGTAGTGACAGCACACACACACAAATGTACATACGTGTACACAAAATTCCATTTATGTACACACACACACAAAGTTCTGTGGGGTCCTTGCTGCTCTCTGAGCTTGATTGTTTTTCTTGTAGAGATTTCATTACCAAACCAGGTAATATCATCAGTGCTAAAAAAGAGTGCAAACCCCATTCCCTTCCAGAACGGATGATGTTACTTAATTGAGTAGTGAAACATCTGCAACAACCAAGCTCAGAAAGCACAAAGGACCCCACCGTACAACGCTGAGCTACAAATATTCCCTTTTATCCGGGGGTGGGTTCCTACTTACCTCGCTGCCGGTTCGCTTCCTCCCGCACTGCGTGGCTGTGCCTCGTGGGCGTGCGCAGAGCAAAAAATTCCGAAAAATTTCAACCCCCTCGAAAAGAGGCGTTGTCTTACCTGATACGCCCTTTCTCATAAGTTGGAGCTAGCATTCAGATAGGGTTGTCCTCATCCAATCACATCGAGGACTGAGTCTGTCAATCAAAACCACTTGTAGCTCCGTGCACCCTCTTGGTTATATTCCCAGTTTAGACGAAGCCGGAAGGACAGACTCGACATGGATCAACACCCTGGAAATTCGAACTCCAGGAAAAATGGAAGAACCCCAATGAAACCCAGAACGATCTGACTGCTGCAAAAACTGGAAGAAATATGGTCAACAGGAAAAAAAAACACAACGATGTCCCCCAAGAAAAAAACAAGGGTGGGGCTGAATGCTAGCTCCAACTTACGAGAAAGGGCGTATCAGATAAGACAACGCCCCTTCTCCGTAGAGGTTGGAGCTAGCATTCAGAGGGACATACCAAAGCTAAGGCAAGTCCCGGGGGGGGGGGGGGGCAAGAAATAGGAACGAAAAACCAGTAAAGGCAAAGGCTCAACGACTTGTTGCAAGACACGCCGCCCAAAAGGGGCGTCCGCCGATGCGAAGGAGTCTATCTTATAATGCCGAATAAACTGCGTCAGCGATGCCCAAGTCGCTGCGTGGCAAACCTCCTCCAAAGATGCTTGGGTCCTCCAAGCCACCAAAGTGGATGCACTGCGCAATAAACATGCTGTGAGCCGCCCAGAGTCCCCCGAGAGTTGAGCGGCATACAAATCTATTAAATTAAATTAATTAAATTAAATTAAATTAAATGGGCCGTAATGTTGTCTGGGACCGGGCGACCTGCCAAAGCATAAGCCTTGGCAATCGTGGCCTGGATCCACCTGCCCACAGTCGATGGAGACACATTCAGCCCGAGAGAACAAGGAAGAAAGGCTGAAGGGAAGGGCTCTATATTGATAATGCCTACCTGTGGAAAAAAAATGGAGGTACTGCCTGTAACTGAAATTAATGGGAATGTGCAGGTAGGCCTCGGTCAAATCCAGGGACGCTAAAAAATCCCTCCGGTGAATACACCTCAAAATAGAACGCAGAGAATGCATCTTAAATCGGCAATGTTTAATGTACAGATTAAGACGTTTAAGGTCCAGGATAGGACGCCAGTCCCTAGAGGACTTAGGAACCAGAAATAAGATGGAATAAAATCCGGTTCCCCATTGCTCTCTAGGGACGAGTTCAATAGCCTTGATGTTAAGCAGATGTTGGACCGCATTCTCCATCAGGGACCGTTTAGCGGGAACCCTGGACAACAGGCAAGGAATGAAGGAGGGAGGTGGCGGAGAAATAAATTCCAATGAAAGCCCATGGTGGATGGTGGTTCTGACCCAGAGATCCTGGGTAGTCTCGTCCCAGACATCCGCAAAGAGGGATAATCTGCCCCCTATTGGCAACTCCTCAAGCAATTCACTTGGAACGACGGGGGAACTTGGAACCTCCACCCCTAAAGGGACGTTTGAAGGGCCTTCCCCTGGCGGATCTATCGGGATAGTAAGATCTCGACCCGTACTGACCTGGGGCTCAGTGAAAGCTTGAACCCTGGTCAGCCGGGCGAAAGGGCCGCCTAGGATAGGGGAATTGGCGGAAAGCCCCTCTCCTATTGAAGGTGGGAAGAACCTTCCTACGGTCCTTTGACTCGACCAAGATCGGATCAAGGACCTCTCCAAATAACATCTGGCCTTTGATGGGGTTAGTCGCCAAACACCACTTCTGGCGAGTGTCAGCTGACCAGTGATGAAGCCAGTTGATTCTACGGCCCACTGTGGAAGCAGCAATCGATTTAGAAGCAAATCTGGTAGCTCTGAACGTTGCGTCTGCATCAAATTGAGTAGAAGCAATGACTTTATTCAGATCCTGAGGAATCCGCAGTTCAGAAGCTGGAACCTGTTCTTGTAGTTGGCGAAGCCATATCAATGATGACCGAAGGAGGATGCGGACGACGAAGCCCTAACTGCCCATGCTGATGCCTGGTGATTTTTTTAGCAAAATCTGCTCCAAATGGCGTTCTTCTGGTTTCAACAACTCCTCTGTCTCCCCTGGGATGGGATTAGGGGAGTGGAGGGCTGCAAACGGAACGTCCACCATAGGAGGATTTAGGAGGGACGCCAACTCAAGGGCCACATTAAAGAATTTTTTGTCTGTCGCCGAAGGCATGGGGCCTGAGGCTGGTGCGGTGTACTGACGTTGGACGTTGTCCACAAATAATTGCGGGGCTGGTATGACATCACGTTCCGGCTACTGTTCAGTAAAAAGGTGATCTTTGGCAGAGGCAGCCCCATCCTCCGAAGAAGTGGCTGGGGTGGGTAGACTAGCCGCATTCCTGGCCTTATATAATAAAGACTTAAAGATAGCTGGGGGGAAGAGACCCACAATCACCGGCTATTCTGGAAGCAGTCCCTCATCCTCAGATAGGGTAGTCTCATCATACTCTTCCTCTTCCAAGGGATCTGTTGGAAGCCTGCCATGCACTGCTGGACTGTGGCAGCAATTATCATTTGGATATTGGAAAAGGATCCATCAGATTAGAGGGACCTGGCTGAGCCCCCTGTTGCGAGGTTCCCGCATTGGGAAGAGATGGCCCTTCTAATTGGGAGTGCAGCTGAACAGAAGCCACCACTGGAAGGGAAGGACCCAGAGCTGACGCTACAAGAGGGAGGTGAGGTCCAGTCTGGATAGGAGTCACAAAGCCAGCATCCCCACACACATTAGTATTGACCAAAGCCATGGCCGGGGCATCCAAGCTAATTAGCTCCTCCCTTGCAGGTGTAGCGATAGTTGATGCTGGCGGTAGGGAGGCAGAGCGCCTAGCCGCTTTTGCCGATAATTTCTGTAGCGCGCGATCGTGCCTCTTCTCGTCCCACTCAACCACTCGAGAGGAGGCACTTGATTTATGAGCCTCAGCGGGAGCAGGACGTGTGAGATCATCATCAGAATGATCGGATCCTGCTGATTTCTGTTGCCTTTTGCTCGAGGGCTGAGGATTTTGAGCTGGGGGATTGGCGTCCGTCATAATTGCTGGCTGTAAAAGGCTGACGCGGCTCTGAATCGCTGCGAAAATTGGCGCTGTGACAATAAAATGGCCGCCGCTTAGAGATGACAGCTGTGGGCAGGAAAAACCGTTACGGGGCTGCGCAACCTGTAGCAAGCTCAAACGGTCGGCTTGTGTGGCTGGAATAGATATTAGGCTAAGGAAAAGGACAAAAAGAGACAAAGTGAGCAAATTCGCCGGCCTCGGAACCGGCCTAGCCACTTTTAGTGCTTAATGGAGGCTGCAAACAGTAGCCCTCATGAAGGGGAGTTGTGCTATGTGAGGGAAATAGCCCAACGGAGACCAGAAAACACCACTTCCCATAGCGATAGCTACAGCTCGAAAGACAGCCTGACCAACAAAAGCCCCAAGCCCCTCACGAGATCATGTGCAAGCAACGATACAATCTCGGCTGTCCCGGCAACCGCCGCAGACGCGGCAAGAGCTGAGGCCCTCAACTCCTTACGCCTCCCTCTTAGCTTCCTGCCTTTTTGGATGAAATTTAGAGGCAGGAAGAAGCCGAAAAACTCACAGAGATGATAAAGTGAAGATAATTGAAGCTAGCAGTCAGATGAATGAAAGAACCACGTCCAACCTTATGGAGGACTGAGTCTAAACTGGGAATATAACCAAGAGGGTGCATGGAGCTACAAGTGGTTTTGATTGACAGACTCAGTCCTCGATGTGATTGGAAGAGGACAACCCTATCTGAATGCTGGCTCCAACCTCTACGGAGAACAAGCTGGCGACCGCATGCACAGTACTGGAAACTCGGCTTCTGCACATGCGCAGAAGAAAAAATGTTTTTTAAAAAATTCAGAAAAAAATTCAGAAAAATAAATAAATAAAAGATGGCGGTGCCCACGGACTGGCACCGACCAATCTGGTTCGGTGATGTCATCGTGATGTCACCAACGGCCCGGTACGGGTTCGGGCGAACCGGTCCGAATCGGGAGGAACCCACCCCTGCTTCTATCGGCACAAAAAGTTCTAATTGTAAGAGTGTCCTTTGTGATAGCTTAGAACACCACAGTGTTTCTAAATGTTTAAAACTAAATTGAGAATCCCAGGGGAAGAGGGAACAGAATATCCTGGAAAATGCATGGTTGACAACTTTGGCAACTTGAATGCCACACTAAAGCATATTTATTTATTTATTTGTTGATCTGAATGTGAATCCATCAAGCAGGTAGCTTTTCTTTTCCTTAGACTGAATTGCAGGAGACTGGATTAAAGTATGAGTATGCAACACCTGATATTAATGAGTCACAAATAGTAGCATCGACAGCAATGGTTGCTGGGATGAAAAGAGAGAAGATACACTCAGTTTAGCATTAAACAGAAAGTCCCAACCGTCACCACTTCCCACAGCTGTACCTTTAATTCGATAATATTCTCCTGCTGATGGCAATGGCTCCTTTTCAACTGCCCGAGACCTTCCTCAAGAGGCTCCAGAGATGCCTTCAGCTGGTCCTAAAAGGAAGAGAAAGTTTCAGATCTCACTTAAAATGAACACCATCATTTGAGTGACCACAGGACAATTTTATACCTCCAGCCAGGTTCTGCTCAGCAGCGTTTAAAATCCATCAGACCTCTGTCCCCCAACCAGCCCTAATTAGCATTTAATTTGTTAGTTAAGAGTGTTTCATACTGTGATAGGTTTAGTTAGCAATATATTAATTTTTATGTTCCCCTGCATTTATTTAATGTTTTTCTTTTTCCTTATGGAATTTTTGTAGTCTCTCTCTCTCTCTCCCTCCCTCCCTGCCTCTCTCTCCAGGTAGTTCTCAATTTATTACCACAATTGAGCCCAAAGTTTATATTGCTGTGAGAAATTTGTTAAATTTTTACGATCTTTCTTGCTACAGCTGTTAAGTGAATCACTGCAGTTGTTAAATTAGTAACACGGTTGTTAAGTGAATATGGCTTCCCCATTGACTTTGCTTGTCAGAAGATCACAAAGTAGATCACATGACCCCGGGACACTGCAACCGTCATAAATAATATAAATATTTATTTATTAATAATAATTTTTATTATTATTTTATTATTATAATAAATATTAATAATTAATTTATTACTTTCTTAGTAACTGTTCTAAGTTACAACGGCACTGAAAAAAGTGACTTATGACCATTTTTCACAGTTATGACCATCGCAGCATCCCTAAGGTCATGTGATTTACATTCAGATGCTTGGTTTATTTATGATGTTTATTAATAAATATTAATAAATTTCACACAGAGAGAGGGGGGAGGGAGGAAGACAGACAGATTAGTGTCTTGTTCAACCAGAGGCCACCTTCTTTCTCCTCCCAGGCCCAGTTCTCACCTGATAGCTCTGAACCGCGTTTTTGATGAGCAGGAAGTCGTGTCCCCGGTGCTGAGGCAAGTCGCGGCAGATGACGCAAACAGGCTCCTCATCTTGGCTGCAGAAGAGCTTGAGAGGCTCTTCGTGTTCCTCACAGAAGTACCAGCCTCTGGTGCCGCTTAGCTGAGTCCCTTCATCCAGCTTCAGAAGTCGGGCCTTCTCGGCCAAGCTGCAGAGGGCTCGGTTCATGTGGCGCAAAGTGAAGGGGCGGCGGCACTCGGGGCAGAGCCCGTGACTTTGCCCTTTAGGGATGCAGGGCTCCAGACAGGGAGCGCAGAAGCTGTGGCCGCACTCCAGTATGTGGGGCTCCCGAAAGATGGAGAGGCAAATGGGGCACAGCAGGTCTTCGGTGAAACTGGACACTTCTCGTACTGAAGCCATGTTGGTCGGTTCAAAGAGCTCCAGAGCAGATTTCCCAGGTTAGAACTGCTTCTATTTCTGCCTGTTAAGTGAACATAGAATAATAGGGTTGGAAGGGACCTTGGAGGTCTTCTTGTCCAACCCCGTCCAAGCAGAAGACCCTATACCCGTGATGGTGAACCTATGGCACGCGTGCCCGAAGTGGCACGCAGAGCCATTTTGCCTAGTACGCCCAGCATCGCCCATTCATCTTCCGGGTTTGTCCCACGCGCATGCGCACAGTAACCAGAAGACTAGCTGAAACCGAAAGTTCATTCAGCTCCTCTTACTGGTAGCGTGTGTGCTAAGCTGAACTGTTGGTTGCTCTCTGGATCCTCGCTGTCTCTGCTTGATTGTAAGTTGCCAGGATCGAGATGGGCTGGCGGAGGGGTGGGGGAAACGTGCTATGCTGCCCAGGATCGAGGTGGGAGTGAGTGAGCGAGTGAGCCAGGAGGGATAGGGAGGAGGAGGAAGCCACGGCGGAGGACAGCGAAACTGTGGGGAACTCAGAGCGTTGCAGGCAGAGTAAAGCAAAGTAAAGTGTTTTATTGGGGTTACGTTCACGCCCGGTGCAGCAGCAAGTCAACCCAAACTGCGCTTCTGCAAAGCGTGGGGCGCGTGGGGGGGGAGGGGGAGCTGGCTGGCACCACTGCTTCTCTTCTTCCTTATCAGCGCTGTTTTAAATAATAAAAGGCTGTAACTCTTTCAGCAGGGCTGGGACTGGAGATCCGCGCTCCCTCCCTCCTCCTCCTCCTCCTCCTCCTCCTCCTCTCTCTCTCTCTCTCTCTCTCACACACACACACACACACACTTCTTCATCTTCCTCCCCAGATCACAACCGGGGTGGGAGGGGGCAAGCCACACATTTTTTAAAAATGCATGCAAGTTCCCGGGAGTTGGGCGGCATAGAAATCCATTTAAATAAATAAAATAAATAAATAAGTTTTAAGAATGACCGCGGGACGGAGGAGAAGGGGCAGCGGCAGGCTTCTCCTTTGTCTTTTCTTTGCTCTCTTCTGCCTGTGAAGAGGTCAGAAACGGGGGGGGGGGGGGAATGCCCTTCCTGCGCACCCGGTTTGGGTGCCATAATGGAGATTAAAAGAAAAAAAAAAAGAATTTGAGAATCCCACCAAAACGGGCTTCCCCCGTTCTCCATTTTGTGTTAAAGTTTTAAAGTTGCAGAGATTGAGACAGGTTGTGTTTGCCGGGTTTGTTTTCCTCCAAGACTTGTGTCATTGCAGCTTCCCATCCTTCTCAGTCTCTCCCCCACCCACCCACTCCCCACATTGGCTGAAAAATAAGGGAATTGGAGTCCATCTTAACTGGATGACACTAAATAAAATTGCTCTATTTCTATAAATCTTAAGAATTTAAAATCAATGGTTTGTCTGGGGAAATTCACACCCACTCCCAGACCCCCATGGGATCAACCAGGACACCTGCAGCCCTCCCCTGCCTCCTCAGGCATTGGAACATGGGGGGGATGCTTTTCAAGGAGCCACAAGGGAGCATCCATTACTTTTTGTCCTGCTCTGGAGTCAACCCTCTCTGTGATAGCCCCTCAAGCAGGGGTGGGCTGCTGGGGGTTTGCAGGGGTTCGGGAACTTCTAGCTAAAATTCTGTGCAGTTCAGAGAACCCCCAAATCCCACTCCTGGCTGGCCCCGCCCACCCCTCCCCTCCCAGGAGTCCACGCGAGGCCCGTTTTGGATACAGGTAAGTGCAGGGTGTGCACGGAGGCTCAGGGAGGGCAAAAAATGGGCCTACTGGAAGTTCAGGAAGCCTTCGGACCCTGGGGAGACCGTTTTCACCCTCCCAGAAGCTCGAGGAAAGTCTCTGGAGCCCGGGGAGAGCAAAAATGCCCCCCTGCGGTGCAGGAGGCTGATTAGGCCACACCCACTATGGCCACGCCCACCTAGCAACCGGGCAGAGAATTCCTTGCTAAAATTTTTGAAGCCCATCCCTGCCCTCAAGTACTGGAAGACTGAGGCGAAGGGGTATGTGCCATCCCAGATAGATCAGACTTGGACACCAAAGTCATAAATCCTAAAACTACTTTTCTTACAGGGTTACAAAAACAGAGTCCGAAGGGCGCTTCCCCACTCCCTGCCTTTATCCTAAAGTAAACCAGGAAGGATGAACCCTGAGACATTTTCTCAAATTGCATTCCTATTTTGGACACAGAAATTTCTTATCTCACCGTTGCCCGGGCTGCGTCGCTTCCTCCTCTTCCTCAAGGTGACTCTCACAGCCCGTTGCAGGGAGGGCAAACCCCTCAATGCCGCCACTTAAATCTCTAAATGAAAAACATCCTCGGCTCCATCTGTTGAAAAAGGCCTGGTTTTATTAGAAGTGCATTGCAGTAATGCGTAGCCAGAACTGAGCATCGCACACCAAAAGCCCTAAGTTTAACCTTCTCTTCCCTTAGCTACCTCCCATCACCCACCCCATGCGGCCAATCAAGTTCAGGCAGGATGTTTTTGTAATGGCCAGTTGTGTACACAGGAAGGTTGCAGAACTTAACTTTCATTTCCCTGGTTTCCGCCCTGAGGCTGAAACGTAACTTTCTTAACTTAACTGCTGAAACTTAACTTCCATTTCCCCTTTTGCCTTCCTCCCTCTTCCCTCCCCACAATTCATGGCAGTCTATCCCCGAAGTACAAGCAAAGCATAAGGTGGCAGCTGACACCATGCTTCTCTGGATCTTCAGGAAAGCTTTATTTTAAAATGATTATTTCAGCCTTCTTCATTTGAAGAATATTTCAGTGAATCCCTTTTAAAAAAAAAAAAAAGAAACATTTTTTTTACTTTGAAATAAGAAAGGAATAATTCTGAATTAAATCGTTCAAATTATTGTGCATCCCCAGTTCTTTTCTATGCAACCACAGAACTCAGGTTTCTGATCTGGTATGGATCTCTTGTAAGAATTGACAGATGAATGAAAAGATACTCGGAAGAATAATTCAACAGTCCTAAGGGTTGTGAGGGGAAAAAATTCTTGAACATCTTAGCAAGATAGAACCACAGAAGGAATGCGTGTTAATTGAGGCCTTGCTTCTCGATATGCTTATCAAAACTTCTATAACAGTGATGGCGAACCTTTTTTTCCGCGGGTGCCAAAAACGTGTGCGCATGGGCTATCACGCATGCGCGAGTGCCCACACCCATAATTCAATGCCTGGGGAGGGCAAAAACAGCCTGTTTCCCAACTTCTGGTGGGCCTGGTAGGCCCGTTTTTCGCCCTCCCCAGGCTCCAGAGCCCCCCCAGAGCCTCCGTGAGAGCCGAAAATCGGCTGGGGCGCACATGTGTGCTGGAGCTGAGCTAGGGTAACAGCTCGCGTGCCGGCAGATATGGCTCCGCGTGCCACCTGTGGCACGCGTGCCATAGGTTCGCCATCACTGTTCTATAACAACTGATAAGTTTCTTTTTATTATTAAGACAATAACTCTTTCTTGAGAAGAGTAAGAGTGGATGGATGGGAAAGTAATTTGAGGTTTGCTAATTGTGAATATTCATGTGTACATCATCTATTACCCATGTATATATCATTATCATTTTCTCCTCCTTTCCTGAAATGGATACAGGTGGTCCTCAATTTATGACAACTGAGACCAAAATTTCTGTTGCTAAGCGAGACATTTTTTTAAGTGAGTTTTGCTCCATTTTATGATTTTTCTTGCCACAATAATTAAATGAACCACTGCAGGTGATTAAGGTGCAGATGTTAAGTTAGTAACAAGTGTAGGAAAAAAAATCTGGTCCGGTTCCAATCCGGGAATGAGGTGCTAGAAATAAAACGGAGGCTGATTGGAAAGAAGGACTCTTTATTGATGCTTCTTGGTTTTCTTAAAGGGGGAAGGGCTGGCTTGAGTTTCTTGGTACTGTTTTCTGAGGTTTCTGGTGCTGTCCTTTTGGGGTATACTTCCCACACAATAATAAATACCAAGTGGCCACATCACTAATTCTATCCCAAAATCTGGAGGGGGAAAAAACCACTTAAAAAGATAATCTAAAGGCTTGTGGTTCATGGCAATTTGATGTTCCAGAGAAATGCTATTCCAGCCTTGAACAGTTCACATGATCAGGGATCCACTCCCCGATACCAATGAAAGTCCACCAAAATCCCTCCAGGCTCTGTGTCATTGGAAGGCTGTCAGTTCATGTCTTTGCCCCTCCTCCACTGCCAATTCAACTTGACTTTGCTCCTGAAATTCAGTGCAATGTAGACCTTCTCAAAATCCATCCAAACTTCCTAAAGCAAAAATAAACCTCCTACAAAGGCCAAGTGCCCAGTAACAATTCACTGTCCCTCCCATTGCTATCATGACAAAAAATGGATTGCCGCTTGACTTGCTGAATGCAGGATACAGTGTGGAAGGCAAAGGTTTGACTGACAGGGCTATCAAAACAAAACATTTGAGCATGCAAGAAGGGGCAGGAAAGGAGAAAGGGAAAGACAAAGAAAAAGGAAAGATGGGAAGAGAGCAAGGAAGGAAAGAGGGGAAGGAAGAAGAAATTAGAATGAAGAGGGAAGGAAAAAGAAGAGGAGAGGAAAGGAAAGGAGATTATGATGAGGGTGAGGGAGGGTCTCAGGGAAGTCCTGCCTTAGCACTTGGCCACCACAGGTGCCCCCCACCACAAGTCCCGTCCCACCATGGCCCACCGCCACCCCGGCCAGAGGTGGGTTCCTCCTGGTTTGGACTGGTTCGCTTGAACCGGTAGCGACCCGCTGGTAATGTCACGATGATGTCACCGTACCGGATCGGTCGGTGCCGGTCCGCGGACACTGCCATCTTTTTTTGAATTTATATTTATTTATTGGATATTTTTTTAAAAAAATTCTTCTGCGCATGCGTCGCCATTTTGTTTTCAGATTTTTTTAAAAAAAATTCTGGGTTTTCTGCACTGGGCATGCATGCGCACGCACCCACATGGCGCGGGAGGAAGCGAACCGGCAGCAAGGTAAGTCGGAACCCACCCCTGACCCCGGCCCTCAATGAGGTCAAACCCTGATGCGGCCCTCAATGAAATCGAGTTTGACACTTCTGTTCTAATACATCTGGAGAGAAACAAGGATTTTTAAAATCACAATATTCATTAAGTGTTGTTTAAACAATGCCAGCAATAAAAACTGAATATTACACTGCTATACTTCAGTCTAAATAACTGGAAAAAAATCTATATGGTTGAAGAAAAGGAAAGGAAACTAAACAGTAAGATTAAAAGAACAAAAAATTCCAGTGATTTTAAGAGTTTCTAGGACTTTGCCAACTCCAGGACATTACAGTGATATCTTTTTTTAAAACTGAAATCAATTTTTTTTTCAATTTACAGTTCATTTAGTATGTTTGAAGTTTCAATGGCACTGAAAAAAGTGAATTGTGACCATTTTTCTAGCTGATCAAAATTCAGACACTTGGCAACTGGCCTGTATTTATGATGGTTCCAGTGTCCCAGAGTCATGTGATCCCTTTTGCCCACAAGCAAAGTCAAAGGAGAAGCCAGACTACACTCAACAACCGTGTTATTAACTTAACAGCAGTCACTCACTTAACAACTGTGGCAAAAAGACATTGCAAAATGGGGCAAAGTTCATTTAACACCTGCTTTGCTGTACAGATCCTCGATTTACGACCACAACTGAGGTCAACGTTTCTGTTGCTAAGCAAGACAGTTGTTAAGTTAGTTTTGCCCCATTTTACGACCTTTCTTGTCACTGTTGTTAAGCGAATCGCTGCAGTTGTTAAGTTAGTAACTCGATTGTTAAATGAATCTGACTTCCCCCTTAATTTTGCTTGTTAGGTCACAAAAGTGGATCCCATGACACACACATCCCGACACTGCAACCATCATAAATATGAGTCAGTTGACAAGGGGGGAACGACTAAATCCATCTGAATTCCCCCCTTGGTATGACTGATTGTGAATACTTTTTAATTTTTGTATATCTTTTAACATTGTTTTTTAAACTATTGCTTATTATTAATGTTCTTACACAATTGTTGTACACCGCCCTGAGTCCCTCGGGAGTAGGGCGGCATATAAGAACAAATAATAAATAAATAAATAAATAAAATCTGAATTTTGATCATGTAATTATTGGGATGCTGCAAGGGTCATAAAGTGTGAAAAACGATCCCAAGTCCCTATTATTCAGTGCTGTGGTTAACTTTGAACGGTCACTAAACGAATTGTAAGTAAAGGACTACCTGTATTAAGGGGGGGCATGTTGGAGGTTGCAAGGCTTGAGGTCCCCCCCTCTGGTTTTGCAAAGGGGTCCTTTTGAAAGGAGCTGGAGACAAACTGGAAGCGCTGGGCTTGATGGTGAAGCGAGAGGGGAGACGGACGGCTAATCCTGCCTCCCTGCGATGCATTTTGTACTTACCTTCCATGATAGTTTGATACATCGCCCCAAAACGTCATACTTTTAAAAGTAGCCCAAAATAGGAAAACAACAACCACCCCCCACAAAAGCTAACATATTCCCAACTCTCCCTCCCTCCTTCCCGCGCCATACCTGCATTTTCCACTTTGCGAGGGAGGAATTTCCCGCTCCTTTAGAGCCACACAACCTTCCGGAGGCTCAGCCGCTTTGGCAAGAAACGACGGCAAGCGGCACAAACACCCCACCGGAGAAGGAGGCGCTCACGTCGGCGGGCTGCTTGCTTTGGAAATTCAGACGCCGCGGGAGCCACAACTTCGCTCGGCCAGTCTTTTTTTTTTTTGAATGCTTGCGAAGCTCATGCGCACTCGCGTCCTTCTTTCTGAGAGGAAGCCTTTTTAAAGTTTCGGTTTCGGTTTTGCAGCGATTCCTGAAAAACCAGGCGCTTTCCCATGTTGGAAGAAACGTCCTTCTGGGTTCAGTTCCAAGTGGGGAGAAAGACACTGGAAACACGGTGGCTCTTTGGAAAAATGGTTTTAAGGGTAGACAGGATCACGTTCCTTAAAGATGTTGAGTGAAGGAGAAAGGGAAAAAAGGGGGGAAAGAGAAGCTGAGAGTGCCAGTTTTATACCCTCTCTGGGCTTTTGAATTTGAGCTTGTATTCTGATTGGTTGTCAGACTTCCATGGGACCATTCAGGGGCAAGTCTGTAGGGTGTTCTAAATCCCATGCTTGTTTGAGCCTGCTGGATGATGTAATCTTCCCAGGTGTCATGTTGTGAGTTCTGTGCCTAGATGGGTAGAGGGCAGAGGTGGGTTCCTGCCAGAGCTGCCCGGTGCGCAGCTCCGGTAGGGAGCGGCCGATTGCGCAATTTGCGCACGACCGCTCCGGAGCCCTCTCTGTTGGTCCACCGTGCGCGTCACCATTTTCCCCGTTAATTTTTGGAGGATTTTGTCGCGCCAAAATCTTGCGAGGGGACACGCGCGAGAGATTTTGGCGAGTTTGCCTCCGTGCATGCGCAGAAGCAAAATCGCGCCAAAATCTCGCACGCGGGCGCGTCCCCTTGCAAGATTTCATCGCAATTTTGCTTCCGCGCATGCGCAGAAGCAAAATCGCGCGACCCCCTGAAACTTGGAGATGCGCGTGCAGCGCACCGGCACCGGTAAGATGGCAACCCGCCACTGGTAGAGGGCTAATCCTACCTTTGTTGGATCTTGGGTGAGGGCATTTGCCTATGAATAGACATAGCTATCCCTTTATCTCTAAAGTGCGGACATCTGGTGGGGGCTATTAAGAGTGAGTCTGTTTCCTGGCTAAAAACATGTTCCTCCATTTTCTCATCCAGGGAAATATAATATTCTGCCTTTTTAATATTTCCCAAAATATTTCATTTTTCTAGGAGAGGGGTGGGTGCTAACTTCCCATACCGGATCAGCCAGAGTTTTGAAAATCGGCAACTTTTCTGCCAAAAGCTGTTTTGGGTGGATTGAATGACTGGCTCTCTGGAGGGCAGCAACCAGAGAAGATGGAAGGTCCCCTTTGGATGCTTTAGGTAGCTCCTGAGGGCATCTATGGAAATCTATGGATGCTTTGCTGGCTGAGGAATTCTGGGAGTTGAAGTCCACAAGTTTTAAAGTTGCCTAGGTTGGAGACTCCTGCTTTAGGAAGCTCCTGAGGGCATCTATGGAAATTCTCTCCCAAATCAAAGCAGTTTTTGGTTTTATAAATGAGCTTCTGGGTCTCTGGTTAGGGAGACCTTTCAGGGTTTCAGCACTTCTCTCTTGCCTTGCTTTCTTCTCAGATCCCTGAAAAGATTCCCATTCATTTTTGCATTAACAGAGGGACAGAATCAAAATCAGGTGAAGTGCTAATACTGCTTTATAATGCCTTGGTAAGGCCACACTTGGAATTCTGCATCCAATTTTGGTCGCCACCATGTAAAAAAGATGTTGAGACTCTGGAAAGAGTGCAGAGAAGAGCAACAGAGATGATTAGGGGACTGGAGGCTAAAACATACGAAGAACGGTTGCAGGAACTGGGTATGAATAGTCCTATAGAATAGAATTAGAATAAAATGAATAGAAGGAATAGAATAGAATAGAATAGAATAGAATAGAATAGAATAGAATAGAATAGAATAGAATAGAATAGAATAGAATAGAATTCTTTATTGGCCAAGTGTGATTGGACACACAAGGAATTTGTCTTTGGTGCATATGCTCTCAGTGTACATAAAGAAAAAAATACATTCATCAAGAATAAAAAGATACAACACTTAATGATAGTCAAGGTTACTAATAAGCTATCAAATCGTACTAGGAAACAAGTAAAAACAATATAAATTGAAAATACAAGCACATGGTTATAGTAATAAGTGGGAAGAGATAGATACTAGTAAGGAAGAGAAGAACAATAGTAATACAGTCTTAGTAAATTATTTGACAGTGTTGTGTTATGAAAAGAACTCTGGGTGACATGATAGCAGTGTTCCAATATCTCAGGGGTTGCCACAAAGAAGAGGGAGTCAAGCTATTCTCCAAAGCACCTGAGGGCAGGACAAGAAGCAATGGATGGAATCTAACCAAGGAGAGAAGCAACCTAGAACTAAGGAGAAATTTCCTGACAGAACAATTAATCATTAGACTCAAAGGTCTTCTTTAATGAGTATATCATATTGGCACAGCTTCAATGGAGAGCCAAATCTAAATCTTTCCCACTGTTTCAATATAATTAAACTAGGAAATAACCCCATCCCCAAGAAATGCAATCTCCTATTCACTGACCCATTCCTTCAAATTCCAAGGCTACACAACTGCATGCAACTCAGTGTGGCATAGAATACACAATAAAGCAAGGTGTAGTAGCAAAAACCTAAGGAACCTTTGCTTTCAAGGCTTTCAAGGCTTGGCTAATAGGGATTATTCCAAAGTTTTGTCTACAGAGGCCCCTTCTTTGAGGGGAGTGTCACCCAGGCACCATCACGCAAAAAGGAAGAGGGCAGAAGGGTCTCTCCAACCAAGGAAGTGGCTGAGAATATATGGAGCAAAGCAGTCAAGACCATCAAAACATTTCACTTGCCCCTCTTTGCAGTTGAGAGATGCGGATCCTCGTGAGCCTCTCAGTCAGGACCAGGTCAGAGCGTTCTGAGGGAGAAATGGCCATGTATTTCCCTCCCCATTCCCCAATCTGCCAGCGCCTGCTCTGCACATCAACATTTGTTAAGTTCACTGGCTTGCTGGCAACCCCTACACGCCATCTTGTTGTATCTCCTACAATGACTCAGATTTGTCCCCCTGATGAGAACTTCTGACAGCCAAGGACATAAGGATTATATTCAAATCTCTTTGCGGTCTGGGACATCATTTATTCTTTTAACTGGCTTAAGTCCTTTGACGCTTTTTTGATCTTTGGAGACTTTAAGGCAGTCAGGATTGGCTGTGTCTGCATCCAGAATTACATTCACTGTAAGGGGAAAGGAAGAACAAGAGCTTCAGCTGCAGGCCTTGTGTCTGTCTTGTGTGAATGGAGTTCAGTTTCCAAACCACCACATCTCGGACTGGAAGACTCATTGTTTTTTTAAACAACACCTAAGCATTGCCTGGTCTGGGGTTCTCCAACTTTGGCAACTGTAAGAATTGTGGACTTCAATTCCCAGAATTCCCGATGGGGGTGCTAGTGTCCAGGTCTCCTCTGCACCCAAGCACTTGAACTCTCCCCACTGTCTTAGTCCCATCCTGTTAACTGGCCTGTTTGGCACCCCTCTGACCTCCGGCCTTCTCGTTCTATTCTTATTTTGCCTTTGCCACCTGCCAGTCCAGCTGCCACTCAGCTGAACGCCCTCCGGATCGGTCGATGAGTTGTCCCGCTCTTGACTCTGCCGCTCAGCTGTTCGTCTCTTGGCTCCGCTGGTCAATTCCACTAGTCTCTAGTCTGCCATGTGGCTTCCACCCTGTTGATTGCCCTCCAGCTCCCCCATGCTGGGTGGGGAATTCTGGGAACTGAAGTCCACAAGTCTTAACAGTGGCCAAGTTGAAAACCCCTGGCCAAGTCCTTCAAACACTTCATAATGCTTCACCTCTTCCAGCCTCCCTGCACAATTCTCTTTAGCTTCCATCTTGCAGATGAGATTAATGGGACTGGGAGTGAAGGGTGGTTGGCTTTGCCTTCAGTGAGTTGCTGGGACGGACCAAGGTTGAACAGGGACTCTGCGTAGATTAGAGCATTAATCCAGAAGATCAGGCAAAGCAAGAGGCTGCCATGTTTCAATTCTGAACTGGTAAGAGTCAGAAGGATCCCCCAGAGGTAACGTAGGACACACGATGGAATGTGAGGAAGATCCCCCCTTTTCTCTACGAGCATCAGGGTATCACAGGAATGTACAAAAGGGGAGGATCTTGCACAGGAAACCTCTGCTTTCATCAGTCTGATGGCCCACATGGTGAAGGCAACCTTGATGCTCAAACTTTGCTATTTGTTTTGACCCAAAGGACCTAATTTCTCTGCTCTCAAAGACCTGGTCTCTCACCAACTTATAGTCAGGCAATAAAATCAACAGGATGTTATTAGCTTGGTAGGAATTCTATGTTCCTTTCAGTCCCCCCCCCCATATTTTTCCATTTGTCCAGATCTTTCATTCTATACCAAGATTGACTTCAATTTCCTAGATTATGTATACATAATTATACATAATGAACATGATAGAGTTGGAATGGAATGGAATGGAATAGAATTGAATTCTTTATTTGGCCAAATGTGATTGGAATTCACACACAAGGAATTGTCTCCAGTGCATAAGCTCTCAGTCTACATATAAGCAACAAGTGATAAATCAAGATAATCATAAAAAACAATCATAATAAATCATAGCATGCAACATACAACACAGTGATCATCATAGATACTAAATAAGCAATCAACATAAATCATAATAGGATACTAAATGAAAGCAATCAATATAAACCATGAGATACAAACAACAAAGCTATAGTTATAATAATAGAAATATGAGAAGGATAATAGTAATACAGCCCAAGGCATAAGTTTGACATCCAGGGACATAAGACAGTGTTGTGGGAATTAGTTGTTTAGCATGATGGTGGCAATGGGGGGGGGGGAACAATTGTCCTTGTGTCTAGTTATTTTGATGTGCAATGCCCTATAGCTGTGATGGCGAACCTATGGCATGTGTGCCACAGGTGGCACGCGGAGCCATATCTGCCGGCATGCGAGCCGTTGCCTAGCTCAGCTCCAGTGTGCATGTGCGTGCTAACCAGCTAATTTTGGCTCACACGGACACTCTGGGAGGGCATTTTCGGCTTCCGGAAGGCCTCCGGGGGATTGAGGAGGGCGTTTTTGCCCTCCCCAGACTCCAGGGAAGCCTCTGGAGCCTGGGGAGGGCGAAAAATGGGCCTACCGGGCCCACCAGAAGTTGGGAAACAGGCCATTTCCGGCCTCCAGAGGGCCTTCAGGGGGCTGGGGGAGGCATTGAATTATGGGTGTGGGCACTCGCACATGTGCGATAGCCCGCGCGCATGCACTTTCGGCACCCGAGGGAAAAAAAGGTTCGCCACCACTGCCCTATAGCATTATAGGGTGATGAGGAAAACCATCACTTGTTACAGATGCAAACACAACCCAGTATTTGAATATTTGAACATCTCTACTAAGGCCTTCCCAACCAAGGGCAGGAAGTATGGCTTGCCTTCATTCTTTTTGCCTGCAGTGGAACGCATTTGAAAGCAGGTAAAAATCTTGCACCACAGGTGGACGGAGACAACCTATATCCTCACTACGGTCAACGGGTCAAGGAAATTAAACTTGTGGGAAATAGAAGGTCAACTTGAAAGCTACACTTATAGCACTCTCTGCGCCTAGAACATGCCATCACGGAACACAATAGTCAGAATAGTTTCGAATCTTGGATTGCTTGCTTGCAAAGAGGGCATAGCATGGACTTTCTCTTCAAACAGCCATCCTAACGCACCTCAATGTTTTCAACTTTCACCAGGCTGCTCTCTGCAATGCTACTCCCTGAGCTAAGATCTCAAAGCTTCAGGCCCCTCACCGAGATGGGGTGTCTGCTTCGAGTGCCGAGAATGGGCACCATGGAAGCACACTTGGAAAGGGCAACATGGAAGCACACTTGGAAGGTGTAGAGGTGGGACATGCAGCTGCTGTTGTAAAAAGAGAGCTGCCCCCCTTCAAAGTCCAGGTAGACCCCAACTTTTTCCATCCTCCCGCAGTCCGAGAGGGGCGTACGGGGCTCACTCAGAGCTTGGTACTCTCCTGCCTTCAGCTGAATAGCCCACACCCCTTCCTTGGGCAGAAATTTCAGCCGCTTCTTGCGCCTCAGAGACCTTTTGGCCATCCCCACTATCCAATTGGTGCTGTCCCCGACATCGATCTCCCAGTAGAAGCGGCCAGTGGTAATGCTCTTCCGTCCCACCACAAATGGGATGGAGGTGAAGCTCTCCGGATTTTCTTGCAAGGGCCATCTATGAGGATTGAACTTGACCACGGTGGCTTCTTCCCAGAGGAACAAGCTGGGATGAGCTGAGTAGTAGTCCAAAGTGATGCTTGCAGGGACTGGAGAGGAAAGATGGAAAGAATTCAGAAATGAACAAGAGCGGACTTGTGTAGCAGGCTGTTGCAGGAGTATAAACTAATCCAGAAAAAATTTAGACACAAATGAATGTAATATTAGATACCTGTTAATAAAGCTACTGCCGTCCTCAAATGTCTGGAGCTTCCTCTCTCTCTTTTAGCCCAAACTGCATTATGGTTACCCTGTTTCCCCCAAAATAAGACACCCCCTGATAATAAGCCCAATTGGGCTTTTGAGTGCGTGGCAGTACATAGCCTTGAACCTCCACAAAAAAATAGAGTATAAAAGTAATAAACCAATAACCAATACATTTGGTCTAAAACCTCAACTCACCTGGATGTAGCCCACCCAGGAGCTCCTTCCAGGCATAGAATTGCAGAGGTCCTTTAAACTTGCCCAAGGTCAAGTCTACAGCCACTACTCCATCTTCCTCCTCCTCTTCTTCTTCTCTCTCCTCTTCCTCTTCATCAACGTGTTCATCAATCTCATTCTCACTCTCACTTGTGTCTTCACTGCTGGACCCCAGCCCATAATCTCCTACCAGTTCAGCATCTAGTTCGGGTTTGTCTGGAGCTCCTTGGTTCTTACGGAGCCTGTAGGAGAAGAGCATCCCAAGGATCAGCCATTTTAGAATAAGCTGCCCCAATAGCACTAGCAATAGCACTTAACTTATATATTGCTTTGCAGTGCTTTACAGCCCTCTCTAAGCGGTTTATAGAGTCAGCATATTGCCCCCAACAATTCTCATTTTACCCACCTCGGAAGGATGGAAGGCTGAGTCAACCTTGAGCCTGGTGAGATTCGAACCGCTGAACTGCTGGCAGCCGGTGATCAGCAGAAGTAGCCTGCAGTACTGCACTCTAACCACTGCGCCACCACAGCTCTATCTATCAAACCTAGAGGAATCACATCTGCTTCCTTCTACAGAAAGATATCTGAGCACTTCTGATAAAAAAAGAATGATGCTGCCATTTTTTCTTTCTTTCACCTCTTTAATGGATTTTATGCAATAAGGAAAAATAGCATGGAAAATATTGGACTAAAATTGGAGGATTTAGAATTGGAAGACAGTTACATCTGAGACTGTCTCCTGCTCTATAAATCAAGTTTTATTAGAAGCACCCATGCATTTTTTAAATAATCACAGCAGAGAACAGCACAAGGCCAACATAGGATGATTTCCAAAAATTGGTTAAGTAGATTCAGATTTGATTAAATGCTTCCCAGGGAAGCTGCAAAAACCAGGAGAAAGTGACGGCCATGCTGTTGCCCAAAAAATGCCCACGTCATCATCAGAAGTGAAGACTCGCTCAAGAAAAACTCCACTTTTTCTTTTTGTAGTTTTACAGAGATTTTAGAAGTGATTTGGGTAGGAGCCAAAGGCCAGAAGAACATTTTCCCTCCCAATTAAACTCTTTTCATGGCCAAATCAACCTTGCTTTGCCTCTACTCCCAAGAAGGAAGAGGAGCCAATTTTATAATTGTAGCAGAGGATTTTTTAAAAATGGAATTAAACAAGTAGCCATCTTCACTTCCATCCATGAGGACCCAGATTGTTGGGGGCAATATGCTGAACTCTGTAAACCGCTTAGAGAGGGCTGTAAAGCACTATGAAGCGGTATATAAGTCTAAGTGCTATTGCCATACGTAAAGGAGCTTCACTTACTCATTTTGGCAAATCCAGCAGTTTCTGAAAGGTGGAAGAGGAAGTCAGGCCTACAGTGAGGGGGCAAACTAATGTACCCGGTATCAGGGGTGTCAAACTCAAGGCCTGCGGGCTGGATCCGGCCGGCAGGGTGCTTAGATCTGGCCCATGGGGCCGCCCTAGAAACAATAAAGGATTGGCCGCAGTGCCTCTGCCAACGAAAACAGAGCTCGGGAGGGCCACAGGTCACTGGAGAGCTCAGGAGCCCTTTTTCGCTGACAGACTGCTCAGGCCGCCACAGGCGTCCCCGACACGAGTGATGTCAAACCGGCCACACCCACCCTGGCCACACCCCCTGCGGTCACACACAACCCTGCTGTGGCCCTCAATGAATTTGAGTTTGACACACATGCCCTGCAGGGTCAGCCCGCCCTGTTGGCTCATGCTTTTCTTCCGTTCATATCTTTATTATATAGGTAGTCTTGGACTTGGCAACCCTTCATTGAGAGACCAAAGTTACAACAATGCGGAAAAGAGTGATTTACAACCGATCCTCACACTTACAGCCGTTGGTGGTGATCAAGACACAGGTGCTTGACAAACAGCCTGCATTTACGATAGTTGCTGCATTGGGGGTCAGGTGACGGCCGTTTGCGACTTCCCAAGCTGGCTTGGAGCAAGCAAACTCAATGGGGGAAGCTGGAATCGCTTAACGACCGCAGGGATTCACTTAACAACGGTGGCAAAAAAAGGTTGGGGGGAATATTTAACAACCACCTTGCTTATCAAAGGAAATGTTGGTCCTAACTTTGGTTGTAATTTGATGTACAAGAAAAGAGAAACACTACATACCTCCCTAGCAACCCTTTTGCCTCCTGTGGGAAGGAAGGAAGGAAGGAAGGAAACATGAGATAACAATCAAAATAATTCTTTCCATGGGTTATCACCCACTTTCCTGCCAAAGCGTTTTGCATTTTAATGGTGCACAACAGATTGTGCTCTCAGTCCTAGTTTATTATCCCACAAAAAAAATCCCGGTGAAATACTATCACAACATATATAGAAGAAACAAAAATTGAGGACTGTAGTCTCACAGTGCTTGATATGCCACTGAAAACCCGAGGTGATGAAAGGTCAGGTACTGATTGATCTCTCTTTTATATGAACAAACACTACGGAATCTAGCAATTGTTACAGGAAATCAGTCCTACTTATTTTGTTTAAGAAAATCAATTTGGCCACCCAACTGGCTCTCAGTGATTCCGGGGGGCTTACAAAGATTAAAAAAAAGCACAGAGATTTTGTCAGTCGTGACAAACCCTAATTGAACAAATCATGGTGTGAGAAGTTTTATATCCAAATACATTTTATTCTATACTGTTTCCATCTTCCTTTAAAAACATTAACAGAATCCACAACGGTCTGAGAATCAGTGTCTCCAAGTTAATTAAATTAGCAAACTACCTCAAACCCTGAAATAAATTACCCAGGCTTAATCCACATATCAAAGGATAAGGTCTGCAAACACAATAGAGTTAATCAAATTAAGTCTCCCAGCAGAACTGTATGTTCTCACACACACACACACCTCAGCACGTAAACACTTCCACATCCCAGATAAGCTCCCCCTATAAAAGTTTGCTGTACCACATTTCTCTACAGCCTGCCCTAAAATCAAATTGTTTTGCTTTTAGGAATAAATATTTCTTCTTCCCTCACAACTGTCTGAATCTCATTTTTATTTATTCTTGTGCCATCCTGGCTCGAGCTGGAACCCCAAATTATTCTTCTGACAATGGTTTGGTGCAATCTATGCACCCAGCAATTTTCTCCTTCCCAAGAAAACCCCACAGCCCACGATCCTCCTTACCTTGAGGAAACTTGTGTGGTCTTTGCATTCAAGGCCGGCCTGTACACGGCACAGAGTTTCTGAATATGAGGCCATCTTGCAGTCCAGTTCCTTTAACTTGGTTTCCATCTGAGCCAAGTTCTTTTCTCGCTGGTTTTCTAAGGCCTGTTTTATATCCAGCTCTCTGTCGTTCAGCAGCTGGTGCATCTTCAAAAACTCTCCAGAGATATGATCAGACAAGGATTCGGAGCAGGTCTGGAAAAACATAGATGGGGCACAGCAAGAGATTGTGGTTTGGTCAAACAGAAATGATCACCTGTCACAATGGTGTTGGTTTTGGGGTAGACTCCTGAGAATACCTTGGATAGCCATAAAAAATAAATAAATGGACCATCAAACAAATCAACTCGAGTTCTTATTTGAAGTACTAATGACTCAAAACATCCTACTTTGGGCATGTGATGCAAAGACCTAACCTTCTTAAGAAGCCTCTAATACTAGGAAAGATGGAAAGAAAGAGAAGATGAAGAAGAGCAAAAGCAAAGATGGTGGACATAGTTACAGTGGCAATGGGGGCACCATTGGAAGATCTGAAAAACCAGGTTAGGGATAAATCGTCAGGGAGAAACTTGGTTTTCCTTGGAGTAGAAAATTACTTGATAGCATATAATTTACCGTAGTTTTCGGAATATAAGACGCTCCAGAGTATAAGACACACCTTAGTTTTTGGGGAGGAAAATAGGGGGGAAAAATTCTGCCTCTGCCTACCAGGTATTCATCTGACTAGCATCCTTAGCCTGGTCAGCTTCAGCACATTAGTTTGCTGGTGCTCACTTCGCTTGCGCCCGCCGCGTTGGGGCTGATAAGCAAAGCACAGCTGATCTTCAGAGGGAGCTCCAGTGAGTAAAGCAGGCAAAGCGCGGAAACAGTAAGACAAGGCAGCAGCTGTTCCAGGTTGCCATTTTGGTCTCCGCGCCTCGTGTTTTGAGCCGATTGTTGCCCGAAAACGCAACGTGCAGAGGCCAAAAACGGGGCATGCGGCGGCCTAAAATGTGATACACAGAGGCTGAAAACACGATGCGCAGAGGCGGTCATCAGCGGCAATGTGCTTTGGCGATCCCCGCAGCCTTGAACGGATCTCAAACAGAGCGTTTGGAGACTGAAAACATGAGGCGCAGAGCCCAAAAATGCAAGCCATTGTCTGTGGCAATTTCTGCAGCCAGGAAGAGGATGCACGGAGGCCGAAGGATGGGGGCTTGTGGGTGGGCAGGGCTACATTCGGAGTATAAGACAGACACAAATTTTCAGCCTCTTGGGTGGGAAAAGTGCGTCTTATACTCTGAAAAATATGGTATTTTATGTATTTATTAAACTTATATGCCACCCATTTCACTGTTGGGTGACTCATAATCAATCAATCGATGCCACTATAATGATTACCTAAGCAACACCAGCAAATTAATTTTTTTGCCTTTTTATTATAATGTAGTGACAGCACACATATACACACAGATGTACATACGTGCACACCAAGTTCCATTTATGTACACACACAAACACACACACACACAGAAGTTCTATGGGATCCTTGCTGCTCTCTGAGCTTGTTTTTCTTGTAGACATTTCATTACCAAACCAGGTAAAATCATCAGTGCTAAAACAGAGTGCAAACCCCATTCCCTTCCAGAACGGATGATGTTACTTAATTGAGTAGTGAAACATCTGCAACAACCAAGCTCAGAAAGCACCAAGGACCCACCGTACAACGCTGAGCTACAAATATTCACTTCTATCCAGGGGTGGGTTCCTACTTACCTTGTTGCCGGTTCGCTTCCTCCCACTCCGCGTGGCTGTGCCTCGGCAAAGCGGAGCGCAGTGCAAAAAACCCCGAAAAAATTCAAAAACAAAACAATAACAAAAAAAAAACAAGATGGCGACCGCATGCACAATACTGGAAACTCGGATTCTGCGCATGCGCAGAAGAAAAAAAAATCAGAGAAAGTAAAAGGAAATTTTTTTTAAAAAAAAGATGGCGGCGCCCACAGACCGGCACCGACCGATTCGGTGACGTTATTGTGACATCACCAGCGGCCCGCTACTGGTTCAGGCGAACGGGTCCGAACCAGGAGGAACCCACCCCTGCTTCTATCAGTACACAAAGTTCTAATTGTAAGAGTGTCCTTTGTGGTAGCTTAGAGCACCACAGTGTTTCTAAATGTTTAAAACTAAATTGAGAATCCTAGGGGAAGAGGGAACAGAATATCCTGAAAAATGCATGGTTGACAACTTTGGCGACTTGAATGTCACACTACAGCATATTTATTTATTTATTTATTTATTTGTTGATCTGAATGTGAATCCAACAAGCAGGTAGCTTTTCTTTTCCTTAGACTGAATTGCAGGAGCCTGGATTAAAGGCTGAGTATGAAACACCTGATATTAAATTAAATAGTAAATAGTTGCTGAGATGAAGAGAGAAAAGATACACTCAGTTTAGCATTAAACAGAAAGTCCCAACCATCCCCACTTCCCAGCTGCACCTTTAATTCGATAATATTCTCCTGCTGGTGGCAATGGCTCCTTTTGAACCGCCTGAGACCTTCCTCAAGAGACTCCAGAGATGCCTTCAGTTGGTCCTAAAACGAAGAGAAAGTTTCAGATCTCACTTAAAATGAACACCAGCATTTGACTGATTACAGGACAATTTTATACCTCCAGCCAGGTTCTGCTCAGCAGTGCTTAAAATCCATCAGATCTCTGTCCCCAACCAGCCCTAATTAGCATTTAATTTGTTAGTTAAGAGTGTTTTATACTGTGATAGGTTTAGTTAGCAATATATTAATTTTTATGTTCCCCTGCATTTATTTAATGTTTTTCTTTTTCCTTATGGAATTTTTGTAGTCTCTCTCTCTCTCTCTCTCCCTGCCTCTCTCCAGGTAGTCCTCAATTTATTACCACAATTGAGCCCAAAATTTATATTGCTGTGAGAAATTTGTTAAATTTTTATGATCTTTCTTGCTACAGCTGTTAAGAGAATCACTGCAGTTGTTAAATTAGTAACACGGTTGTTAAGTGAATATGGCTTCCCCATTGACTTTGCTTGTCAGAAGATCACAAAAGTAGATCACATGACCCCGGGACACTGCAACCGTCATAAATAATATATAAATATTTATTTATTAATAATAATTTTTATTATTATATTTTTATTATAAATATTAATAATTAATTTATTACTTGCTTAGTAACTGTTCTAAGTTACAACGGCACTGAAAAAAGTGACTTATGACCATTTTTCACAGTTATGACCATCGCAGCATCCCTAAGGTCATGTGATTTACATTCAGATGCTTGGTTTATTTATGATGTTTATTAATAAATATTAATAAATTTCACACAGAGAGAGGGGGGAGGGAGGAAGACAGACAGATTAGTGTCTTGTTCAACCAGAGGCCACCTTCTTTCTCCTCCCAGGCCCAGTTCTCACCTGATAGCTCTGAACCGCGTTTTTGATGGGCAGGAAGTCGTGTCCCCGATGCTGAGGCAAGTCGCGGCAGATGACGCAAACGGGCTCCTCATCTTGGCTGCAGAAGAGCTTGAGAGGCTCTTCGTGTTCCTCACAGAAGTACCAGCCTCTGGTGCCGCTCAGCTGAGTCCCTTCATCCAGCTTCAGAAGCCGGGCCTTCTCGGCCAAGCTGCAGAGGGCTCGGTTCATGTGGCGCAAAGTGAAGGGGCGGCGGCACTCGGGGCAGAGCCCGTGACTTTGCCCTTTAGGGATGCAGGGCTCCAGACAGGGAGTGCAGAAGCTGTGGCCGCAGTTCAGCAGGCAGGGCTCCCGAAAGAGGGAGAGGCAAATGGGGCACAGCAGGTCTTCGATGAAACTGGACACTTCTCGTACTGAAGCCATGTTGGTCGATTCAAGGAGAGGCTGAACAGCTTTCCCAGGTTAGAACTGCTTCTTTTTTCTGCCTGTTAAGTGAACATAGTTGGAAGGGACCTTGGAGGTCTTCTAGTCCAACCCCCTGCCCAAGCAGAAGACCCTATACCCGTGATGGCGAACCTATGGCACGGGTGCCACAAGTGGCACGCGGAGCCATATCGGTGGGCACACGAGCTCAGGTCCGGCGTGCATGTGTGCACCAGCCGGCTGATTTTCGGGCCTTCTGGGCCCACTGGGAGTCGGGAAACAGGCTGTTTCCAGCCTCCAGAGGGGGTGGGGAAGGCCGTTTTCGCCCTCCCCAGGCTCCTAGAAAGGCTCTGGAGCCTGGGGAGAGCGAAAAATGGGCGTGCCATTGCATGCTGGGAGCAGGGGGGGGTCATGCGTGCATGTGCGGGGGTGCATGGAATTATGAGTGTGAGCACGCACACACGTAATCCCCCGCATTCCCCCCCCTTTTGGCACGCGAACCAAAAAGGTTCGCCATCACTGCCCTATACCATTCCAGACAAATGGCTGTCCAATTTCTTCTTTAAAACCTCTAGTGATGGAGCACCCACAACTTTTGGAAAGGCAAGCATTTCACTGGTTAATTGACCTCGCTGTCAGGAATTTTCTCCTTAATTTATTTATTTTATTTATTTGGAGGTTCTTCTATGCCGCCCTACTCCCTAAGGACTCAGGGATTCTAGGTTGGATCTCTCCTTGATAATTTTCCCTCCATTACTTTTTGTCCTGCTCTGGAGAATAAGTCAAACTTTTCTTCTCTGTGATATCCCCTCTTGAGTACTGGACGGCTGAGGCGAAGGGGTGTCTGCCATCCCAGACAGATCAGCCTTGGACACCAAAGTCATGAATCCTAAAACTACTTTTCTTACCAGGTTACAGAAACAGAGTCTAAAGACGCTTCCCCATTCCCTGCCTTTATCCTAAAGTGAACCAGGAAGGATAAACCCTGAGACATTTTCTCAAATTGCATTCCTATTTTGGACACAGAAATTTTTTATCTCACCGTTGCCTGGGCTGCGTGGCTTCCTCCTCTTCCTCAAGGTGACTTTCACAGCCCGTTGCAGGGAGTGGAAACCCCTCAATGTGTCAGACCTGCCGCCACTTAAATTTAAACCTCTAAATAAAAAACATCCTCTGCTCCATCTGTTGAGAAAGGCCTGGTTTTATTAGAAATCAGTTGCAGTAATTCATATTTAACCTTCCCTTCCCTTAGCTACCTACCATCACCCACCCCGAGCGACCAATCAAGTCCAGGCAGTTTTTGTAATGGCCAGTTGTGTACAGGTGATCTTGAAACAACAACTCCAAAAGCCTACAGAGTTAGCTAAGACCCTCTGCCCCCTAGGAGTCTGACAGCCAATGGGATACATTTCTTACACAGGAACAGGAACCTCTTAAGGTGGGACCCAACAGAGGGTATAAAAAACTCAGGGACTGCCAGCAACAGCCTCTTTTTTTTCTTCTTCCACATCTTCGAGGCATGTGATCCCCCTTTTCCCCAGGACCTCAAACCATGTGGTCCTGCTGTCCACCATTAAACCATCTTTCCAAACAGCCTCCATGTTTCCAGTGTCTTTTTCTCCACTTGGAACTGAACCAAGAAGGACATTTCTTCCAACAAGGGGAAGGAAGAAGAAATTAGAAGAAGGAAGGAAAAAGAAAAGAAGAGAGGAGAGGTTATAATGAGAGTGAGGGAGGGTCTCAGGGAAGTCCTGCCTCAGCACTTGGCCACCACATGTGCCCCCCACCCCACAAGTCCCGTCCCACCATGGCCACCACCACACTGGCCCTCAATGAGATCAAACCCTGATGCGGCCCTCAATCAATGAAATCGAGTTTGACACTTCTGTTCTAACACATCTGGAGAGAAACAAGGATTTTTAAAATCACAATATTCATTAAGTGTTGTTTAAACAATGCCAGCAATAAAAACTGAATATTACACTGCTATACTTCAGTCTAAATAAATGAAAAAAAAATCTATATGGTTGAAGAAAAGGAAAGGAAATTAAACAGTAAGATTAAAAGAACAAAAAATTCCAGTGACTTTAAGAGTTTCTAGGACTTTGCCAACTCCAGGATATCACAGTGATAATTTGTTTTTTTACTGAAAGCATTTTTTTTTCAATTTAGAGTTTATTTAGTATCTGTTCGAAGTTTCAATGGCACTGAAAAAAGTGAATTGTGACCATTTTTCTAGCTGATCAAAATTCAGACACTTGGCCTGTATTTATGATGGTTCCAGTGTTCCAGAGTCATGTGATCCCTTTTGCGACAAGCGAAGTCAACAACAACCGTGTTATTAACTTAACCAACCGTAGTCATTGACTTAACTGTGGCAAAAAGACACGACAAAATGAGGCAAAGCTCATTTAACACCTGCTTTGCTGTACAGATCCTTGATTTATGACCACAACTGAGGTCAATGTTTCTGTTGCTAAGCAAGACAGCTGTTAAGTGAGTTTTGCCCCATTTTACGACCTTTCTTGTCACCGTTGTTAAGCGAATCGCTGCAGTTGTTAAGTTAGTAACTCGATTGTTAAGTGAATCTGGCTTCCCCCTTAATTTTGCTTGTTAGGTCACAAAAGTGGATCCCATGACATACAAACATCCCGACACTGCAACCGTCATAAATATGAGTCAGTTGCCAAGCATCTGAATTTTGATCATGTAATTATGGGGATGCTGCAAGGGTCATAAAGTGTGAAAAACGACCCCAAGTCCCTATTATTCAGTGCTGTGGTTAACTTTGAACGGTCACTAAACGAATTGTAAGTAAAGGACTACCTGTTTTAACGTGGGGGGGGGGAGGACATGTTGAAGGTTGCAAGGCCTGACCCCCCCCCCTCTCTGGTTTTGCAAAGGGGTCCTTTTGAAAGGAGCTGGAGACAAACTGGAAGCGCTGGGCTTGATGGTGAAGCGAGAGGGGAGGTGGACGGCTAATCCTGCCTCCCTGCGATGCATTTTGTACTTATTTTCCATGATAGTTTGAAACATCGCCCCAAAACTTCATGCCCTTAAAAAGTAGCCCAAAATAGGAGAACAACAACCACACCCAAAGGCTAACAAATTCCCAACTCTCCCTCCCTCCCCGGGCCATACTTGCATTTTCCACTTTGCGAGGGAGGAATTTCCCGCTCCTTTAGAGCCACACAACCCTCCGGAGGCTCAGCCGCTTTGGCAAGAAACGACGGCAAGCGGCACAAACACCCCACCGGAGAAGGAGGCGCTCACGTCGGCGGGTTGCTTGCTTTGGAAATTCAGACGCCGCGGCAGCCACAACTTCGCTCGGCCAGTCTTTTTTTTTTTTTTTTTTTGAATGCTTGCGAAGCTCATGCGCACTCGCGGACTCCTTCCTGAGAGGAAGCCTTTTTAAAGTTTCGGTTTCGGTTTTGCCCCGATTCCTGCAAATCAGGCGCTTTCCCGGATCAGCCCCACTTTTCTGCCAAAAGCTGTTCTGAGTGGATTGAACGTTTGGCTCTTGGGAGGGCAACAAGCAGAGAAGATGGAAAGTCCCCGGATGCTTTAGGTAGCTCCTGAGGGCGTCTATGGAAATTCTCTCCCAAATCAAAGCAGGTTTTGGTTTGTTGGAAGAAGTTTGTTGGTCTGTAAAAGGGGCGTGCATAAGCGCACCACTGTGCCTACCATCCCTGTCCTACTGTCCTATTGTCTTCTTTATCGGAACTTTTTACTTATGTTTATACAAATAACTACTATCCTGTACATGTTTGACAAATAAATAAAATAAAATAAATAAAATTTCCTGAGTTCATTCCCCCTTTGAAGCTCCTGCAGCTTGATGGGTTTATTTGTGTGCTTCTAGTTCAATGTTTCCCAACCTTGGCAACTTGAATGCCAATGCTGGCTGGGGAATTCTGGGAGTTGAAGTCCAGACATCTTCAAGTTGCCAAGGTTGGGAAACACTACACGGTCTAGTAGTTAAAGTGATTGCCCTGGATCCTGCTTTCCTGCCTTAATGGGTTAATCCGGTTTTTTTTTTTAAGGGGGAAGGGCTAGTTTGAGTTTCTTGGCACTGTTTTCTGAGGTTTCTGGTTCTATGAGGTTTCTGGCACTGTCTTTTTGGGGTATACTTCCCACAGATTTTATAAATGAGCCTCTGGTTCTTTCTTGCCTTGCTTGCTTCTCAGATCCCCGAAAGATTCCCATCCATTTCTGCATTAACAGAGGGGCAGAATCAAAATCAGGTGAAGTGCTAATACCGCTTTATGATGCCTTGGTAAGGCCACACTTGGAATACTGCATCCAGTTTTGGTCGCCACCGTGTAAAAAAGATGTGGAGACTCTAGAAAGAGTGCAGAGAAGAGCAACAAAGATGGTTAGGGGACTGGAGGCTAAAACATATGAAGAACGGTTGCAGGAACTGGGTATGTCTAGTTTAATGCAAAGAAGGACTAGGGGAGACATGATAGCAGTGTTCCAATATCTCAGGGGTTGCCACAAACAATCCTGCTTGGGCAGGGGGTTGGACTAGATCAGTGGTTCCCAAAGTGGGCGGTACCGCCCCCCAGGGGGCGGTGGGAACCCTTAGGGGGGCGGTGAGAGGTAAGGGTGGAGACAGGGGGGCGGTGAGAGGGTCCAGGGGGGCGGTAGGTGGTTCGCCGGTCCTGTCCCCGTGCCACCACCCATGTCCACCCAATCGCCCGCTCACCGCTTTTCCCGCCACTCTTTTCCCGGTGGGGACTGGGCGGGCCATGAGACAGGCGTCTTACTGGACTTTTAACAGCTCCGTGTATCTGTCGTCTGGTCTCTTTGCACTGGTCTCCAACCTTGGCAACTTTAAGACTTGTGGACTTTAACTCCCAGCAAAGCTGGCTGAGGAATTCTGGGAGTTGAAGTCCACAAGTCTTAAAGTTGCCAAGGTTGGAGACCCCTGGAAAGCTTGCAAAATACAGAAACTCTTCTCGCGTCCTCGGTCCTCCGAACTGCTCTGTGCCAAGGAAGGCAATTCGGAGGGTGCCAGCGCTTCCCACGGGGGAGGGGGTGTATTTCCAGGAAGCCCCTTGAATGTGCCAGTGTGGGGGGAGGGGGAGAAGACCCTCCCCCATGTGCGTCTATCCCACCCACCCCCTCCATTGACCACTTCTGCAGTTTTCTTTCCTTTCCAGGCTCTGTTTGGTCATCCAGTTGAGCCAGCCTTGGCGAGGAACCAAAATGGCTTGTGTGTTTGTTTGTTTTTGCAACCAAATACAAACCAGGTTTGGGGGAACCGGTTTCAAAACCTCCCAGTTTTCCAAACCTGGATGTTTTTGGCCACGCACGCACACACACACTCACACACACCCAGTGGCTCAATGTGGGATAGATTTCCCACCCACCTCCAGCCCCTCTTTTCAAACACGCCCCTCTTCCTCGCAGACAGAAGCACATTTTAAATTGCCATAGGCAGAGCCCAGAGGAGCCAATGTAGTCCCGCGGGGTGTTTGCGATATATATATATATATATATATATATATATATATATATATATATATATATATATATATATATATATATATATATATATATATATATATATATATATATATATATATATATATATATATATATATATATATATATATAAAACATAAGGAAGGAAGAAAAGAAAGAAAAGAAAGAGGGAGAAAGAAAGAAAGATGGTAGGTAGGAAGGAAGACAGAAAGAAAGAAAAAGATGGCAGGAAGGAAGGGAAACAGACAGAAAAAGAAAGGAGGGAAAGGAGGGAAGAAGGAAAGAAAAAGGAAAGAAAGATGGTAGGAAGGAAGGAAGACAGACAGAAAAAGAAAGGAGGGAGGGAAGGGAAGGGAGGGATGTAGCAAAGAAAAAGGAAAGAAAGAAAGAAAGAAAAAGAAAGAAAGATGGTAGGTAGGAATGTAGACAGAAAGAAAGAAAGAAAAAGATGGTAGGAAGGAAGGAAGACAGTCAAAAAGAAAGGAGGGAAGGGAAGGGAGGGAAGAAGGAAAGAAAAAGGGAGGGAGAGAGGAAGGAAGGAAGACAGAAAGAAAGAAGAAAGAAAGAAAGAAAGAAAGAGATGGAAGGAAGGAAGGAAGGAAGGAAGGAAGGAAGGAAGGAAGGAAGGAAGAAAGGAAGGAAGAAAGAAAGAAAGAAAGAAAGATGGTAGGAAGGAAGGAAGACAGAAAGAAAGAAAAAGAAAGAAAGAAGGGGAAGGGAGGAAAGAAAGAAAGAAAGAAAGAAAGAAAGAAAGAAAGAGAAAGAAAGAAAGAAAGAAAGAAAGAAAGAAAGAAAGAAAGAAAGAAAGAAAGAAAGAAAGAAAGAAAATTATGACCACAATTGAGCCTAACATTTTGGTTGCTAAGCAAGAGCGTTGTTAAGTGAGTTTCACCACATTTTACAAGTTGGCCATGCCCACCCGGTTACCTGACCACTGAGCCATGCCCACCTGAGGGGGTGGGGTGGGGGGCGGTGAGGATGAGTTTGTAGCACCAAGGGGGCGGTGGACTGAAAAAGTTTGGGAACCACTGGACTAGATGACCTACAAGATCCCTTCCAACTCTGTTAATCTATAATCTGAATGCACCTGCACGCAACACTTGGCTAAATTTAGGGCAAACTCACAGCTGGATGGGCTGGCCAGCTTTCAAAACTCATCTTCCCCAACAGCCCATACAGAGAGGAGGGGATCAAGCTATTTTCCAAAGCACCTGAAGGCCAGACAAGGAATAATGGAAGGAAACTGATCAAGGAGAGATTCAGCCTGGAAATAAGGAGAAACTTTCTGACCGTGAGAGCGATCAACCAGTGGAACAGCTTACCTTGGGAGGTTGTGAGAGCTCCAACACTTGAGACTTTCAAGAGGACATTTGACTACCATTTGTCGGAAATGGTGTAGGGACTCCTGCTTGAGCGAGGGTGGGGTTGGTCTAGATGACCTACAAGGTCCCTTCCAACTCTGTTAATCTGTTAGAATCTGTTTTCCTGCCTTTCCGCGTTTTCATAATAATCTCCATCTGTTATTAACTTTAAAGGCAGAAGAGGGCGCTAGTGCTTAGAAGAGGGGGCGGGCTCCTCTTATACGATTTAGAAACAGAAACTAAATACTGTAGTTGATTATTATTATTTTTTCATTTGGCAGCACGCTCCCGCAAGGTAAGGATATTTTTCTCTCAATCTTTTGCAGGCTTATAAAATGAGCGCAAAATGTTTGCTTTTTTGGGTAGTCGGTTTTTATTTTCTTGATAGTTTTAGCCGAACTGATTTTGCTTTCTTAAAAAAAAAGCCAGGGGTTCTAATTAAGACATTCCTCTGAGTTAATTTAAGAGAACCAGTTTGGTGTTCTAGTTAAGGCATCAGGCTAGTAACTGGGAGACAGTGAGTTTTAGTTATGCGAAGCCAACTACCGGTAGGTGATTTACATGATAGCAGTGTTCCAATATCTCAGGGGTTGCCACAAAGAAGAGGGAGTCAAGCTATTCTCCAAAGCACCTGAGGGTAGAACAAGAAGCAATGGGTGGAAACTAAACAAGGAGAGAAGCAACATAGAACTAAGGAGAAATTTCCTGACAGTTAGAACAATTAATCAGTGGAACAGCTTGCCTCCAGAAGTTGTGAAAGCTTCAACACTGGACGTTTTTAAGATGATGTTGGATAACCATTTGTCTGAAGTGTTTGTAGGGTTTCCTGCCTAAGCAGAGGGTTGGACTAGAAGACCTCCAAGGTCCCTTCAAACTCTGTTATTCTATTCTATTCTATCTTGGGACAGTCCCCCTTCCTCAGTCTTAGAAAGAAGAAGCAGGCAAGGGCAAACTGCTTCCAAAATCTTGCCAAGAAATCTTCAGGGATTTGTCCAGGCAGTTGTCAGGAATCAAATTGACTGGAAGGTTACTGAGTCAATTTATCTCAACTTGGTAAATGCAGTTCTTTATCTGTCACTGAAGAATCCCTGTGATCCAGGCTTGAGAGGTTTAACTATTTCTCTTGTAAGGAGGAGAACTTGTAGGTGCGTAAATCCTCCTGCCCACAGCTTTTTAAGATACTCAAATCAATCAACCAGAATAGAGTGGAAGGGACCTTGGAGGTCTTCTAGTCCAACCCCCTGCTCAAGCAGGAGACTCGATGCCGTGTAAGACAAGTGGCTGTCCAGTCTTTTTTTAGAAACCTCCAGTGATGGAGCACTCACAACTTCTGGAGGCAAGGTGTTCCACTGGTTAATTGTGCTCACTGTTAGGAAGTTTCTCCTTAGTTCCAGGTTGCTTCTCTCCTTGATTAGTTTTAGTTTTTCTTGATTAGTTTTTCTCTCCTCCATTAGTTTTAGTCTCCAGGCCTTTAATCGTCTTAGTTGCTCTTCTTTGCACTTTTTCCCCAAGCCTCAACATCTTTTTTGTAATGGGGTGACCAAAACTGGATGCAGTGTCCCAGGTGTGACCTTACTAAGGATGTATAAAGCGGTACTAATACTTCACGTGATTTTGATTCTATGCCTCTGTTTATATAGTGTATATATAGTGTTTATATAGTGATATAAACGACTGGCGGGGCCTAGGGGGAGGGCCTTCTCTGTAGGGGCCCCTGCTCTCTGGAACCAACTTCCCCCGGAGATCCGAATTATCCCCACCTTGCTGGCCTTCCGAAAAGCCATTAAGACATGGCTCTTCCTGCAGGCAGGGTTTTGAGACAATTTTACATCTGAGGTCTCCCCCACGTATGTATGGCGTTGTATGTCTTTCTTTTTAACTTTTAAAAATTGTTTTTAATGATTTTATTGTTTGGTGTTCTTTAAAATGCTGTACGCCACCCTGAGTCCTTAGGGAGTAGGGCGGCTTAGAAGAATTCCCAAATAAATAAATAAATAAATAAATAAATAAATATAACCAAGGATTGTATTAGCTTGTTTGGCTGCAGCCGCACACTTGCTGGCTTATATTTAAATGATGATCCACTAGCACTCCCAGGTCCCTCTCACAGTTACTGTTTTTGAGCCGGGTTTCGCCTAATCTGTACTTGCACCTTTGGCTTTTCCTGCCTAAGTGTAAAACCTTGCTTTTCTCCACATTCTCTGCAAATCATGGCCTCTATATCTCTGGGTTAGGAGCTATAAATGGGTTGCATCTTCTTTGCAGAATATAGAATTTCCAATTGACATCAGGAGTGACAGATGTGTGAGAAGAACAGTACTCCTTTGATGTTCTTCTCTTGCCTTCAGCTAGAGACAGTGGTGGGTTCCTACCAGTGCGGTCCACTCTATAGCACCGGTAGCGGCCCACTGATGACGTCACAGTACCAGTGCGGTCGGTTGCCGGTGCCTGGGCGCCGTAATTTTTTTTTAAATTTTTTTTATTTTTATTTTTAATTTTCTTCTGCGCATGCCCAGAAGCTTCTGGCACTGTGCATGCGCTGCCTTCCTACCCCACAGTGAGTCCAAGCAGGGGAGGATGGCTGAGGGAGCGCGTGAAACGCTGAAAGAACGGACGGCATGACCTATCTCAGTTCCCCTCCCTTCAACAGTCCGAGAAGCCACGAACGCGCGGTGATGATCCCAGGCATTTTTGCATGTTCAAGGCTTCTCGAGCTGCTGAGGGGAGGGGGAACGGGCGGCAGGAGCCTAGGATCATCGAATGGGGAGAAGCATTCAGGCCGGACGGAGCCTCCTAGAAGAACCGCTGCCGTGGTCTTGCTGCTCCCGCTGCAGGGGGCTGCGTTGCGTGTGGGCAATGCCCCCCTGCTTCTCCGGCCGCTGCCAAGCTCCCGAGGCCCACGCCCACCCGGTCACATGGCTGGCAAGCCACACCCACAAAATAAGCCACACCCACAGAGTGGTAGTAAAAAAATGAGGAACCCTCCCCTGGCTAGAGATCCACAATGTTTTGAGGTTAGGAACCAACTTTGAATTTTAACTGACCCTAATTGACCACCAAAAATCCACCTTCTCAAAGTTTTCTTTTTAGGGTTTTCCATGGATAGAGATTGATACCGTGAACTGGGCTTTTCAACAAGCTCTTAAAAAAAAAGATCCTTATCTACCATAAGTCTCTTAGCAGTCACACTAAGAGGACTTTTTATGTGGTGAAATCAGAAAGCAAGAAATAGGATTTAAAAGGTGGGGGGGAAGGTTTCTTGGGAAAGGAATTTAGAAGTTGCTGCTTTTAAATTGTTCATAAATTATTTTGACTTGAAAGCATTGAACATTTCTGGATGATCGCAACCTTTTCAAGGAATCAGAAACCAAAAGTGATTCTGAACCATTCCAGAAAGATCTCTTTGAACCCAGTGAAAGGTCAACAGAATGGCAAAAGCCATTTGTAAGTAAGGAACCACCTGGGAACAGATGTTTTTGGCTGTCCCACCAAACAGCTGCCATCAGCCTCCTCTTTGTCTAGAGATAGTTTTGTCTGACACTGGGGGCCTTTTGTAGCACAGCTGTCAGGTAAGCTTATTGTGTTGTATGTTGTATAAAAGTGAAGCAGCAGGACTATTCAGCTTCTCTAGAGCAGGTCTAGTTGTGAGTGATGGCTGCCCCATGTCAGGCTCCAGAGCAGGGGTCTCCAACCTTGGCCACTTTAAGCCTGGAGGACTTCAACTCCCAGAATTCCCCAGCCAGCTGGCTGAGGAATTCTGGGAGTTGAAGTCCTCCAGGCTTAAAGTGGCCAAGATTGGAGACCTCTGGTCCAGAGGGTGGGATTCAGACAGCCTCCTCCTCCTCTTTGCAACTGGGTCTACTTTAAAGGCATGATGCACCACAGTTCTTTCTCTTTAGGAAAATTCATGAACATGAGAATCCAATTTAATATTCTTCTCTTGCCTTCAGCTAGAGCTCCACCATGTTTTTAGAGGAAGTTAGGTAAAAGCAAGAAACGGGGGGGGGCATTCAAGGGGTTATCTGAAGCTGGACTTGGCACGCCATTCTTAACGTTTACACACGTGCTTTGAAGATGATCTCGGCAGAAACCCAAAAGTGCTTTTTCAAAAGGCAACTGGACTTTTCTTGTTTTTTTTTTCTTTGAAAACATTTCTCACCCAATAAGCTTCCTCCGTTCAATGAAGAAGCGTCTTGGATGAAAAGTGAAATGTTTTCAAAGAGGAAAAAAAACCTAAGAAAGCCCAGTTGCCTTTTGGAAAACCACTTTTGGGACAACTATGACCTGGAAGACTGAGAATCTCCATAGACCAGGGGTGGCCAAACTATGGTTCTTTGAGGACCTGTGGACTTCAACTCCCAGAATTCCTGAGCTAGCCATGCATGCCACCCCTGCCATAGACATTCCTCAGAAGAAAGGACAGGTAGAAGAACTAGGCCAAGATAGGAAGAAATGCATCATTGATTCCAGAGCAGCTGTGAAATCTACTTACCTTCCCTAAGCACGGGCTTTGCGTTTCACACATGCTCTTTGCGAGCGCCACCGTTGTATGCGCTTTTTCACCCTCTGCGCATGCACATAAGGTTTTGCGCATGCGCAGAGGGTTAAAAATAAAAAAATGGCGAAGTCTGGGCAGGTGGGCAGAGCCTCGCACGGCTGCCGCTATCGGTTCTCCGAACCATCGGCAGCCGCCGCTACTGGTATGCCAAAACCGAGCCGAACCGGTAGCATTTCACCCCTGTTCCAGAGGTCATGCTTCGTCAAAGGGCTTGCCACCATAGTAATTGCAGGTAGTCCTCAACTTCATTTAGTGAACGTTCGACCTTACAACGGCACTGAAAAAAGTGACTTACGACCATTTTTTACATTTATGACCATTGCAGCATCTCCGTGGTCACGTGATCAAATTCAGACACTTGGCAACTGACTCATATTTATAACAGTTGCGGTGTCCCAGGATCAGGTGATTCCCTTTTGTGACCTTCTGACAAGCAAAGTCAATGGGGAAGCCAAATTCACTTAACAGCTGTTATTAATTTTACACCTGCAGTGTGCAATTTATGACCTTTCCTGTGGCAAGAAAGGTCATAAAATGGAGCAAAACTCACTCAACAAGTGTCTCACTTATCAACAGAAATTTTGGGCTCAATTGTGGTCGCAGGTCAAGGACTACCTGTATTAATTTTTGCTACTTTGACTCTTGGCAGTTACTGGGACAAGCCCCTGCAGTATATTTGGCATCCTTTTTTTTTTCAGAAGTAGCTTGCCATTTTCTTCTCATTTCTAGGGGGGGAGAGAAGGTCTGGCCTAAGCTCACCCAGTTGGCTTTATGCCTAAGGCAGGACTAGAACTCAAGATCTTCTAATTTCCAGTCTGGTGCTTTTAACCAGTATACCTAACTTGTGCTCATATAGCACCAGAGCAGGGGTGAGTTGCTCACTTACCCAGACCGGTGCGCTGCTCCGCAGTCCTTCATGCTTTGTGTGTGTGTGCGTGCGCCCCCTCGCACGATTCTGCTTCTGCGCATGCATGGAAGCGAAATCTCGCGAGGGGACGTGCGCGCGAGAGAGATTTTGGAGTGATTTTACTTCCGCGCATGTGCAGAAGCAAAATCTCACCGAAATCTCTCTCGCACGCGCGTCCCCTCGTGAGATTTCGGCGCGATTTTGCTTCCGCGCATGCACAGAAGCAAAATCACCCAAAAATTCACAAAAAAGACATGGCAACACGCGTGACTGCCCAGTGGAGACGGTACCGGAGCAGTCGCGCGCAAATTGGGTTCTCCGCGGGTCCCTACCGGAGCTACACACTGGACCGCACCGGTAGGAACCCACCCCTGCACCAGAGGCCACAAGAAAGTTCAGTGCTGGTATCTTCCATCCAGGAGCTGGTGGCCTAGCAGTTAAGACGCTGGGCTGTCGACCGGAAGATCGGCAGTTCTAGACCCACGTAACGTGCGATGGGGTGAGCTTCCATTCTTGTCCCAGCTCTGCGTATCGTCATGCTGGCCACCTGACTACGGAAGTGTTTTTGGACAAAGCTGGCTCCCTTGGCTAGGAAATGGGGATGAGCAACATTTCCTAGAGTCAGACTTGACTGGACAGGGTAAATCTTTACCAATCTTCTGTCTCTTGGAGCCTAAGGCACACCATTAGTTATATCTTGAATCAGATCCCACCTTCTCTTTGAAATTTCCCTTTTGTTGTTTTTCTCTCTCTGCAAACCAGGCTCCACTGATTCAGGGAAAATATGGCCCTTGTACGAAGGCGTGCGCATGACAACGCATCTGAGAAAAAAGTCAGACACCATTTCAACCAAGGAATATGTGAGTTAACCTCCGTGGTCAATTGTCTGTACCAAGCAAAAGAAGATGTTGACTTTTACATAGATCTAAAGGAGCACATTGAGAAGGCTACAGAGGAGTTGGGCAAGACAGAAGAATTGGTTCTATGCAATCTGGAGAATGTGGATTCAGAGACTTCCAAGATTATGGTCGAGAAGAAAAAACTGCTGGATGAACAGAAATCCAAAGAGAATGAGCTTGTCAATCTTCAGAACCTTCGGAAGAATTTGCAAAGACTGGGTGAGTTGCAAAGAGAAGACTATCAACGCCAAAAAGCGATGAAGGAAAAGGCAAAAAGGGATAGAGAAGCCGCAGAAGAAGAAGCGAGAGAACAAGAAAGGCGGAAAGATAAGGCCTTGTGGTTCATGGTGGTCCCAATTGTGGGAACTATTATTGGTGAGTAATAACGACACCCTAAATATGTCAAAACATGCGCTGGAAGAAATATTTGGGGCAGGGGTGAAATCCAACAGGTTCTGACTGGTTCTGGAGAACCGGTTGCGGAAATTTTGAGTAGTTCAGAGAACCGGCAAATACCACCTCTGGCTGGCCCCAGAGTGGGGTGGGAATGGAGATTTTGCAGTATCCTTCCCCCTGGAGTGGGGAGGGAATGGGGGGATTTTGCAGTATCCTTCCCCTGGAGTGGGGTGGGAATGGAGGTTTCGCAGTATCCATCCCCAGGAGTGGGGAGAGAATGGGGATTTTGCAGTATCCTTCCCCTAGAGTGGGGTGGGAATGGAGATTTTGCAGTATCCTTCCCCTGGAGTGGGGTGGGAATGGAGATTTCGCAGTATCCTTCCCCCTGGAGTGGGGAGAGAATGGGGGTTTTGCAGTATCCTTCCCCTGGAGTGGGGTAGGAATGGAGATTTCGCAGTATCCATCCCCAGGAGTGGGGAGAGAATGGGGATTTTGCAGTATCCTTCCTCTGGAGGGGGGAGGGAATGGGGATTTTGCAGTATCCTTCCCCCAGGAGTGGGGAGAGAATGGGGATTTTGCAGTATCCTTCCCCTGGAGTGGGGTGGGAATGGAGATTTCGCAGTATCCATCCCCAGGAGTGGGGAGAGAATGGGGATTTTGCAGTATCCTTCCTCTGGAGTGGGGAGGGAATGGGGATTTTGCAGTATCCTTCCCCCTGGAGTGGGGAGGGAATGGGGATTTTGCAGTATCCTTCCCCTGGAGTGGGGTGGGAATGGAGATTTCGCAGTATCCATCCCCAGGATTGGGGAGAGAATGGGGATTTTGCAGTATCCTTCCCCTAGAGTGGGGTGGGAATGGAGATTTTGCAGTATCCTTCCCCTGGAGTGGGGTGGGAATGGAGATTTCGCAGTATCCTTCCCCAGGAGTGGGGAGAGAATGGAGATTTTGCAGTATCCTTCCCCTAGAGTGGGGTGGGAATGGAGATTTTGCAGTATCCTTCCCCAGGAGTGGGGAGAGAATGGGGATTTTGCAGTATCCTTCCTCTGGAGTGGGGAGGGAATGGGGATTTTGCAGTATCCTTCCCCTGCCACGCCCACCAAGCCACACCCACAGAACCGGTAGGAAAAAATTTTGAATTTCACCCCTGCTTTGCAGGTGCTCAGGTGCACAAACGACTGATCTCTCATTAAAGTAACTACAATCTCTTTTAGGCTTCCATGGAGTTGACTTAATGAATCACACTGACACCATGCTTGCTTTAATAAGCTGGTTTCCTTGTGGTCTCCCATCCAAATGTTAACTAGATTCAACCCTGCTTAGGTTTCTTCCAGGTCAGTGAAGTTTGGCCTTCTCATAGGTAACTGCAAAATTGAACATGGTTTCGACATATTGTAGGCCAATTGCATTTGAAGTAATTTGCCATGGCTGGCAGGCATCTTGACTTTTGTTGGTGGGACTACGGATTCCTAGTCTGTTCAGCTCAGAATGCAGGTTGTTGCTGGTTGATTAAATTACAATATGGGTAGTCCTCGACTTACAACCACTATTGAGCCCAAAATTACTATTGTGAAGTGAGACACTTGTTAAGTGATTTTTGCCCCATTTTACGACCTTTTTTGTTACAGCTGTTAAGCGAATCACTGCGGTTGATAAATTAGTAACCCGGTTGTTAAGTTAATCTGGCTTCTCCATTGACTTTGCTTGTCCGAAGGTCACAAAACGTGATCACATTACCTGGGGAAACAGCAATGGTCATAACTATGAACCGCATGCCAATCTGATCACACTATCATGGGGATGCTGCAAAGGTTGTAACTCTGAAAAAAATGATCATAAGTTCCTTTTTTCAGTGCAGTGGTGGGTTCCTACCAGTGCGGTCGACTCTACCGCACCGGTAGCGGCCAGCAGATGGCGCTATGTTGAGATAAGAATTACTCTTATCAGAGGCGAAATGAATCTTTTCCTGGAACTCTGACATTGTCAAAATAAACTGCATTATAATTCTAATGAATAAGATATTTATTTTGATACAAAAATAGTTAATTACATACTGGTTATATAAAAGAGATGTTGTTTCATCATGAAGCAGAGAACAAAAGGAATGAAGGAATGTACACATGCGTACTAGGAACATTAATCACGTGCTCAGGAATGAACCATTATATTTGATAGGGATGCATCTCCCTGCATATACATGTAACAGGCAATATAAAATCACTGCGTGACACGCTATTTGCGCGTGACAGCTGCGGTGACGTCTTCCCCGGTCTGTCGTGCGGCGCCATCTTTTTGTGGGGAATTTTTGGGCTGATTTTGCTTCCATGCGCGGAAGCAAAATCTTGCGAGGGGAACTGTGGCCAATAATAATAAAATAAAGGAAGTCAATCCAGAAATATAAGAATTACAATAATTTTGACCAGAACGTAGTCACCAGTAATAAAAGTAACTGAATGAAACGATTAATACAATGTTGAATTTTCCCACAGAGAGTTGTCCTGTAGTGAGTTAGCCATATTGTGGCAAGTTGGCTGCAATGAGTTGGCCGTGGTGAGTTGTCCTAGGTCCCCAAGCTGAGACACGATAGTTCAGCGGCTGCCCACAGTTAAAGAGGAAGGAATCATCTAAATGTATGTGGAATGATCTTGGTTGGAAAAACTTGTTGGCTACATGTTACACCCCTTGATTTTGTTTTTGTCTCATTACCAGGGGGTATTCTGGCTATCGATGCTCACATGTCTCAGAAGGCGGCTGAGGAAAAGGCCGATGCGGCACAGAAAATGGTAAATGATTATTCTGCCGAGGAACAGAAGGCTCTGGTCCAAGTTGCCGAATGTGAGAAGCAGTTGGAAAATCAAGAGAGTAAAATTAAGACGACCGAGAAGAATCTTGAAGCGATGGAAGAGCGAAAAAAGCAGCTAACCAACTCCCACAAATATGTTCTGAATCTGCAGGGGGCCCTCAGGGTTTGCTCTAACCTGGTGGGGACCCTGCAATCTGAAGCAAATGCGGTTCGGGTGACAAGCCAGTATGTGTTCATTTACGATGCCTTGAAGCCTCAAATCGATAGTATCGTTCATCACATGCTTCCGTTACTGGATGCAAAAAATCCCCAGCACCGGCTGCTGGACTGTCCGGAGATCAGACGAAGTATCAAGAAATTGCAATTTTTCTCTGAGACCCCGAGTACTTTGGCCAGAAATACTTACACTCTTAAGGAAATGCTAAAGGACAAGAATGTATGTCTGTATGTCCGCAGGTACTTTGTCATTGGTTTTGTCATCCTGGCCTTGCTCTGGCCAACTGGCTTTTTGTTCAAAACACTTCTGGTTATTTTAATTGCTGCATCGTTTTCTGTTGCCTAGCTTAGTAGCTCTCTATTTAAGGAGCACCTCCCATTCTGCAAATCTGCTCCAATACAGGTAGTCGTCGACTTAAGACCACAATTGAGCCCAAAATGTATGTTGCTAAGTGAGACATTTCTTTTCTTGCCACATTTGTTAAGTGAATCGCTGCAGTTGCTCAATTAGTCACACGGTTGTTAAGTGAATCTTTTCCCAGGGGACTTTGCTTGTTGGAAGGTCGCAAATGTGGATCACGTGACCCCAGAACACTGCAACCGTCATAAATATGAGCATCCGAATGTAAATCATGTGACCGTGGGGATGCTGCAACGGTCATAAGTGTGAAAAATGGTCATAAATCACTTTTTCCAGTGCCATTGTAACTTTGAACTGTCATGGTATAGGGCAGAGGTCTTCAAACTTGGCAACTTTAAGACTTATGGACTTCAACTCCCAGAATTCTCCAGCCAGGCTGGAGAATTCTGGGAGTTGAAGTCCGTAAGTCTTAAAGTTGCCAAGTTTGTGGACCCCTGGTGTAGGGTTTCCTGCCTAAGCAGGGGGTTGGACTAAAAGATCTCCAAGGTCCCTTCCAATTCTGTTATTCTATTCTAAGTTTCTATTCTTTTTTAAAAAAATAATTTTTATTAAGTCTTTTTAAAGAATAAGAAACAACATATAATACAAAAAAATGTACATATATACAAATCAAACATATATAAAACTATACAATAACATGAACAACATAACCTAACCTAAAAATGAATATAATACACAAAAAACAACAATTATATATCACTATTCCCTAATTTATCAAAAATCTTATCTATTTCTTGTTTTTAACTTATTATTCTTTTCATCACCCTTAACGTCCTGTGTTTTCATTTTCCTGTAGATATTACAAATTATTTCAGGGGTTTTTTGTATTCCAGCCATTCATATCAATTTTCCTAAATTTTATAAAATTCCATATCCTCTTTATCATGTAATTTCATCGTTAATTTACACATTTCTACACAATCCAGAATTTTAGTTATTATCATTGTGTTTGAAGGGATTATATCTGTTTTCCAATGTTGTGCGTATAGAATCCTGGCAGCCATTATTATGTGTAATGTAAGATATTGGACATACTTGTTTGCTTTCATTTTCAATATTCCTAACAGAAATGCTTCCGGTTTAAATTCTATAGTTTGTTTTGTTATTTCCTCTATCCAGTTTTGTGTTTTTTTTCCCCAATATTTCTAAGTTTCTATTCTATTCTATTAAGCGAACTGTTGTAAGTACCTGTATTTATATCAGCAAGAAAAACCTTTTGAGGATGCTTCTACAGCCAAAAAACTGGCCCAGCCAGGATGAGACCAACTCTGGAAGTTTCCAGGCTGCACATGCGCTTCCTCAGGAGTTGTTCTTGGCCCCTCCATTAGTAAAAAAGTGGAAAGAAGACACAATATATTTATTTTAGCAAACTTAGATCAGGTAATATACAGGTAGTCTCAACGTACGACCACAATTGAGTCCAAAATTTATGTTGCTAAGTGAGAAATTTGTCAAATGAGTTTTGACCCAATTTACGATTTTTCTTGCCACATTTGTTAGGTGAATCACTGTAGTTGTTAAATTAGTAACACGGTTGTTATGTGAATCTGGTTTCCCCATAGACTTTGCTTGCCAGAAGGTCCAAAAAGGTGATCACATAATCCCAGAACACTGCAACCGTCACACCTGAGTCAGTTACAGTGGTGGGATTCAATTTTTTTACTACCGGTTCTGTGGGCGTGGCTTGGTGGCCGTGGCATGACTTGGTGGGCGTGGGAGGGGAAGGTTACTGCAAAATCCCCATTTCCTCTCAATCAGCTGGGACTCGGGAGGCAGAGAATAGATGGGGGCGGGGCCAGTCAGAGGTATTTACCGGTTCTCCGAACTACTCAAAATTTCCGCTACCGGTTCTCCAGAACTGGTCAGAACCTGCTGAATCCCACCACTGGTCAGTTATCAAACATCCAAGGCCCAGGAGCCGGAGCTGGCCTGTGGGGTGCTTAGATCTGGCCTGCGGGGCTGCCCTGGAAATAGCGAAGAACCGGCCCACAGTGCCTCTGCCAGTGAAAACGGAGCTCGGGAGGGCCCACCGTGGCCCTCCCGAGCTCCGTTTTTGCTGGCAGAGGGTTGCAGGAGGGCATCGCAGCTGAAAATGGAGCTCGGGAGCCCATTTTCGCTGGAAGAGCACTCAGGCCACAACAGGCGCCCCTAATATGAGAGACGTCAAGCTGTAAACTCACTCTGGCCATGCCCCCCCAGCCCCCCCCAAGGTCAAACACAACCCTGATGCGGCCCTCAATGAAATTGAGTTTTGACACCCCTGGGCTAACTTAAGGAATGCATCCAAAATCTGGGATTCATTATTCCCATGGGATTGAAATTTGGGGAAGTTGTGGCTGCTTCAGCACCACTGTGCCTTCTGACAACGCTTCCCAAAAACCCATAGCTTGTGGTGGTGCAAGGCAGAGACGTAGCCCTCCTCGCCCTCTTTTCCACCACTCTCTGGTCTCTGTACCTAGTTGGCTGGTGATAATGCCCAACAGGCAAATGGGGATTGGCTATTTTTGAACCAAGGCTAAAGTCTGAAATCTCTCTATGGAGCTGGGGAGCAAGAGAGTGACTTGGAAGTTTGCTGACAAGGTACGGCTGGCTGGAGGGCGTTGCTGTCAATGGGTGAGCTTTCTTCCTTCCTAGAAGGAAGGAGTCCTTGGGGAATGGGGATGCAGTTTTCCTTGGGATTCATAGCTCCCTTTATTTCCCCTGCCCCTCCCCTCCCAGCAAAGTGGCAAGCAGTTCCGCAGGTGAATCAAGCAGGAGTGATTTCTAGAACTCTGGAGAGAAAACACATTCTTATCTCTAGGCCAGGGGTGGCCAAACTATGGTTCTTTGAGGACCTGTGGACTTCAACTCCCTGGCTAGCTCAGGAATTCTGGGAGTTGAAGTCCACAGGTCCTCAAAGAACCATAGTCTGGCCACCCCTGCTCTAGGTGATGCTGTTCCAAAGGACAAGGACTGGGATAGAGAAGCACAATTCATTGGTTCCATAAGACGACAACATTCGAAAGAGTGGATAGAATTCAAAATTGCGATGTATTGAATTAAGAGCAGGCAGGCCCTGCAGATCATGCCTCACTTAGATAGCCAAATATTTGTTCAGACAAAAGCCATCTCAACATTCACGCTGAATTGATGCTGAACTATGGTAAAGTTTGACCCTTGACATAAGTGACACTCCACGGGTGTGACATTTGTCAACCCTGAAGCAAACCTGGCTGAGGCCATCTTTGCAGCTCCAGGGTTGCCACAAGGCGGTGGGGGGGTGGAATAGCCGGCTGGGGGTTTGTAGTCAAAACAAAAAGCTTGCCTGTGGGAACCAAGGACATTTCAACAGGTGGCTGAGAAGAGGAGGAGTGGAATAACCAAGCAACCAGCCAGCATCTCTATTGGAAAATGTGACTCATGACTTGAGGGACACGGGAAACTTACATATTTTAATTAGATGAAAACCACAGGAACTTTCAGAGTCGGTTTTCATCAATTGTGCCAATATGATGTATCGAATAAAATTGTTCTTTGAGGAATCTACCTGCCTCGGAGTTCTGCTTTCAATGGGTGCATTACTTGGAACGTTGACAACATGGCCTATACCAGTGGTGGTGAACCTTTTTAGGCTCGCGTGCCAAAAAGGGGGGGGCGCGCTTGCGCGCGCTCGCATGACCACACCCATTCCCTCCCCCCCACGCATGCACACAACACCCCCCCATGCTGCCCCCTGTGCATGCGCACACACCCCCACCCCCGCGCAAAGGCTTACCAGAGCCTGGGACGACGAAACCGGCAAACCGGAAGTGCGAAAAAACGCACTTCCGGTTTGCCGGTGTGCTGTTTTTTGCACTCCGGAGGGTTCAGGGAAGCTCCCTGAAGCTCCAGAATGCAAAAAACTACAAAACGGACAAACCGGAAGTGCGAAAAAGTGCACTTCCGGTTTGTCCGTTTTGTAGTTTTTTGCATTCCGGAGCTTCAGGGAGCTTCCCTGAACCCTCCAGAGTGCAAAAAACAGCTCACCGGCAATTTGGGTGCGTCTTATACTCTAAATGTAGCTTTTTCGGAGGTTTTTTTTTTCCAGCCCTAATGAGGTGCTAATGATCTTCCCTGCTTGCAGGCTTTTTTCATTGCTACTTCCTCCAAATAAGGCTTTTTCCAGCCCTAAGTCTTTGCAGGCTTTTTTCATTGCTACTCCCTCCGAATTTTTTTCCAGCCCTAAGTCTTTGCAGGCATTTTTCATTGCTACTCCCTCCGAAGAAGGTTTTTTTAAGCCCTAACCAGGGGATAAAATAATGTGCTGAAGCTGACCAGACTAAGGACGCTAGCCAGATGAATACCTGGTAGGCAGATTTCCCCCCCTATTTTCCTCCCCAAAAACTAAAGTGCGTGTTATACTCCTGCGCGTCTTATACTCCGAAAAATACGGTAGTCCTAGCCATCTCAAAATCAGTGGCCTAAAGCCCTAGTTCTGATTCCAGATTGTCATTTAAAAGGTTTTAAAAGGCCTCTGGGCCTCTTTCAGAGGGAAATGAAATATTGCAACACTTCCTGTTCCAATATCTGTTTATGCGGTCGGTATTTCAGCCTACGCTAGAATGTCTTGCAGTCGACTAAACCCACTTCCTCAAAACCTTAATTTATTGCCCAGAAGAAAAAAAGGTTGTAGGTAGGCCATACAAGTGACCTTAAATTGTTTTTTTCTGCTACAAAGGAAGCCAGAGTAAGCAACTGCTGCTGAATTTCCATCCATTACGGGCGGTCTTTGACTTATGACCACAACGGACCCCAAAATTTATGTTATTAAGTGAGACATTTGTTAAGTGAATCACTGCAGTTGTTAATTTGGTAACACGGTTGTTAAGTGAATCTGGTTTCCCCACTGACTTTGCTTGCCAGATGGTCACAAAAGGTGTTCACATGACCCCAGGACATTGCAAGCGTCATAAATGTGAGTCAGTTATCAAATGTAAGTCGTGTGACCATGGAGATGCTGCAATGGTCATAAGAGTGAAAAATGGTCATCAGTCACTTCTTTCAGTGCTGTTGTAACTTTGAATGGTCACTAAGCAAACTCTGGTAGGTCAAGAACTGCCTGTCTATGGAGATTCTATGGAGTTCTCCATGACCCAGTAGTGGGCTGCGGCCCGGAGGTTGGGAACCCCTGGTCTATATCATTACACTGGTGCACTGGTGAATTGATGGCCACTAGGTATATGTGTGTCCAGTAGTCCACTAAGGCTTATAAAGATGGAGAACCAGTAAAGCTGAGTCTGACCGGACACTTTTAAGAACTTACATTAAGTCTTACTTAGTGGCGATAAAGGCGGCAAAATGCGCGTATTTTTCCGCTCTTATTGCGTCCGCCGACTCCCGCCCAGCCGCCTTGTTTAGGGTGACTCGCTCCCTCCTAGCCAAGGAGGGAGTTGAAGATCCCTTGCAGGGCAGAGCTGAGGAATTTTCTCAGTTTCTGGCGGATAAAGTCGTTCAGATTCGGACAGACCTGGACTCCATTTGGACAGGGCAAGCCGAGATGACAGGGGTGAGTCTTAGTCCTGTTATTTGGGACGAGTTTGAACCTGTCACTCCTGAGGATGTGGACAAGGCCATAGGAGCGATGACCGCCTCCACCTGTTTATTGGACCCGTGCCCCTCCTGGCTGGTTTCTGCCAGCAGGGAGGTGACACGCGGCTGGCTCCAGGCGGTTGTGATCGCTTCTTTGAGAGAGGGATCCATCCCACAGCCTTTAAAAGCTGCGGTGGTGAGGCCCCTCCTCAAGAAGCCTTCCCTGGACCCAGCGGATTTAAAGAACTTCCGTCCAGTCTCCAACTTACCCTTTTTGGGTAAAGTTGTTGAGAAGGTGGTGTCGCTCCAACTCCTGCGGCTATTGGAGGATACTGATTATCTGGATCCCTTTCAATCGGGTTTCAGGCGCGGCTACAGTACGGAGACTGCTTTGGTCGCGCTGATGGATGATCTCTGGCGAGCCCGGGATGGGGGTCACTCCTCCATCCTGGTGCTACTTGACCTCTCAGCGGCTTTCGATACCATTGACCATGGTATCCTTCTGCGTCGTCTTGGGGAGATGGGAGTGGGAGGCACTGTTTTACGGTGGTTCTCCTCCTACCTCTCTGACAGGACGCAGTCGGTGTTGACAGGAGGACAGAGGTCGGCCCCTAGGCCCCTGGTTTGCGGGGTGCCACAGGGCTCGGTCCTCTCGCCCATCCTGTTTAACATTTACATGAAACCGCTGGGTGAGATCATCCGACGACATGGGGTGAGGTATCAGCAGTATGCTGACGATACCCAGTTGTACATCTCCACCCCGTGTCAGTTCAGTGAAGCAGTTGATGTAATGTGCCGCTGCCTGGACGATGTGAGGGTCTGGATGGGAGTGAACAGACTCAGGCTCAACCCAGACAAGACTGAGTGGCTCTGGATATTGCCTCCGCTACCGGTTCTCCGAACCATGGGCGGCCGTCGCTACTAGTGCGTCCATACCGGGCTGAACCAAGCATTTCACCCCTGGCGACTTGCCTTCAGAAGTTGTGGGTGCTCCATGAATGGAGGTTTTTAAGACGGGATTAGACAACCACTTGTCTGGAATGGTATAGGGCCGTGATGGCAAACCTATGGCACATGTGTCACAGGTGGCACGCAGAGTCCTCTCTGCGGGCATGTGAGCCGTCGCCCCAACTTGCATGCGCGGGAGCGGGGTGCATGCGGGAGACGTGCACACATGCACGGGGTTGCGTGCGCATGTGCGGGGGGCAGGGGGAGCATGGGAGGCTGCGGTGCGGGGCCCCCGACAGCCCGTTTTTGGTCCCAGGAGGCTGCAGGGAGGCCTGCTAGGCCCAAAACAGGGCGCAGGGGGAGCAGCGCACCCTCCGTGGCCAGTTTTTGGTCCCAGGAGGCTGCAGGGAGGTGGGGGAATGCGGGGGGGGGTCACGTGCACATGCACACGGGGGCGTGGCATGCAGGGGAGGTGTCGCGCACGAATTGCATTATTCACTGGTATTTGTCATCACTGGTATAGGGTCTCCTTCTTGGGCAGGGGTTGGACTAGAAGACCTCCAAGGTCCCTTCCAATTCAGTTATTTTGTATGTTGTTATTCTTTCATTCTCTCAGCAAAAAAGATAACTTAATAAGGCACGTAGTGGTGTCAGGCAGAGATGAAGCCTGCTTTCCCCAATACGTTGGATCTCTTTAATGCAGCTGCCAACTGCCAGCTAAGGTGGAAAAGCTTAGAAAAACCTCCCAAGTTAAGGCCAAACTGATAAAATTCCTCCTCTCTTACACAGGCACAACCCACAGGTACAACCCACACATCTCAAGAGTCTGCTATTGAATTGAAATCATAATTATCATGGTGTCCAACCCTACAACCTTTGCCCTTGAAGATTTTCAGTTCCACCAGTTCAGTTTTTCGGTTTCTGGCCTGGTGCCTTAACCATTACACCAGACTGGCACTCATATACAAACAAGCAAACAAACACAGAGAAAACGTTCAGGGAAAATATAAAAATTAGCCATTTCCTAAGCAAATAAATGCTTTCCTCTCATACACTCACATTTGCATACAGAGGAAGCCCAGAAATCTCCACATCCAGTCAAATAAGGTTATGTAAGAAGTCCAGCCCATTGAACTTTTCACCCTCTGAGGTTTCTAGCAATGCCGCCGTTTCCAAGAAAGGGTGTGATTTCAGTTCTGCGGCTGCTACAAAGAGCGAGCTTTCTCCTCGTTTGAATATTTGCAGCTTTTCTGTCTCCAAGCAGAACCTGGGAACTTGGTGGTGTGAGAAGAAAAATCCATCTGGTTCAGTTCTGTGATAAACAGTTTACGTTCGCATATGGGCCTACCCGAGACAGTAACTTGAAAGTAGCAAAGAGTTTTATTGATGTATTTGCAAATACGGGCCCAGCAAAGGTGAACATCCACATCCTACCACATACCTCCCTACGACCAGTTAGGTCCCACAGAGAGGGCCTCCTCCGGGTCCCGTCAGCCAAACAATGTCGCTTGGCGGGGCCGCGGGGGAGGGCCTTCTCTGTGAGAGCCCCATCCATCTGGAACCAACTCCCACCAGAGATCCGGACCATCCCCACTCTACTGGCCTTCCGTAAAGCCGTGAAAACATGGCTCTTCCGGCAGGCAGGGTGAACAAGGAGATCAGATTCCCCCATGAATGGTGTTTTGTTAATGTTTTTATATTGTTTTATTTTAAAATTGTTATTATTGCTTTTAATGTACGTTTCTTATCCATGTTGTACGCCGCCCTGAGTCCTACGGGATTGGGCGGCCTATAAGAGCGTAGAAATAAATAAATAAATAAAACATGGAACACAACATACATCAGGTTTTTATCCCCTTAAACCAACCCATTTCCTCCCCCTCCCCTTTCCCTGTTTAACACATGCAGCTTATTTCTCTCCCTCAAAGCCTCCAAAAGCACCCCTTTGCTTTTTGCTTTTTAGCATTGCATCCTGTTGAAGTGCTCGGTCTATCTCCCCCCTCCCCTTTTCCTGTCACTTCACAGTTTAACCTACTTAAGCTTTTGTTGCCCCTTTTGTTCCCTGTTTGCTGTTACAGCTGGCACTTTTGTGGTTTGACATTTAGCTTATTACCTGTTACATGTTTTTAAAGACAGCTTATAGTTTTTCTGGTTACATGCATTTTATGCTAAGCATTTTAGAAACAATACATACTCCATTTTGTTTTACATATAATGATTATATTGATTATATATTTACATCAGTTCCAATCCAGGGGAAAGGCGCTGGAAAAAAAATGGAGGCTGATTTCAGTTCTGCCGCTGCTGGAAAGAAGGACTCCGTTTATTGATGAGCAGAACCATGAGCATGTGGTTCTGGGACAGCTGACAAATTAGCTTGACGAGTGCAAGGATCTTTATACAGTTTCTGAGATGCTGCTGCAATGTCTGAAATTCCCCTAGGGGGTTGTGCAATGTAGTGAGCTCTGTGTCTTTTGCTATTTCAATGGTGGTGGGCTAATCCTATTATTTCCTAAAGGTCATGTCAGGGGTGGTATTCACTTACCTTCCCTACCGGTTCGCAAACACACACCTTGTCCGCGCAGGCTCAAAACCTTCTGCGCATGTGCACAGCGTCAACAATACGACATCCTTACGTGTGGGCAGGGCCACCCGCAGTCAGCGCTACCGGTTCGCCCGATCCGAATAGAACCAGCTGAATACCACCACTGGGTCATGTCCTGTCCTTCTTAACCCCATTACCCTGGAGCTGAAGATGTTTTATGTAAAAGTAAAAGTTGAGGTTTGATGTTGTTTTATTCTACTGCACCAAAGGAAGTCGGAAGTCTATGCCTTTTTTTTCCTTTTCCCACACTTTTCCCTTCCCTTTTCCCTCTCTTATCTTTCCTACTATTTTCTTTTGTATTTCTTTATCTTGGAGTATTAATACATAAATAAATAAAAACTTTGGTTAAAAAAAACAAGTAATGTGCAGTTGATCTAGGGAGGCAACTGAAGGGAACTGCAAACAAAGCTTAAGCAATATCTATATGTGTGTACACACCCACACCCACACACACACCCACACACACAGGCCTTGGCATCAATTACCCTGACAGTTTAAAAAAACCAATTTCTTTATGTAATGTAGGAAGTTAGCACCCACCCCTCTCCTAGGAAAATGAGATCTTTTAGGAAATATTAAAAGGGCAGAATATTTCCCCTTGTAGGAAGTTAGCACCCACCCCTCTCCTGGGAAATGAGATATCCTAGGAGATATTAAAAATGTAGGAAATATTCTGTGGAACATATCTGGAAACATGCTTTTAAACAAACAAAAGACTCCTCTTGGAAACCCCCACCCCTGCTAAGCTCACATATTCCTCTCACCTGGCTGAAAGTCTTTTGCATGACAAAATCACAATAGGATTTGCCCAAGGCCCTTTCATTCAGCCAAAGCTGGATTAGACAAAAGCCAAGAGCCACCCCAGCATGCCCCTGGGGGGTCTGAGAGCCAATGGGATACATTTCTATACAGGAAAAGGAAATCTAAGAGGTGGGACCCAACTTACACTATAAAAACCAGGAACTCAATATATCTCCTCCTCTTTTTTCTCTTCACCACACAACCATGTAAGTTACCTTTTCTGTACAGGGGCTCCTGCCATGTGCTCCTGTCCACCATTAAACCTTCTTTCCAAGCAACCTTCATGAATCCAGTGTCTTTTTCCCCACTTGGAACTGAACCTAAAAGGATATTTCCTTATAATAATTGGCGAGCCAGCTGGATTTCCAAGCTAGCCTCTTCAATGATCCTGGCCTAAATAAATTTATTAGGCCTTGGCCATTGGGAAGTAGGTTTTAAAGGGGTTTTGAGTTCAAAATTCAAGGGCTGCTTGGAAAGAAGGTGAGTACCTACCTCTAAATTTTACTTTAAACCATAGAAAACTGGGAAATGTGTGTTTGCATGTGTGTATGTGTGTGGGGGGTAATTTTTGCTTTTTAATTATACTTTATGGCATATGTAAATTCCAATTTCAATTGAATAGTGTGTTGTCTGGGTACAAATCATTTTAGGGAAAAAATAATCATGCTTTTTGTTTAACCAAGTTAATGTATCTTCCTAAATCCTTTGATATTTCCTTCTCCCCCCCCAGCCCTGTTTTGTCTGCTAGCCATTGCAGGATACTCATTTTATGGTGGTTCTTTTCCACTTCTCCAAATCTGTTTTAATTTGTTGCACCAATTTATAATAGTTATGTATATTTTTGGTTTTCCTTACCTAGGGGTAGGATTTTACTTTTCTTTGCATTAGATAGGGCTCAGTCTAGTTGTTTTTTTTCTTTCTTTTTGAAGATGGGAACCACATTAGCTTTTTCCCAGTTTCTCAGGTGGTCCCCGTGTCCCAAGATTTTTTTTTTAAGATGTGCAGTGGTTCTGAGATTTCATTTACCAGCTCCTTTAGGACTCTGGGACCTGGTGTTCTCTTACTGTTTTTGCTTATTTTAACTTTAGTTTACAGTCTGTTTTATTTTTTCCTTTCCAGTTATATTTCTGGTTAGTTGGGTTGCATTTCTTTTTTGCGAGAAGACATGCAAAGAATGAGTTAAGCAACTCATGGCTTTCTCTGTGTTGCCTTCTCTCCTTAGTGGTCCAACTGTTTCCTTGATTTTTCTTCTTGTTTTTTTTATGTATTGGAAGAATCTTTTATATTATCTTTCACTTTGTTGCAAGTCGTTGTTCATTCAAGGCTTTTGTTTCCTGATTTTTCTTTACAGATTCTTGCTATCTGCTGATATTCTGCTTTAGTTATGTGTCCCTGTTTCCATTTTTGTATCTGTCCTTCATTCATTCAATTTGTCAGTGAGGTCTTTGTGCAGCCATGCTGGTGTTTCTTGGATTTCTGGTTTTTTTTTCCTGATTGCTTTTGTGCAATTGGCTTTTATGATCAAGTTTTTTCAGAGTTTACAAAGCTTCTTGAGTTGCTTCTTTCCTTTAGGACTTTCACCCAAGGAATCTTTCTCAAGTTTCTCTTGAGTTTATTAAGGTCAGCTTTATTTTAAAATCTAAGACTTTAGTGTGTTCAATTGTGTTCAATCGTTTTTGTTATGTTAATGATGCAGTTTCAAATCCTTCTACTACTTCTTCTTTGTTTGTAAGTATTAAGTCAAGTATGGACTTAATTATCTCCTCTAGTTCTCTTCTCTACCTTTTGGACAACAAAATTGTCAGCCAGGTTGGTTATTAACATATTTTATTTCTCTCTTGGTGCAAAAATTAGTTTTCAAAGTTTCCATGCCTTTAATTTCTGTGTCTGCCATAATATTTATATTTAACACTTCCAGTATCAAAATCAATAGCATCCTTTTCTTGTGCCTTTTTTTTAATGTGTATTTAAAATCATTCTCATTTTGTTTTTAATCTGTCTCTTAGAAAAAGCTTAAGAGAGCTGAATGTATAAATTCATTTAGGAACCTTTTAGTTTGCTGCCATTATTGAAGTATATATTTTATAGTCAGCATTCAGTGAAGAGATGGGCCTATAGTTTTATCTGCATTAAATCTGAATCTTATTTTGGAATCAAAGTAATATTTGCTCCCATTCAGGAATGTGGTACCTTTACATCAATCAATACCTCAGTATGTAAAATCTTTGTAAAATTCTGCCACTGGCCCACCTGGTCCTGGTGTTTGGTTGTTCTTTTGTCTCTTGATCTGCTTCTGATAATTCCATCATTGATATTCATTCATTTAATAGTTTTTGTCCTTTTCTGGTACTTTAGGCAATTCCATCTTTTTTTTTTTCAAATATTCTTTAATTTTATTTTCTGAAACTTCTTGCTCATACAGCTTTTCATAATATTGAATTATTTTTGTTTATCCTCATTTGGTAGTATAGAGTTTCTTTCTCATCTACCAGCCTATGTGTCAATGTCTTCTCTTTCTCTGTTTTGATTTGTGTAAGTTCTGTTTAGCGTTTACAGAGCACAGGACCTTCTGTTAGGGAAGGAGGAAGAATGTCTGTGTGTGTGTGTGTGTATGTGATTGAAGGGTGGGAAAGCAAATTTTGTTGTTGTTGTTGTCATTTTTATGTGCACATCCCAAAAGCAAACCCCAGAATTTTCAGTTCTAAATGTGAAGCCCGTGAGTGTGGAGGTCCTAGTACTAGCTGTATAGGGGCGGCTAGTCCTTGCAGATCCCCTTTTTGGATCTGATAAACCTAGAGAGATTCCCTACAGGAAGGGGGCCTTACTTCTACGAGGGAATCGGAAGTCCTTCCCAGAGTTTTTTTTCTCTGAAACTGTTGAGCGTGCCATTAGCTAAGCCAAAGTGAACCTTACATTTAAAGGATCATGGGAAGCTCTAGTTCGAGGGTGGTGGAAACCCGTGTGTGGGCTTGGAACCTGGGACGCCAGGAATATATCTGTATGACAGGAATGTGCAAAAGTAAAAGCAGGAAACTTGTGTAGAAAATGGGCTTTGCTGAGGGATGACACAGAGAAACAAAACAAAACAAAACAGCCAATTTGGCTAAATAAAGGTACTTAAGAAAACAGAAAAGGAAAAATGTTGAGGTGTTTGTTGTTTCTTCTCTCTCTCTTTTCTTCTCTCTCTCTTATATGTAACCACGTGGTTTGTTTGTTAAGACTTGTGCCTTCCCTAATTTTAATTGAGATTTATGGCAGGAAGGACTTGTGTGTGTGTCCTGTCATCCTCTTTGTCCATGTTTTTGTGTCTGTGTACGTCTTTGTCTTGTCTTGTGCGCACTCGAGTAATTGCAACTGTAAAATATCTCTGTTTCCTAGAGATATGAATTTCAAATTGTTAGAAAATTAAAAGCACTGAAAAGAAAGGAAAATGTCTTTGCCCAGTTAGGACTGGCCAACCTGATCTGGGACAAGGAACAGAGTTCAATTTTCCTATTCCTCTCGGTGTTTTTAAGAAAAGCCAAAATTTAAGGGACAATGTTTTAAGTTAATTTACAGGAAAATTTCATTTTTACATTTACTGTATGTACATGCAAACAGTTTTAATATTGCTCTTCTGTGATGTTTAATGGATGCCAATTCTCTGCTAAGATGGAAATGTCTGTTCATTTTTTTCCCCTGGTGATGTCTCCATTTTGTTATAATTGATTTAACTGTGATACTGATGTGTTGATTGTTTTCCTCAAACCCTGCCTGCAAGCTATCTACCCCCCCCAAATCTCTAATCCTTTTACAATGCCTCTCGTGGTAGAATTACCAGCAAAAGGGGGAAGGGACCCTGTTCTTATGTCTTTCAGCCCTGCACATATGATCCTGAAGCCTATGGAAGCAGAGCAAATGGGCTCAGACACTGCCTCCAGTAAAGACATTCCATCCATTTGAGCCAGAAGTGGGTTTGAATCTAGTCCTCTAGTCATCACATCAACCAGAGTGGAGTAGATCTTTCCAAGCCTGACTGACCAGCCTTACCACCAAAACCTAAGGCCACCCAGCAGACATGAATGAAAGGACCCTGAGATGGACAAATAAAGACCAAACATCTATTTTCAATCCTCAGAAGACAGCTGAAAAGACTAGGGGGGAGGGGGGAACTTCATTGTAAAGTTTTTCTTTCTTTCTTTGCTTCAGTCACAGAAATTCATTGTAAAGTTTTTCTTTCTTTCTTTGCTTCAGTCACAGAAATTCATTGTAAAGTTTTTCTTTCTTTGCTTCAGTCACAGAAATTCATTGTAAAGTTTTTTTTTCTTTGTTTTCTTTCTTTCCTTGCTTCATTCACTGAAATTCATTGTAACGTTTCTCTTTCTTGTCTCATCTATATTGTAATCAGTTTAATGTACTCATGTAAGAATTGTATTGGGAGTGGTTGCCACAGTGAGTTCTGTACACTTTAGATTTCTGTCTAGTGGGAGGGAAATTTGTAGCTGCATACACAAACACACAGAGACACGCCATTCAGAATTAGACTGAGGTTATCCTTTTTCCACCTACCTCCACCCAAAGCTGCTTTTAGCTTGCTGTTTTTTTTTGTTGTTGTTGTTTTGACTCCTGCTTTGTGGCATTAAAGCCCAGGCAGTCATATCTCCCTGCTAATTCCATGGGGGAAGGGGACAGGTCCCCTCAGGCAATTTCCCCACTTGAAGAGCTAGCAGAAAGGATCTTCGAAAACCCAAGGCCTGACTGCTGCCCAGTAAAGCAGGGTATTTTGCACTGGTGGTCTCAGGAGTAAGAGTCCCAGGGCTCATTCTAAAAAAAAAAAAAAGAAAGAAAGAAAGGAAAAGCCTAGATTGCACACTGGCTAATTTCAATTTGGACTCACAAATCCTAGATGCACTAAAGTAAGAGCTAGGGCAGATTCAAGAACCATCCCTTGGAAATGGGCAGCCTGTGATTTCAAGGTAAACCATGGCTGTGGGAATATTGTGGGGCCTGTGCTTGCTTGAAACCTGTCTGGGAGCTCATCGAAAGTGTTATCAAACATCTGAACATAATTGGCATGGAAAATTGGATACTGTAAATTTATTTCCAGAACTTTTGCCCTGGCCATTGACCATCATGGTTGAAAGCTCTCCTTTTGGGAGCCACTGAAGGAATCCTTCTGCTGCCTCTTTCAACTGCCTCTTTCAACGTCTTCCCCTCTGCATCAGAGAAAATTGAAAGCACCCATAAAATCTCCCTGACCTGATCAATTTGAAGTTTGTGTCAAAACATGTGTTGCACTCACATGTTTTGAAAAAAAAAATGAGGGATTGTAGGAAGTTAGCACCCACCCCTCTCCTGGGAAATGAGATATCCTAGGAGATATTAAAAATGTAGGAAATATTCTGTGGAACATATCTGGAAACATGCTTTTAAACAAACAAAAGACTCCTCTTGGAAACCCCCACCCCTGCTAAGCTCACATATTCCTCTCACCTGGCTGAAAGTCTTTTGCATGACAAAATCACAATAGGATTTGCCCAAGGCCCTTTCATTCAGCCAAAGCTGGATTAGACAAAAGCCAAGAGCCACCCCAGCATGCCCCTGGGGGGTCTGAGAGCCAATGGGATACATTTCTATACAGGAAAAGGAAATCTAAGAGGTGGGACCCAACTTACACTATAAAAACCAGGAACTCAATATATCTCCTCCTCTTTTTTCTCTTCACCACACAACCATGTAAGTTACCTTTTCTGTACAGGGGCTCCTGCCATGTGCTCCTGTCCACCATTAAACCTTCTTTCCAAGCAACCTTCATGAATCCAGTGTCTTTTTCCCCACTTGGAACTGAACCTAAAAGGATATTTCCTTATAATAATTGGCGAGCCAGCTGGATTTCCAAGCTAGCCTCTTCAATGATCCTGGCCTAAATAAATTTATTAGGCCTTGGCCATTGGGAAGTAGGTTTTAAAGGGGTTTTGAGTTCAAAATTCAAGGGCTGCTTGGAAAGAAGGTGAGTACCTACCTCTAAATTTTACTTTAAACCATAGAAAACTGGGAAATGTGTGTTTGCATGTGTGTATGTGTGTGGGGGGTAATTTTTGCTTTTTAATTATACTTTATGGCATATGTAAATTCCAATTTCAATTGAATAGTGTGTTGTCTGGGTACAAATCATTTTAGGGAAAAAATAATCATGCTTTTTGTTTAACCAAGTTAATGTATCTTCCTAAATCCTTTGATATTTCCTTCTCCCCCCCCAGCCCTGTTTTGTCTGCTAGCCATTGCAGGATACTCATTTTATGGTGGTTCTTTTCCACTTCTCCAAATCTGTTTTAATTTGTTGCACCAATTTATAATAGTTATGTATATTTTTGGTTTTCCTTACCTAGGGGTAGGATTTTACTTTTCTTTGCATTAGATAGGGCTCAGTCTAGTTGTTTTTTTTCTTTCTTTTTGAAGATGGGAACCACATTAGCTTTTTCCCAGTTTCTCAGGTGGTCCCCGTGTCCCAAGATTTTTTTTTTAAGATGTGCAGTGGTTCTGAGATTTCATTTACCAGCTCCTTTAGGACTCTGGGACCTGGTGTTCTCTTACTGTTTTTGCTTATTTTAACTTTAGTTTACAGTCTGTTTTATTTTTTCCTTTCCAGTTATATTTCTGGTTAGTTGGGTTGCATTTCTTTTTTGCAAGAAGACATGCAAAGAATGAGTTAAGCAACTCATGGCTTTCTCTGTGTTGCCTTCTCTCCTTAGTGGTCCAACTGTTTCCTTGATTTTTCTTCTTGTTTTTTTTATGTATTGGAAGAATCTTTTATATTATCTTTCACTTTGTTGCAAGTCGTTGTTCATTCAAGGCTTTTGTTTCCTGATTTTTCTTTACAGATTCTTGCTATCTGCTGATATTCTGCTTTAGTTATGTGTCCCTGTTTCCATTTTTGTATCTGTCCTTCATTCATTCAATTTGTCAGTGAGGTCTTTGTGCAGCCATGCTGGTGTTTCTTGGATTTCTGGTTTTTTTTTCCTGATTGCTTTTGTGCAATTGGCTTTTATGATCAAGTTTTTTCAGAGTTTACAAAGCTTCTTGAGTTGCTTCTTTCCTTTAGGACTTTCACCCAAGGAATCTTTCTCAAGTTTCTCTTGAGTTTATTAAGGTCAGCTTTATTTTAAAATCTAAGACTTTAGTGTGTTCAATTGTGTTCAATCGTTTTTGTTATGTTAATGATGCAGTTTCAAATCCTTCTACTACTTCTTCTTTGTTTGTAAGTATTAAGTCAAGTATGGACTTAATTATCTCCTCTAGTTCTCTTCTCTACCTTTTGGACAACAAAATTGTCAGCCAGGTTGGTTATTAACATATTTTATTTCTCTCTTGGTGCAAAAATTAGTTTTCAAAGTTTCCATGCCTTTAATTTCTGTGTCTGCCATAATATTTATATTTAACACTTCCAGTATCAAAATCAATAGCATCCTTTTCTTGTGCCTTTTTTTTAATGTGTATTTAAAATCATTCTCATTTTGTTTTTAATCTGTCTCTTAGAAAAAGCTTAAGAGAGCTGAATGTATAAATTCATTTAGGAACCTTTTAGTTTGCTGCCATTATTGAAGTATATATTTTATAGTCAGCATTCAGTGAAGAGATGGGCCTATAGTTTTATCTGCATTAAATCTGAATCTTATTTTGGAATCAAAGTAATATTTGCTCCCATTCAGGAATGTGGTACCTTTACATCAATCAATACCTCAGTATGTAAAATCTTTGTAAAATTCTGCCACTGGCCCACCTGGTCCTGGTGTTTGGTTGTTCTTTTGTCTCTTGATCTGCTTCTGATAATTCCATCATTGATATTCATTCATTTAATAGTTTTTGTCCTTTTCTGGTACTTTAGGCAATTCCATCTTTTTTTTTTCAAATATTCTTTAATTTTATTTTCTGAAACTTCTTGCTCATACAGCTTTTCATAATATTGAATTATTTTTGTTTATCCTCATTTGGTAGTATAGAGTTTCTTTCTCATCTACCAGCCTATGTGTCAATGTCTTCTCTTTCTCTGTTTTGATTTGTGTAAGTTCTGTTTAGCGTTTACAGAGCACAGGACCTTCTGTTAGGGAAGGAGTAAGAATGTCTGTGTGTGTGTGTGTGTATGTGATTGAAGGGTGGGAAAGCAAATTTTGTTGTTGTTGTTGTCATTTTTATGTGCACATCCCAAAAGCAAACCCCAGAATTTTCAGTTCTAAATGTGAAGCCCGTGAGTGTGGAGGTCCTAGTACTAGCTGTATAGGGGCGGCTAGTCCTTGCAGATCCCCTTTTTGGATCTGATAAACCTAGAGAGATTCCCTACAGGAAGGGGGCCTTACTTCTACGAGGGAATCGGAAGTCCTTCCCAGAGTTTTTTTTCTCTGAAACTGTTGAGCGTGCCATTAGCTAAGCCAAAGTGAACCTTACATTTAAAGGATCATGGGAAGCTCTAGTTCGAGGGTGGTGGAAACCCGTGTGTGGGCTTGGAACCTGGGACGCCAGGAATATATCTGTATGACAGGAATGTGCAAAAGTAAAAGCAGGAAACTTGTGTAGAAAATGGGCTTTGCTGAGGGATGACACAGAGAAACAAAACAAAACAAAACAGCCAATTTGGCTAAATAAAGGTACTTAAGAAAACAGAAAAGGAAAAATGTTGAGGTGTTTGTTGTTTCTTCTCTCTCTCTTTTCTTCTCTCTCTCTTATATGTAACCACGTGGTTTGTTTGTTAAGACTTGTGCCTTCCCTAATTTTAATTGAGATTTATGGCAGGAAGGACTTGTGTGTGTGTCCTGTCATCCTCTTTGTCCATGTTTTTGTGTCTGTGTACGTCTTTGTCTTGTCTTGTGCGCACTCGAGTAATTGCAACTGTAAAATATCTCTGTTTCCTAGAGATATGAATTTCAAATTGTTAGAAAATTAAAAGCACTGAAAAGAAAGGAAAATGTCTTTGCCCAGTTAGGACTGGCCAACCTGATCTGGGACAAGGAACAGAGTTCAATTTTCCTATTCCTCTCGGTGTTTTTTAAGAAAAGCCAAAATTTAAGGGACAATGTTTTAAGTTAATTTACAGGAAAATTTCATTTTTACATTTACTGTATGTACATGCAAACAGTTTTAATATTGCTCTTCTGTGATGTTTAATGGATGCCAATTCTCTGCTAAGATGGAAATGTCTGTTCATTTTTTTCCCCTGGTGATGTCTCCATTTTGTTATAATTGATTTAACTGTGATACTGATGTGTTGATTGTTTTCCTCAAACCCTGCCTGCAAGCTATCTACCCCCCCCCCAAATCTCTAATCCTTTTACAATGCCTCTCGTGGTAGAATTACCAGCAAAAGGGGGAAGGGACCCTGTTCTTATGTCTTTCAGCCCTGCACATATGATCCTGAAGCCTATGGAAGCAGAGCAAATGGGCTCAGACACTGCCTCCAGTAAAGACATTCCATCCATTTGAGCCAGAAGTGGGTTTGAATCTAGTCCTCTAGTCATCACATCAACCAGAGTGGAGTAGATCTTTCCAAGCCTGACTGACCAGCCTTACCACCAAAACCTAAGGCCACCCAGCAGACATGAATGAAAGGACCCTGAGATGGACAAATAAAGACCAAACATCTATTTTCAATCCTCAGAAGACAGCTGAAAAGACTAGGGGGGAGGGGGGAACTTCATTGTAAAGTTTTTCTTTCTTTCTTTGCTTCAGTCACAGAAATTCATTGTAAAGTTTTTCTTTCTTTCTTTGCTTCAGTCACAGAAATTCATTGTAAAGTTTTTCTTTCTTTGCTTCAGTCACAGAAATTCATTGTAAAGTTTTTTTTTCTTTGTTTTCTTTCTTTTCTTGCTTCATTCACTGAAATTCATTGTAACGTTTCTCTTTCTTGTCTCATCTATATTGTAATCAGTTTAATGTACTCATGTAAGAATTGTATTGGGAGTGGTTGCCACAGTGAGTTCTGTACACTTTAGATTTCTGTCTAGTGGGAGGGAAATTTGTAGCTGCATACACAAACACACAGAGACACGCCATTCAGAATTAGACTGAGGTTATCCTTTTTCCACCTACCTCCACCCAAAGCTGCTTTTAGCTTGCTGTTTTTTGTTGTTGTTGTTGTTTTGACTCCTGCTTTGTGGCATTAAAGCCCAGGCAGTCATATCTCCCTGCTAATTCCATGGGGGAAGGGGACAGGTCCCCTCAGGCAATTTCTCCACTTGAAGAGCTAGCAGAAAGGATCTTCGAAAACCCAAGGCCTGACTGCTGCCCAGTAAAGCAGGGTATTTTGCACTGGTGGTCTCAGGAGTAAGAGTCCCAGGGCTCATTCTAAAAAAAAAAAAAGAAAGAAAGAAAGGAAAAGCCTAGATTGCACACTGGCTAATTTCAATTTGGACTCACAAATCCTAGATGCACTAAAGTAAGAGCTAGGGCAGATTCAAGAACCATCCCTTGGAAATGGGCAGCCTGTGATTTCAAGGTAAACCATGGCTGTGGGAATATTGTGGGGCCTGTGCTTGCTTGAAACCTGTCTGGGAGCTCATCGAAAGTGTTATCAAACATCTGAACATAATTGGCATGGAAAATTGGATACTGTAAATTTATTTCCAGAACTTTTGCCCTGGCCATTGACCATCATGGTTGAAAGCTCTCCTTTTGGGAGCCACTGAAGGAATCCTTCTGCTGCCTCTTTCAACTGCCTCTTTCAACGTCTTCCCCTCTGCATCAGAGAAAATTGAAAGCACCCATAAAATCTCCCTGACCTGATCAATTTGAAGTTTGTGTCAAAACATGTGTTGCACTCACATGTTTTGAAAAAAAAAATGAGGGATTGTAGGAAGTTAGCACCCACCCCTCTCCTGGGAAATGAGATATCCTAGGAGATATTAAAAATGTAGGAAATATTCTGTGGAACATATCTGGAAACATGCTTTTAAACAAACAAAAGACTCCTCTTGGAAACCCCCACCCCTGCTAAGCTCACATATTCCTCTCACCTGGCTGAAAGTCTTTTGCATGACAAAATCACAATAGGATTTGCCCAAGGCCCTTTCATTCAGCCAAAGCTGGATTAGACAAAAGCCAAGAGCCACCCCAGCATGCCCCTGGGGGGTCTGAGAGCCAATGGGATACATTTCTATACAGGAAAAGGAAATCTAAGAGGTGGGACCCAACTTACACTATAAAAACCAGGAACTCAATATATCTCCTCCTCTTTTTTCTCTTCACCACACAACCATGTAAGTTACCTTTTCTGTACAGGGGCTCCTGCCATGTGCTCCTGTCCACCATTAAACCTTCTTTCCAAGCAACCTTCATGAATCCAGTGTCTTTTTCCCCACTTGGAACTGAACCTAAAAGGATATTTCCTTATAACACCCTAAAAGGGAGGCAGAAACTCAGCCCTCCCCAACCTTTGTCAATGTGCCATTAAGGGCCCACAGAGTTGGCCTCCTCCAGGTCCCGTCAGCCAAGCAATGCCGGCTGGCGGGCCCTAGGGGGAGGGCCTTCTCTGTGGCGGGCCCCGCGCTCTGGAACCAAATTCCTCCAGAGACCCGAACCATCCCCACCCTGCTGGCCTTCCAAAAAGCCGTTAAGACATGGCTTTTCCTGCAGGCTGGGGATAGAGCCTAATCCATCTGAGCTCTCCCCCGGGTATGTCTGGTTGTTAGATGGTTTTTAATATTAAATTTTTAATTTTTATATTTGATTTTAATGCAATGTTTATTGTTGGTTGTTCTTGTATTTTCTCTTTGCTGTATGCCGCCCTGAGTCCCTCGGGAGTTGGGCAGCATAAAAGAAAACCAAAATATAAATAAATAAATAAATAAATAAATAAATAAATAAATAAATAAATAAATAAGGCCTGGGCCAGTAAATTCTACATAACTAAGATCTACCCTCCTTCAGACAGAGCCATAGTAGAAATTGCCCAAAGCCCTTTTATTACATCGTCACCCAGCAAGGCTCAACCAAGCCTGGGACTCAGGACAGCCTACAGAGTTTCCCCTGCATGGCCCCATGGGAGTCTGACAACCAATCAGAACACAAGCTCAAATTCAAAAGCCCAGAGAGGGCATAAAACCCAGGCACTCCCAGCATCTCTTCCCTTTTTTCTGCTCAGGATCTCAAACCATGTGATCCTGTTCACCATTAAACCATCTTTCCAAATAGTCTCCATGTTTCCAGTGTCTTTTTCCCCACTTGGTGCTGAACCCAGATGGACATTTCTTCCAACAGTAAATATACTTAGGATATTCCTAGCTGTGGGAGCAGCCAATTCTGAGATAACAATAAAGCTTTCTCTATATATGTGGAGGGCAGTGAGATTACTTTACGCACAAAAATGGAAGGACACTTTGATTCCCACAATGGACGAATGGCGACAGAAGTTGATGGAGTTAGCAGAGACGGCTAGCTGGCTGCTTTGATTAAAGACAACAACTTTTGTTTCTACTTGGAAGCTGCTTCTGGACTTTGTGCTTCAGGTGGAAAAAACGAAACTTTTGGGTTTTTTTTACAGATTAGATAGGTTTCTTGTTATAGAAATGGCTAGTTTATACTATTATGTAAAAGTAAAAAGTTGAGTTTTGATGTTATTTTATTCTACTGCACCAAAGGGAGTCAGAAGTCAATGTCATTTTTTTTCTTTTTCCCCTTTTCCCCACACTTTTCCCTTCCCTTTTCCCTCCTCTGTCTTTCCTACTATTTTCTTTTGTATTTGTTTATCTTGGAGTATTAATACATAAATAAATAAAAACTTTGGTTAAAAAAACAAGTAATGTGCAGTTGATCTAGGGAGGCAACTGAAGGGAACTGCAAACAAAGCTTAAGCAATATCTATATGCATACACACACACACACACACACACACACACACACACACACACACACACACACACACACAGGCCTTGGCATCAATTACCCTGACAGTTTAAAAAAACCAATTTCTTTGTGTAAATATACTTAGGATATTCCTAGCTGTGGGAGCAGCCAATTCTGAGATAAGAATAAAGTTTTCTCTTTCCTTCCCTTTTCTGCAGGGGCAAAACTGAAGTCACACCGTTTCCAAGAAATGCAGGCATTCAGAGTTATCAGAACGTATTTACGAAAATATGGATATAAAATATTTTTACCTGGTGTATACTAATCACACCTTTAGCAATATATCATTGCTTTTATTGCACATGTGTCAGATGGAAACCGCTGCATTATTATTATTATTTTTTGGTACCTCTTTGCCTTCACTAGCCACATGATACACACCCTACTACTCAATCCTACATTTTTTTCATAAATACAACTCTCAATCCAGATGGTCCTTATCAGAGGTAGTCTTCGACTTACAACAGTTCATTTAGTGACCGCTTGAAGTTACAGCAGCAGTGAAAAAAGTGACTTAAGACCGTTTTTCACACTTACAACCATTACGGTTATGTGATCAAAATTTGCATGCTTGACAACCGACTCGTATTTATGACGGTTGCAGTGTCTAAAGGGCATTGTACAATCCCAGTGGTGGGCTGCAACCGGTTTAACAACCAGTTCAGTGATTGCGCGCTTCGCCTAACGTGCTTATTTATTTATTTATTTATTTATTTATTTATTTATTTATTTATTTATTTATTTATTTATTTATTTATTTATTATTGGTTCTTCTAGGCCGCCCTACTCCCAAGGGACTCAGGGCGGCGTACAACAATTTTATGAGAACACTAATAATAAACACGATTAAAAACAGCAATTAAAACATATACAAAACGTTAAGAAATATTCATCATCAGTCATACCGGGGGGAGCTCAGATGGAGCTAGTCTCTTCCCCCTGCCTGCAGGAAGAGCCATGTCTTGACGGCTTTTCGGAAGGCCAGCAGTGTGGGGATGGTTCAGGTCTCTGGGGGAAATTGGTTCCAGAGCACGGGGCCCCCCACAGAGAAGGCCCTCCCCCTAGGGCCCGCCAGCCGGCATTGTTTGGTTGACGGGACCTGGAGGAGACCTACTCTGTGGGCCCTAACCGGTCGGAGGGAAGTATGAGGCAAAATGCGGTCCCGAAGGTAACCTGGTCCTAAGCCATGAAGGGCTTTAAAGATTGCGTGCAGCGTTCAAAATACTGCAATTTGAAGCTCAGCTGCTTACCTTCTAAGGCAGCCCCGGCAGCCTCCTCAGCGGAGGTGCGGAAATCAGCTGTGCCGCATGAATCAGCTGAGCCAGAAAGAAGGAAATATAGGACAGGATAGCATGGGTGGGTGGACGGGGCCAGCTGATCCTCGGAACTACCGGTTGTCCCGAACTGGTCCGAACCGGCAGCAGCGCACCATTGTATGATCCCCTTTGGTGACCTTTTGACAAGTAAAGTCAATGGGGAAGCCAAACTCATTTAACAACCCGGTTACTAACTTAACAACTGCAGTGATTCACTTAACAACTGTTGTAAGAAAGGTAATAAAAAGGAGGCAAAATTTACTTAACAACTGTCTCATTTAGCAACAGGAATTTTGGGCTCAATTGTGGTTGTAAATCAAGGACTACCTGTATTTATATACAGTATGTACTCATATTTATTTCCTTAGTGAAGAACGCTGCATTTTTTTCTGAGAGATTTTCTTTCTTTCTTTCTTTCTTTCTTTCTTTCTTTCTTTCTTTCTTTCTTTCTTTCTTTCTTTCTTTCTTTCTTCCTTTTTCTTTCTTTCTTTCTTTCTTTCTTCCTTTTTCTTTCTTTCTTTCTTTCTATCTTTCTTTCTTTCTCTCTCACTCTTTCCTTCCTTCCTTCCTTTTTCTTCTTTCTTTCCTTCCTTCCTTCTTTCTTTTTTTCTTTCTTTCTCTCTTTCCTTCCTTCCTTCCTTCCTTCCTTCCTTCCTCTTTTTCTTTCTTTCTCTTCCTTCCTTTCTTTCTTTCTCTCTTTCTCTCTTTCTTTCTTTCTCTCTCTCTTTCTTTCTTTTTCTTTTTCTTCTCCCCTCCCTCCCACGTCTCTCTTTCCTTTAGCCACTCACCTCAGCAAACAACTCTGAGTGTCTCACAATTCAAATATATATATTACAATTACAATCTTTAAAACATTTTAAAACAATAAAAATAGTTAAAAACCATTAAAACAACACAAAACATCAAAGCACTTTTATGTTCTGCCTTTTCTCCTACCCTCTCAAGTTGGTTTTGAAACTGGAATCTGCTTTAGAACTTTACCCATCCTATTGTGTATCATCTGCAAATTTACACAGCATGCTCCATTTTCCCCCAAGTCATTATTTTAAAAATAAAGGAAGGAGACCCAGGACTGAGTCTAGTAGCATCCTTCCTAATTCCTCTTTCCAATTTGATTGGGGGAGGGGGGGGAGATTGCCAGTTAACTAAACTGGAGCTGAAAAAAAGTGCAGGAAACTGACTTGGTCCTTGCCAGAAATTGATGTAAAATATTCGGGGGAGAGGGAGAGAGAGAGAGAGAGAGAGAGAATGATAGAAAGAAAGAAGGAAGGAAGAAAAAAGAAAGATAGAAAGAAAGGTAAGGAAGAAAGAAAGAAAGAAAGAAAGAAAGAAAGAAAGAAAGAAAGAAAGAAAGAAAGAAAGAAAGAAAGAAAGAAAATCTCTCCATTTGGAGGTCCAGAGATGTATTTATAAAACCAGAAACTATTTTGATTTGAAAGAAAGAGAGAGAAAGAAAAAAGAAAAAAAATCCTGAAATGACTCCCCATTTGGAGGTCCAGAGACGTATTTATAAAACCAGCAACTGTTTTGATTTGCAATGCCCCATTTTGAGAGAGGACGCAGAGTTTCCACAAATGGCCTCAGGGGCTACATTGAAGTATCCGGGGGTTGGGTTAGGGTTCTGGGTAGAAAAAATGCTTTTACATAAATACCCGGGCTGATCTCCGAAAACGCTTGATTTGCAAGAATCGCTGCAAATCAGAAACTGAAACTAACAAGGCTGCATAAAAAGGACTCGCGGCTGCTTGAACTTCACAAGCGTCGAAAACACTCGCAAGAGCGAAGAGCCAATTTTGACTCCGGTCCAGTGTGAACTTCAAAAGCAAACATTGCCGACGTGAGTCTTTCTTTCGGGGGGGGGAGTGGTTTTTTTATGGTGGTTCTCACGGCTTCTTTTGCGAACAGATGAGCGTCTAGACGCGCAGAGGTCTTCAAACTTGGCAATTTTAAGACTTGTGGACTTCAACTCCCAGAATTCTCCAGCCAGCATAGCTGGCTGGAGAATTCTGAAACTTGAAGTCCACAAGTCTTAAAGTTGCCAAGTTTGGGGACCCCTGGTCCAGAGGGTTGTGTCCTTAAGGGAGCATAAAATATCCCTCTCAGGGGAGTGGAAAATGCAGAGTATTGCGGGACAAAGCCAGAGATGGGCTGATTTTCGGGTTTATGGACGGTGCACTCAATGGAAGCCCCGTGAGGGGATGGAGACAGAGTGTATAGTGGAGGAGGGGGCGTCCTCACATGAAATGGGGAGAGCCAGGATTCAGCCGAAAGCTGAAAATTACGTGTCACTCTTTGCTCCACAAGGTGCTGTCAATATTCATATTTTCAGCAGTAGTTCAAAACTAGCTGAAAAGGGTCATTGCTGACCTCAGAGCAAGGAAGCTGAGAAAACAGTTGTGTGTGTTCAGTTAGGGTGTGGAGTCAGATTGTGGCGAGAATGTAAGCTAAGCTTCTTTCTCTTCACTTTCCCTGAGTTTACAGAACAAGGGGGCTCTAAGGGGGCTTCCCCCCCCTTAAGTCCCACCTGTGGATGAAATCTAGTTGTATTTTAACTCTTAACAGATTCCTGGGTGTCAGAGGAATCTCTTGAATCAATATCTGAAAGGAATGGAAGAGGTCCGAAGAAACAAGATAGCGCCTTTGCTTATCTCCTTTATGCATTCAGTTAATACTTAACTATTTATTTATTAAACGTATAATAAGCCACATTTCTCCTGGGGGAGGGGGGAGCTTACATTGAAAGACATGAATGCGTTTCCAATTAACATACAGTAAAGCTTGAATTTGTCTATGAAGATACTTGGATACACAGGCAATTCTCAACTTACCTTCACAAGTGAGCCCAAAATTTCCATTGCTAAGTAAGACAGTTACCAAGTGAATTTTGCTCCATGTTACGACCTTTCTTGCCATGGTTGCTAAGTGAATCATTGCAGTTGTTAAGTTAGTATCACTGTTGTTAAGTTTGAACGCTGTTGTTCAAACATTGACTCTGATGATTTGAATTACCATGATTTCACTGGTTTTGGTATACTAGGCAAGTAGAAAATATTACTTGTATATTGGTCTGCATTTTTTTCTTTATAGTTTCTTTTTTTTTTTAGCTTTACTGTTTAGTTTTTTTAATCATATAGCTGTTTTCAGTAAGATTGAAGTATAACAACGTAGTATTCATTCAAATACTGGTAAAATAACAACATGTTGTAATAAACAACATTTGATTAATGTTTATTAAATTAATATTTGATAAAAATTTTCTCTCCAGATGAGTTGGATGTTAATTCTGTAAATTTCTAGTGAATGTGGTCACTCTGGAGTTGACTCTGGAGCTATAATCCAACATTTCTGAGAGAAGCAAGCTAGGAACATGTGAAACAAAGGTTGAGAAGGGAATTTCTAAATCTAATTCATGAAAATGCAGCAAGTCAGGGCAATATTGCAATGTAGGAGATAAACAGGCTGAGCCTGAGGGAGGGGCCAAGCCTGTCATCAGTCTCGAGTCCCTTCCTGCCCACAAGAGATCTAAGTCCAGCCATCCTTGAATTCCATTGATCTTTATCTACCACTATTTTATTTTATTTTATTTTATTTTATTTTATTTATTTATTTACTTATTTACTTATTTACTTATTTACTTATTTATTTATTTATTTATCAAACATGTACAGGATAGTAGTTGTTTGTATAAACGTAACATAAAAAGTGAAACGTACCGATAATAGAGGGCAATAGGACAGTAGGACAGGGACGGTAGGCACAGTGGTGCGCTTATGCACGCCCCTTTTACAGACCTCTTAGAGCAGTGGTTCCCAACCTTTCTAATGCCACGACCCCTTAATATAGTTCCTCATGTTGTGGTGACCCCCAACCATAAAATTATTTTCGTTGCTACTTCATAACTGTAATTTTGCTACTGTTATGAATCGTAATGTAAATATCTAATATGCAGGATGTATTTTCATTGTTACAAATTGAACATAATTAAAGCATAGCGATTAATCACAAAAACAATATGTAATTATGCCAGATCAGAAATTCTCGGGCCAGTCTTTGCAAGAGCACAAGGAATATCATCTTCCACAACAAGTCTACTTCTGTATTTAGACTTGATAACCAACAAGTGTACAGCAATATTTCTCAATCTCAGCAACTTTTAAGGTGCCTGGACTTCAACTCCCAGAATTCAAAGCAAAGCTGGCCCCTTAGCTGATGCCGTCAAAGCTCGGCCGCCAGGCGTCACAAACGCCTCTCACCGAATGGCACCTCTCCCGACCAATCGGAGGGCTCGGGCGAGTTGAGTCGATATGGCCACTTGTGGCAGTGGTGGGGGGAGCTGAGGATGTCGGGGCGACCCCTGGGAAATGGTCGTTCGACCCCCAAAGGGGTCCCGACCCCCAGGTTGGGAACCACTGTCTTAAAGGAATGGGGTGAAGTCGACTGTACACAGTCTAAGGTTAAAGTTTTTGGGGTTTGGGGAAGAAGCCACAGAGTCAGGTAGTGCATTCCAGGCATTGATTACTCTGTTGCTGAAGTCGTACTTTCTGCAATCGAGTTTGGAGTTTGCCTTAACCTTTAGTAATTCAGATTCTTGTGGAGAGTGTTAGCCTGCAATAAAGTTGTATTCATTTCAGCCGCCTCAGCTCCTGATTTCCTGTGCTTGACATGCATATTTTTGAAAAGGAAATTGGCGTCAGTAAAAAAGTTATGACTGTGTTATCCTGGATGTGGCAAAGTCTTCTAGAGTCAACTCTAAGGTGCCTGGGATCTTTTCCAACTCAGGTATTCCAGAGACTACAATTTTGACTGTTCAACCTTTCCTCTTTTTTTGTGTTTTGCTTTATCCAGGCAGAAATGGCTCTCCAGCCCAAAAGTGCACTTGCTACAAAAGCCGTAATGAACATCAGCAAAGCAGAGGACGCCCGAAAAGAGACAGAACTGATGATGAAGCCCCATGCGAACTGGGAGGAGTATCTGATGCCTGGGCCCATCTCCATCGCCATCTTAGGGGAGCTGGCTTGCATTTCTGCAGGACAAGGAGACTTCTCCATCAATCTTGCACCACCTGAGGGAGGCTACCAATATATGAGATATCCGGACTCCTTCCAGGCTTCCCTGATGCAGGTCAGCAACAGTGGTTGGCATGCCTTCAGCACTGCCCACAAGAATATGGATGGCATCCGGCTTCTTTCTATGAGCGTCCCCGAGCAAATCAAGATGATCATCAAGACCTTATTCCAGGATGACCTTACCTTGATAGATGCCTTGCTCCCTGGACAACTATCCAGCCTGAAATCGATTGCAAACGAATGTTCCTCTTTAGCTAAGGCAGTTGACAATAAGTTCAATGATGTCATCTGCCTGATTGGGGAACTCTTGGAAGTGTGTACGAGTTCCAAATCACAGTATGAACAAGGATTGGCAGAAACCAAACGCGCCTTGGAAGACCTGAAACAAAGGAAGGCAGCAGCTGAAGATGCCAAGGGGAAAGCAGAGGAATATTACAAAGAAATGAAGAACAGAGTGACCGAAACATTTGATGATTATAGAAGAGCAGTCGATAGCATGCCTACCGGCTGGCATTCTGTAGTTCTGGACTTCACTTCAACTATACGAGAAACCTTGACGTTGCCAATTGCCACTATTACAGCCTTGCTCCACTCTAAGGAAAATAAGTTGCCTACTCCAATCCACAGCAGAAGTGAGGAAGACTGTGAAAGTGAGGATGACTTTATAGCCACGAACAACATCTGTGTCCTGTCAGCTCAAATGTTGTCATTGGTGGACGCTCTTAAAACCATGGTGGATGACAAAGGTAACATTGACATGGATGTCCTCTGTAATAAAAAACACAATGATATCAAAACCGTATGGACCAAAAAGAGATCTCAGCAACTGTTAGAAAAAATAAACAATGAAAGCAATTGCAGCATGAAAAATTTGGCAGTGAAAATATGCCATTACATAATGGATATTTCCGATATGTTAACTGAAGCAGTAGGGTCAGGGGACATAAACAAGAAAATACTGTTAGAGAAAATGAACACTGTCTCAGATGATATTATTGTTTTTGATAGCAGAAGCAAAGCCTGTAACCGCACATCCCCTTTTGGTCCCATGGCGCCAAAAATGGCCAAATCCCAGAGGAATGTTGAAGAAGAGTCGACGTCAGCACTGAAAAACAGCATTATGAAAATAGAGCAAACCAAAGAAATGCTGAAGACGAGCCAGCAAGACTACCAGAAAAGTTTTGACAACTTCAAGCAACAGAATAAGGATTTGCTGGATGTGCTCAGTGAAATGAGGAAATGTGAAACAAAGGAGATTGATTTTGAAAAAGCCAAACAGATGCTGATCAAAGGCCTTGAGGCCATGGGAAGAGTGAAGGAACAGTGGGAGAAAATGGTGCGTTTCTTCCAGATGATCTCCAACCTCATTGACTCTTGTCTCAATAAACGCCTAACAGAATTTGTGAAATCAGCTGAAGATCTTCCCAAAATTCCGAATTACTCCCACCAAGACTTTGTCATAGATATGATCTATAAACAGGCCTTCAATGCCTCCAACATAGCTCACTTGGTGCACATGATATCCGAGACCTACACCGAGGTGTCTTCAAAATACCTGATGGATAAAGTGGGCAGCCTGAGTAGGCTTATTTCCATGGACCCTTCCAATCCCCAATTCCAAGCGGAGCGTATCAAACTAGCAGATGGCTGTGACAGTGCCCTACAAGCCATAAAGGACCTGGTCATTAAGCAAAAGGAAGAATTCGAAAATAATATCCATGCCAGAGTGGCAAAAATCAATTCTGAGCTGAAGGCTGTCTTGCCGGAAGTGCCCGAAGCAGAGAGAAAAGCTATTGAACATAATGTGCAAAAAGGGATGAGGAAAATCACTCCGGATGAAGCCGATCAATTTATGTAGACTTGTCTTTCAACCCGTGAGGGAAATGGAGGCAGCCTAGTCTCTATTCTATTATTGTATTTCCCTCAGAGTAATAGGATGTGAATTGGGCCAGTGGATCGTCTTGTATTTCCTCAGAAAATGTCCTGAAATACCAAGAAAGAGCTGTAGAAATTGCCATTCAGGATACCAATAAAGAAGAATATTTGTAACAATCAAGTATGAATTTCTCTCTCATCTCTCCTCTCCCCACCCCTCCTATCATCTATTTATCACCTATCTGATATATACATGTACTATATCCATGTGCCCACATAGTATATGTGAAAGCATGTAATATGCACATCCTCTAATTTGTCTTATCATGTTTTCTTTGATTTTAAAAAGCATCTACTCTTCATTTTGGTACAAACCTCTAAAATTCAGGTTGCTCATTTTTACTTTGACTAAATATATAACTGCACAATTTATTTCCTTTTATATAGCCATTCCTCTTTTTTATTATTACATTTTCTTCTGTTCTTTCTCTGGTGGAAAATGTAGGCAAGCAAACCTGTCCTTGGTGCTTCCTTGGTGCTCCCTGATCTTGGTTGCTTCCTTGCAGACGTTTCATTACTCAACTGGGTAACATCTTCACAGTACAACTCTTGAGCTACTCTTCTGTTGAAAGCAAACATATTGGGCAGTAAGTAGACAGATTAATATGTCATCTTCAAGACAAATGGTCGGGGCACAGGACAATGGGGAGAGGGCTGCCAGGCTTACTATGCCCATTGAAAAATAGGTGGTAAATTCTCAGTTTTCTTGTTTTTTTTTTAATTTCAGTCCTTCTAATATCTTTTCATATTACTGTTGTCACTACAGCCCGTGAATGGTTAGATCCTAACAACCATATCTAGTAAAACCTCGCTTTCTCCACATAAGTCAAACCTGAAGTTAGGAAATCTTAAAAAGTACAAACGTTTTCTTATTTTGCCTTTCATCAAAAACCAGACAGTGGAAGTGTATCTAAGGAGGAAAAGAGTGCCAGGTCAGAGAGATGCTCCTCAAGCACTTTTAGATGGTAGGGTTCCAGGAAATCAAGAGGAAAGACGTTGACCAATGAACCGAGTAATTAAATATAATAATAATAATAATAATAATAATAATAATAATAATAATAATAATAATAATAATAATAATAATAATAATAATAATAATAATAATAATAATAATAATAATAATAATAATAATAATAATAATAATAACAACAACAACAAACAACAAACAACAACAACAACCGTAACACCGATCCTCCGCCAGCTGCATTGCCTGCCCATTAGTCTCCGGATCCAATTTAAGGTGTTGGTTGTTACCTTTAAAGCCCTACATGGCTCAGGGCCAGGTTACCTTCGGGACCGCATCCTGCCGCATACCTCCCTACGACCAGTCAGGGCCCACACTACTTCAGACAAATGGTTATCCAACATTGATCTTTTGGGTGTAGTAGATGTTTTATTAACGGGTATTAACAAATATTAAAAGATGCTTAATGACAGGTCTGGTGGTAACTGACATCAAGAAGTTCAGTATTGAGAAAACCGTTTGGAACTTCTAATCCCGCCCGGAGTCCCTCGGGAGTAGGGCGGCATATAAGAACCAAGAAATAAATAAATAAATAAATAATCAATACAAAGCAAAGTGAAATGTGAGCAATACTTGAAAAGTGTTGCTGTTCCTTCCGTCTTAACCAGCGTTTACTAGATTATGGATGCCACAAATGGCAATGGGTACACATGACGGCCATTTCCTTAAAAAAATCTCACACTCCCAACAATTGCTAGCCCTCCAAAGAGAATACTTACTGTATATACGAATCAAGAATAATTGGGCTGAGAAAAAGGAATAATGACAAAGTTGTGGTAAACGCATATGCAAAGATCTTCAGAAAGAGAGAGCAGTTAAGTTTAAAGATAATTTCAGTCGTTAAAAGTAAATGCGACATTGAATTAAACTCAAATTGGAAGGAATTTCTAGACTGCAACTTCGTCCCTCATGCAAACACTGCATTTTTCTAGGTATAGAATTTATTTTTCAATTTTATTGCATATGTAAAGCTGAACAGATTCTCAGTTTATACTCAACCTACTGTGGCTTATAATTTTATTTGGTGAATTATACTGGGTTATTCATCCCGGCTTAAAGCTTAATCCTTTTAAGCAATATATTCAATCATCATAATTAATTAACTAATGAGGGAAGGAAAAGTATAATATAAAAAAATTGATATTTTTGCTTTTGAGCCCTCCCTCATTTGCATTTTATTTCTTGCATGTTTTCTGTTTATGATTGTTTATACATTTTCTCTAAAACATTTTCAGTAAAATGTTTTTTTTTTAAAGAAATATAGAAGTTAAAAAACAATGTGTGGGCTGCTTTATGAATTTGATGAATACTTGGATCATTTGTGGTGTAAGAAAATATGGGAAAGCAAATTGAATGGAGTTGATGTATCTTCAATTTACAAAAAGTCAGAAGGGACTGAATGACAAATCACTAGGTTGTTATATAGATTTTGTTAGAAATTATGTTTATGTATAGCACCACAGATCAAACAAAAAGCATAGTCACCATGTGCTTTACTGCCCAACTGTAACAGGAAACTACTTAGTACAAAAGAACATAGAGTATATATATGCCATAGATCCAAACTTGCAAACACTGCCATCTACTGGCTGAATACTACTGCAGTTGTTGCATAAAAATACATTCCAACAAAATGTATTCCAACAGATTTCCACATCTGGGGTATGCTATATATAATATAGCATTTTTGTTAAATACAGATGGGAAAGTTTATAATTTTGGGGGGAGGTTAATGTATTATTTTTGGAGGTATCTTTCAGTATGCAGCCGGGGTGGATTTTTTTATGTTTAATGTTAGATGTATTTTATAGTTAGGGTATTTTTTAATATACATTTTTTTTGTTATTAGTGTTTTTTCCCCTTTTTTTCTGTATTTTATCTTTGTTGATAAAATAAATATGTTAAAAAACAAATAACTAGATTGTGATTCTTTGTGTTCAACATCTTTGCCCATTATTATTAACTATACCAGCACACTAAACTACAGTGCAGTTTATATGCATTTTGTTCAGATAGGCTTAAGATCAAATGAACTCTGCAAATCCAACCATCGAGTTTACAGCTGAATTGAAATTTTACCGGAATAACTCAAGAGTTCCCTGCATTGAGACACAATCTCCTACAGTCTTTACAGAGAGTCTTGACTTATGGCACAATTGGGACAGGAATCTCGGTCATTGGGCGAAATGGTAATTAAGCAAGGTGCCCACAGGACTGCTTTGCTCAGTGACCGCAATTCTGGCACTCCCAGTGGCAGGCATGTGATTTTACGGGTCATGAAGCAGAGTGCAGGGGGGAAGAGGCTGTGGGAGGCCTGACACAGCCCATGTGTTTGCTGGTGGGTACTGCAGTGTGGTGCAAAGCCATAGCCATCCCAGCTCAATCCTGCAGAGCAGGACTTGATGGCAGCAGTGCCACCCTGAACCTGAAGTAGAGGCCTGAGGCCTTCAGCAGTCTCAGCCAGCTGCAACCACCCTAGTCTCTAGGGCAGTGGTGGCGAACCTTTTCAGCACCGAATGCTGAAAAGGTTGCGGGGAAATCTTGCATGCATGCATGCGCTTGTCAGGGCCGCATTCCGGAAAAGCCAAACTTCCGGGTTCTAGCCCGATGGTCAGCTGGCCAGCACGCATGTGCAGGCCGCTTTTCGGCAATGCCACACACGCGAAGGGATTGCGCTCCTGAAAAACTAAACTTCCAGTTCTAGCATGCATGCGCGCCCAATGATCAGCTGGCCGGTTCGCATGCACACACCGTTTTTTGGCACTGCTGCACGCGCGAAGGACAGCTGATTGTTGCACGTGCATGCATGCCAGAATCCCAGAAGACAAACAGGCAAGGCTGCGCATGCCGGGCGACATGGCTTCGTGTGCCACTTTGGGCACGCGTGCCATAGGTTCGCCATCACGGCTCTAGGGTGATAAGGAATGCCATTTCCTTTTATATTAGACACAATGGAGAATTTTAATATAAAAAACAAGGATGTCCATTGTCCCCATTACTATTTATATTAACATTGGATGTGTGAAACAAATATTAGACAAGACCCAGAAATAAAAGATATGGAAATAAAAAGGGAAAATATAAATTGCAAGCATTTGCAGATGATTTACTGTAGTATTTATCTTAGAAGAACCACTGGAAACAAGTCCCAAGTTACCGTATTTTTTGGTGTATAAGACGCACCGGAGTATAAGACGCACCTTAGTTTTGGGGGAGGAAAACAAGGAAAAAAGACCTCTGCCTTCCAGCAATTTGCCAAACAGCAAACAGCACAGATGATATACACTGTTTTCTGTGTATTTCTGTGCATGTGTGTCTGATCCATAGAAATAGCAAAGAATTGGAGAAATGTACATTATGGCAGTATATTAATCCCAGAAAGTTTTCTTAAATGTACCGTATTTTTCTGAGTATAAGACGCACCTTTTTACCCCCAAAAAGAGGGTGAAAACTTGGGTGCGTCTTATACACCAAATGTAGCCCCACCCAGCCAGCCACCCCCACCCTTTGGCCTCTGTCTTCCAGCAATTTACCTACTTGCAGGAAAGATGGAAGAGCCTGTAAAGCCAAGCAAGTCAGTAGCAGTTTCCCGACATACAGCTGATTAGGTTTGCCATGTGGGAAAATGAAAGTGAAACTAACTGCAAAGAGGCAAATAGCTGGGAGAGACATGCAGGTTTTTATTTTTGCTGAACTGGCTGCAAAGGGGTAAGTGAATAACTATAAATGTCTGTAGAATGTTCAAATTATTAGACTTATTTTTTAAAGACTGCTTTATTATTGTTCTATCTAGAGCCTGTTCAAATTATTAGACTTATTTTTTAAAGACTGCTTTATTATTGTTCTATCTAGAGCCAGGGGTCTCCAACCTTGGCAACTTTAAGACTTGTGGACTTCAACTCCCAGAATTCAACAGCCAGCTTTGTTAGCTTTGCTGGCTGTGGAATTCTGGGAGTTGAAATCCACAAGTCTTAAAGTTGCCAAGGTTGGAGATCCCTGTAAATCTAGACAACTTAACAAAATAAAGAAGCTTTTTAAAATAAATGCTTGCTCTGAAGAGGCCCAATGCTATTGTATCTTCTTTTAAATAATAGAGAATAATGTATACTTCGAGAAATTTTAATTAATTTTAACAGCTCTGTACAAGTATAGTATGAAATGTAACAGTGTCATGTTTAGTATTAGAGTTTAGTTACCTTGGAGTAGATTTATTTATTTATTTATTTATTTATTTATTTATTTATTTATTTATTTATTTATTTATTTATTTATTTATTTATTTATTTATTTATTTATTTATTTATTTATTTATTTATTTATTTATTTATTAGGTTCTTCTATGCCGCCCTACTCTCTAAGGACTCAGGGCGGCGTACAACATTTTAAAAGAACACTAAACAATAAACATTCATTTAAAAACAATTTTAAAACATTAAAAAAGTTAAAAGACATTCAACAACATACATACTGGGGGAGATCTCGGATAAAAACTAGTCTCAAACCCCTGCCTGCAGGAAGAGCCATGTCTTGACGGCTTTCCGGAAGGCCAGCAGGGTGGGGATAATTCGGATCTCTGGGGGAAGTTGGTTCCAGAGCACGGGGCCCCCCACAGAGAAGGCCCTCCCCCTAGGGCCCGCCAGTCGGCATTGTTTGGCTGACGGGACCTGGAGGAGACCCACTCTGTGGGCCCTAACCGTCAGAGGGAAGTATGAGGCAGAATGCGGTCCCGGAGGTAACCTGGTCCTAAGCCATGTAGGGCTTTAAAGATGATGATCAACACCTTGAATTGTACCCGGAGACCAATGGGCAGCCAATGCAGCTGGCGGAGTATTGGTGTTACGTGGGTGTATCTTGACACACCCACCACAGCACGCACAGCCGCATTTTGCACCAGCTGGAGTCTCCGAATACTCTTCAAGGGTAGTCCCATGTAGAGCACATTGCAGTAGTCCAATCTCGAGGTGACAAGGGCATGAGTGACCGTGAGCAGAGCCTCCTTCTCCAAGTATGGTCGCAATTGGTGCACCAGGCTAACCTGTGAAAAAGCCCCCCTAGCCACAGCTGTAAGATGTTGATCTAATTTTAGCTGTGGATCTTGGAGGACTCCCAAATTGCGAACCTGTTCCGAGGGAGTTAATTTTCCTCCCTCAAGAACCAAGGAGGGACAGTTGTCATAGTCCTTAGGAGGCAATATCCAGAGCCACTCAGTCTTGTCGGTGTTGAGTTTGAGTCTGTTTCTCCCCATCCAGATCTTAACGTCGTCCAGGCATCGGCACATTACATCGACTACCTCCCTGAATTGAGACGGGGAGGCAGTATAATAATTTAATAATTTAAATTATTATTTAAATTATTGGGAAGAGTTAGTGTGACTACATTTAAGAAAACTTTCTGGCATAATATACATTTCTCCAATTCTTTGCTATTTCTACGGGTCAGGCACACATGCACAGAAATACACAGCAAACAGTATATATCATCTGTCTGTTTGCTGTTTGCTGTTTGGCAAATTGCTTGGAGGCAGAGGCCTTTTTTCCTTGTTTTCCTCCCCCAAAACTAAGGTGCGTCTTATACTTTGGTGCATCTTATACTCCGAAAAATATCACACTAACTCCTCCCAATAATTTAAATAGATCTACTCCAAACATGACTAAGTCGGGGTTTAACTCAGCTGCCTTATTTTAATACTAATATTTAATACTAATACTTAATACTAAAACAGGACATTTCAGATTATACTTTTACAGATCTTTAAAATTGATGTGGCTTTCTGGAAGTATTCTCTGCTATTTAAAAGAAGATACAATAGTACTCGGCCTCTTCAGAGCAAGCATTTATTTTAAAAAGCTTCTTCATTTTGTTAAGTTGTCTAGAACAACAATAAAACTGTCTTTAAAATAAGTCTAATAATTTGAACATTCTATAGGCATTTATAGTTATTGACTTACCTCCTTGCAGCAAAAAACAAACAGCCAGTTTCAGCACAGTCTGGTTAGCACAAGAAAATAAAATTCTGTCTTTGCCTCTCCCTCCAGCAATTTGCCTCCGTGCAGCTTTAGTTTCACTTTCATTTTAGCACGTGAGCTTGCCGGCAACTTCAACCAAACAGCTGAGTGTCAGGAGGCAGATAATCAGTGGCTTGTGCTAATCAGGCTCTGCTGCTGTTTGCTTCAAGGAGGTAAATTGCTGGCAGGCAAAGATCAAAGAGTAGGGGTGGCTGGGTGGGGCTACATTCAGTGTATAAGATGCACCCAAGTTTTCACCCTCTTTTGGGGGGTAAAAAGGTGCGTCTTATACTCCGAAAAATACAGTAATGGGAAAAATAGAAAATGGAAAAGTTACAGGATTGAAAATAAACACAGACAAAACTAAAATCTTAGTTAAGAACCTTACAGAAAAACAGAGAGGTGAATTGACAAAGAAATTAGACCTACAGATAGTTAAGAAAGTAAAATACTTGGGAATATATTTAACAGCAAGATGTGTAACCATTAAAGAAGATAATTACATAAGATTACTACAGCAAATAAAAGCAGACGTGGAAAAATGGAAAAATTTGCAGATGTCAATGGTAGGAAGAATTGCAAGTATAAAAATGAATATTTTGCCGAAGTTACTTTTCTTATTCCATAAAATTAGGGGGGGAAAGTACTTTGATGAGTTAAACACAATAATTTTGAATTATGTTTGGCAAGGAAAAAAAGCAAGAATAAGACTGAAAATGCTGCAAGACTCTAAAGATAATGGAAGTTTTGGACTACCAGATTGGGATCTTTAGTATCAAGCTTCTTTATTAACATGGGTTAAAAGAATGGATAGCTCTGAGACACAGAAGATTACTATTCTTAGAAGGTAAACGATCTCCAACTGGCACACTTTTATATGGTATAAAAATAAAACTCATAGGTATTTTCAAAGACATTATATAAGGAATGCTCTACTTCTAGTATGGGAAAATGTAAAAGGAAAAATTTATATGAAAATACCAGTATGGCTCTCAACAATGGAAGCATTTATTCATCCAAATATAGTAAATCTGGAAAAAATCTTAACATACAAAGATATTTTGAATGAAGAAGGGGAACTTAAAACCAAACAAGAGTTACAGAATCAAGGTGTGGACCTATCGTGGTGGTCACATATGCAAATACAATAGAGATATGAGAATGCAGTGGCTTGAACAGTAATGGACACGTTCAGTGTATTTCACAAGCTACATTGGTTGTCACTTTGCTTCCAGTCCAATTCAAGGTGCTGGTTGTTCCCTTGCAGGCCTCCATGGCCTAAGGCAGAGTTGTCAAACTCATGGCCTGCGGTCCTGTTGTGTCATGCGCAGGCCACGCCAACCCCCATTTAGCAAAAGGGGGAAAAGTTGTAATACGTCATGTGATGACAACGTGATGCCCCCGAGTTTGACACTCCTGGCCTAAGGTATCATCATAATCACCACCATGGTCAGGGGTGGGTTCTAACTTACCTCGCTGCTGGTTCGCTTCCTCCCGCGCCACGTGGGCGCACCTCGTGGGCATGTGCGTGCTTTGCACACACGCGCATGCGCAGTGCAAAAAAATCCAAAAAAATCCCCCCCAAAAAGCCGAAAACAAGATGGCGACGCATGCGCAGTGCTGGAAACTCAGCTTCTGCGCATGCGCAGAAAAAAAATCCCCCCCAAAATAAAAATAAAAAGATGGCAGCGCCCACAGACTGGCACTGACTGATCCAGTTCCGTGACATCATCATGACATCACCAGCGGGTAGCTACCGATTCGGGCGAACCGGTCCGAACCGGGAGGAAGCCACCTCTGACCATGGTTATTGCAAACCTCTCTGGGTTAGCTATCCTCAAGTAGCCCTAGGTAGCCCTATAAGATCTGGGCCACAAAAATCCAGATAACTTGAGATGGCAGCAAAGTTTTTGCCTTCCCTAAATATGCCTTTTCAAAGATTCGTCCTTATTTCTAGCAGCAACCTTTATAATAAATTCCTTTGCTTTTGTGCCCCATTTGCTACCTTGACTTCTCCTTTATTATACTTCCTAACCCCATAGAATTTCACCTCAGAAAGATGGAAGGCTGCGTCAACCTTGAGCCAGTCAGGATCGAACTATTGGTAGTGAGTCACAGCTTGTCTAGACCAGCCCTGTCCAAAGTAATGACGCTCAGCCAATAGCAGCCTCACAGAGCCTTTATTCTTGATAACAAGCCATAGTCATAGCACAAACAGAATTCTTGTTAGCTTTTTATGCTGCAGTCAGTCTGGATATTAGTCCACGCCCTCCAGCCAACCACCATCTGGTGGCTGGCTGCAACCCCCCTGTGTTTGGCCTGCAAGATCCCTCCCCCCATCAGCTGCCGGCCCGCTGTCAAATGCAATCTCTGGCTTGCAAATCCCTGTCAAGTTCAAATCTCCCGCTCGGCACTGCTCCGGCGGTGTGCATGGCGCTGGAGTGACATCATCTGACACCACCCGGTTCAGCTGTGGAATGGCGTCTCGATAGGGCTCTTCTGCCACCACCATATGGATCTGGGCAACAGCTGTTGTCCCCTCAAGGCAAGACACCGGGTGAGTCGCTGCCGGCCTCGCCACCCGCCGCTTCTCCCCTCCAGGAATGGTGAGCCCCGGACCAGGGCTCGACAAGCAGCTCCCCTCTATCAAGGGTTCACCTGGAAGACAGAATGGAGACAGGTTAGACATAGTTCCGCCCAATGCTGTCCCCCCACCTGGTTTGTGTGGAAATTTCTGGTGGATTCATCACAGTAGCCTTGCAGCTTGTACATCATCCAGGGTCACAGAGGGGGGGGACAGTTGTACACCCTCACATCTGACCGAACAGGGCCCGCTTTGGGTGCCGGGTGTATGGCCATAACAGGCAGCAGTATGGGGTCCCCTGACACTGCAAGCTACCTTTGATGGGAGCCCCGATCGTGTGGCTCTATTCCGTAGCCAAATAATCAGTCACATGGACCTCTACAGATGGTTGTATCCATCACAGTGAGTGATGGTGGTGGTGGTGACCGCAGTGCTAACCAGTGAAGCTGCGGACTGGGTTGCTGATCTTCACAGCGAACATGCCAGAGAGCTGGCGGATATGGGACTTTTCTTGGAGGCACTGAGGGCTCAGTTTGAGGATGACTCCCGGGCGATACAAGCAGAGGGGGCGCTCTTGTCCCTTCGACAACAAGGTAGGTCAGCAAGGGATTACGTCCGAGAGTTCCACAGAGTTGCAGGAAGATTGAGGTCATGGCCAGAGGGTCTCTTGGTATATCAATTTAGGATGGGACTGGACAGGGCCCTACGACAGGCATATGTATACTGAGGCCTGCCGCCCAGGTTGCATGACTGGTTCAGAGCTGTTGTGGATCTAGATTCTGTGCTGAGAGAGTTCCGGTCAAGGGGGGGGACGTAAGTTTTGGACCATCCAGAAAAGCTGCAGCAGAAAGACCAGTACCCCCCAGTGCTGTGGGACTTGCCATACCTACCTCAGGCTCGGCTGTACTGACCGGTCATCCCTTGTTGGTGCAACCAACTGGGCCATGGGGTGGCGGAATGCCCGGCTGCAGGACCCCAGATGCCGGCCTCAAAATCACCATTAACAGGTGGAAAGAACAAAGACTGATTATAGCCGACCCCAGAACAGTCCCGAGGAGCAGCCCAGGCATCACCCGTGGAGGACCAGTCAGCTTCCAAGGATGTAGGGCTTTCACCAGTGACCAGACAGTTCCCGGTAGTGGCTGACGACAGTGATGATGAAGACCCAGGGGATCCAATGGTAAGCCAGCCCATTTGTCCCTTCGTTATCCCCGTTACCATAAGGAATCCCCATACAGCTAACGGTGAGAGGTATGGAGCACTGATCGACTCTGGATGCACGAGGTGTCTGATAAGTCAGACAGTGGTGGCCGAGTTGGGGATACGAGTGATTAGGATGCATCAGCCAATCAGGTTTGAACAGATGGATGGCTCGATGCTTGGAGAGAAGCCAGTTACCCACATTACAGAGACGGTAAAACTGGAGATAGGTGAGCACTGGGAAAAGATCAGGTTCATTGTGGTAGAGAAGATGATTGAGTCCATAATATTCGGGTTAGCATGGCTGGACAAGTGGGAACCCACTATTTGGTGGGAGGGAGGCTTTAGAAAGTTAAGAATATCCCTAGGCCCCAACCCATCGCTCCTGGAGCGGGTGCAGAGTATGGCAGCCAATCCAGGGGAGGAGAGTAGGGGGGTGTCTACAGGGTCCACCTTCCCAGCAGTATACGAAGACCTGGCAGAGGTGTTCAGTGAGGTGGAATGTGAGCACCTACCACCTCACCATTCGACCGATTGTGCCATTGAGTTAATACCCGGGGCAAAACTACCCAAGCTCCACATGTACTCAATGACGCTGAAGGAATTAGAGGAGCTAAGGTGTTATATAGATAAAAACCTGGCAAGGGGGTTCATCCGGCCTAGTAGATCAAGGATGGCTGTGCCCGTTCTGTTCCAGGAGAAGAAAGATGGGGGTCTGCGCCTGTGTGTGGGCTTTTGTGGCCTGAACGGGGTATGTGTCGAACATCTATACCCCCTACCATTGATGAAAGAACATCTATACCCCCTACCACCTTGGTGATAGGGCGTGTTTTCACTAAACTTGACCTGCGGGAGGCCTACTACCGGGTCCGCATAAGGCTGGGGAACAAGTGGAAAACCACTTTCAAATGTCCCCTAGGAAGCTATCAGTTATCAGTTATCAGCTATTAGTGGTGATGCCGTTCAGGTTACAATGAGCCTTGGCTGTTTTCATGCAGCTAATCAATGAGGTTCTGCATGGGGTCCTTGTCTACCTGGATGATATATTTATTTATACTATCACCATGGAAGAACATACCCGGTTAGTAAGGCAGGTTTTGCAGAAATTGTTAGCTTCTAAACTATATATAAAGCTTTCGAAACCTGGCTCTCCACCGGCTGCAATCCAGGGAATGCCTCCCGCTCCTTTGGTCGCACAGCTGGCTAGACAACCTCCTCCTGGGTATCTGACTCCATCTTCCCCTCATCAAGCGCGGCCTCCCTCTCCAATCTGTCCCTTCTGCCATCTGTGAGATCTGAAACCCACCCAAGAGCAAATAATAGATGAGGAAGGAAAGAGTTTTAAGGTAGCGCTGGCTTTCTCTCAGCTTGTCTAGACAAGCCTTGCCCAAAATAATGAAAAGCCAGGACACTCAGCTAATAGCAGCCTCACAGTGCTTTTATTCTTGATAACAAGCGGTAGTCATAGTACAAACAGAGTTCTTGCTAACGTCAGCACTAGGAACTTCTGCCTTCCAGTGCTTTCCTTGCTGCAGTCAGTCTGGATATTAGTCCATACCCTCCAGCCAACCACCATCCGGTGGCTGGCTGCAACCCCCCTGTGTTTGGCCTGCAAGATCCCTCCTTCCGTCAGCTGCTGGCCCGCTGTCAAATGAAAATTCTGGCTTGCAAATCCCTGTCAAGTTCAAATCTCCCACTTGACACGGCGCCGGCGGTGTGCGTGGTGCTGGTGTGACGTCATCTGACACCACCCGGTTCAGCTGTGGAATGGCGGCTCGATAGGGCTCTTCGGCCACCACCGTATGGATCTGGGCATCAGCTGTTGTCCCCTTAATGCAAGACGCTGGGTGAGTTGCTGCCGGCCGCACCACCCGCCACTTCTCCTCCCCAGGAATGGCGACCCCCGGACCAGGGCTCGACAGGGAGTTGAATTAGCCTGCAATACTGCATTCTAACCACTGTGCCACCACAGCTCTTAATGCTTGGAAAATCGAAATAAAAAAGGTCACAGAGAGTGAAATCAGAAAAATAAAGATGGAATTTGAAAAGAGGCAGGTTCTGGAGCATTTCAGAAGGCTCAGCTTGCTGGGAGATGGGTTTGCAGCTTGGAATGCTGCCAACTGCTCAAAGATCCCATCCTCAACTTCTTTTTGGTAACGTGACCCAGAATTCCCTATATACCTAACCCAGCCCATATGTGTCTTTCCATGGCTCATCACACAAACCAAGAGAGAGGTTAAAAATGTTACCTAGAAGAAAATAAACGATGTTCCTCTGGTCATGTTGGTCAAGAGGTTGCAAAAGACTCTGTTTAATATGTTATCCTTCTTGACCTACAAGAAAGAGCAATAAATAGAAGTTGAATAAATACAATCAATCAATCAATCAATCAATCAATATCCTACTTTAAAGGAGATGATTATAGTATATGTTGGAAGAAATCTCCTTGGTTCATTCCCCAGCTGGGAAGCAATCACAGATGCTGAGAAGAAATAGACTCAGAAGCAAGCTGCAAGAAAGCAGTATCCTTTAATTCAGTGGGCAAGAAGAAGTAGTGACACAGCTCTAGAGTTCCTAGCTGGTTAACAAGATTGGGAGTGTGACTCTGAGCCTTTTATGCTTAATTCCTCTTTGAAGCTCCTGCAGCTTGATGGGTTTTGATGTGTTCCTGATTGTCCTGGGTTTTGTTTTCCTGGGTTAATCTTGGTCGAGAGCCTTTCCCCCCTGTCCTGGGGGTTAATCCTGTCAGGGAGGCAGGAAAAGGGAGTTCTAGTGTGCCTTAGTAAGTTATTTCTAGCCTGATTCCACTTATCTTTATTGCTCTACTTAAGGGTTCCTTGAGCAGGAAGGGTGACCATTTTATTTTATTATTTTATTTTATTTTATTTTATTTTATTATTTTATTTTATTTATTTTATTTTATTTTATTTTATTTATTTTATTTTATTTTATTATTTTATTTTATTTTATTTTATTATTTTATTTTATTTTATTTTATTTTATTATTTTATTTTATTTTATTTTATTTTATTTTATTTTATTTTATTTTATTTTATTTTATTTTATTTTATTTATTTTATTTTATTTTATTATTTTATTTTATTTTATTTTATTTTTATTATTTTATTTTATTTTATTTTTTATTTTATTTTATTTTTTATTTTATTATTTTATTTTATTTTATTTTATTTTATTTTATTTTATTTTATTATTTTATTTTATTTTATTTTATTTTTTAATTTTATTTTATTTTATTTTATTTTATTTTTTAATTTAATTTTATTTAATTTTATTGTTTTATTTTATTTTTATTTTTATTATTTTATTTTATTATTTTATTTTATTTTATTATTTTATTTTATTTTATTTTATTTTATTTTATTTTATTATTTTATTATTATTTTATTTTATTTTATTTTATTTTTTTATTATTTTATTTTATTTTATTTTATTTTATTTTATTTTATTTTATTTTATTTTATTTTATTATTTTATTTTATTATTTTATTATTTTATTTTATTTTATTTTATTTTATTTTATTTTATTTTATTTTATTTTATTATTTTATTTTATTTTATTTTATTTTATTTTATTTTATTTTATTTTATTTTATTTTATTTTATTTTATTTTATTTTATTTTATTTTATTTATTTTATTTTATTTTATTATTTTATTTTATTTTATTTTTATTATTTTATTTTATTTTATTTTTTATTTTATTTTATTATTTATTTTATTATTTTATTTTATTTTATTTTATTTTATTTTATTATTTTATTTTATTTTATTTTATTTTTTAATTTTATTTTATTTTATTTTATTTTATTTTATTTTATTTTATTTTATTTATTTTATTTTATTATTTTATTTTATTTTATTTTTATTATTTTATTTTATTTTATTTTATTATTTTATTTTATTTTATTATTTTATTATTTTATTTTATTTTATTTTATTTTATTTTATTTTATTTTATTTTATTATTTTATTTTATTTTATTTTATTTTATTTTATTTTATTTTATTTTATTTTATTTTATTATTTTATTTATTTATTTATTTATTTATTTATTTGTCAAGTGTATATGATTACAAGCAAAGTATAAACATGATTGTATATATATAATAGTACAAGCATGGTTATGAGTACAAGAAATATGAATATATGGGTACCATTAGGACAGGGACGGTAAGCACGATTGTGCGCTTATGCACACCCCTTACAGACCTCTTAGTTGAGTACTAACCATACTCAACAAGTACTCCTCAATGGGTCTAAGTCTACATGGAGAGAAGTAAGCAGTGGGGTACCACAAGCTTCCGTCTTAGCCCAGTACTCTTTAATATCTTCATAAATGACCTAGATGAGGGAAAGAAAGATGGAGGGAGGCCATGGATAAAGAAATGAAGTCCATGGGAGACCATAAAGTATTTAAATCAGTGACTTTGCCACAGGGTACCAAAGCTGTGGGTTGTAAGTGGGTATATAAGAAAAAGGTATTACCAAATAATGAAGTACAGTATAAGGCCAGATTAGTGGCACAAAGTTTTTCACAACTAAAGAATGTGCACTACGATGAAGTTTTTGCACTAGGGAGTTTGTTATATCTATCACAATGGTCCAGACCAGACATAGCTTGTGCAGTAAGCATTTTGAGTCATTTTACTGCTGCACCTACAAAATTACATTGGATGGGTGTGAAAAGAGTTCTCAGATATTTAAAGGGAACTGTAAATTTGGGTCTTCAAATACAGGTCACTGAGAAATTGAAATTAAAATGTTATGTTGATAGTGACTATGCAAATGACGTAAACACAAGAAAATCAAATTTTGGGATTATAATATTGTTTGGAGGGGCTCTGGTTGGATGGAAGTCCAGAAAACAAACAACTGTTGCTATTTCAACTGTGGAAGCAGAGTTTATTACTTTGTCTGAGTTGTGTTCTGAAGTAACATGGTATGTACAGTTGTTGCAAGATTTGAATATAAAGGTAAATGAATCTGTAACGGTATTTGGAGATAATGCTGCCTGTATAAAAATGGCAACTAGTGACAGGGTGAAGAACAGAAGTAAATATGTAGACATTAAGTATTGTAATGTCAGGGAAGCTGTAAAAGAAAAATTGATTAGTTTGCATCATTGTTCATCAGAGGATAATTTGGCAGACATGATGACCAAACCATTGGGTTGTGTCCACCATGGAAAGTGTATAAGGTCAATAGGTCTGATGTCTCTTCCAGTCATGAAGGGAGGAGTGTTGGAATATTCATGAGCAGGAAGAGTCATGTGGTAACTCAGTCAGCCAATGTGAGTAAAGTGCTACTGAGCATGTGCCAAATAATTAAGCTAGGAGCTGGACATGTTTTCCAGTCTCGGGTCTGTCTCTGTATCTCTCCGTGTGAAGTCTTCATTGTGCTATGTTGCTGTAAAGAATGTATGGTAAATATTTCGATATGATTATAAAGAAGTTATTTGAATCAGCTAAATGCAGTCAACCGTGAGAGCTTCTGATTTATTTTCGATCAATCAGAGAATTAAAATTCTCTGACATGGTCCAATCAAGGTGCCAACCGGTTGCTTGGTAACTTCACTCCTCCTCTCTTCGACCACCTGTGGGAATGGCCTTGGTTCCCAGGAGAAAGTATTTTGTTTCTAATTCAACTCACTACCAATGACCCTGACCGGCTAAAGGTTGACTCAGCTTTCCCATCCTTCTGAGGTCAGTAAAATGAGGATCCAGATTGTTGGGGGCAATGTGCTGACTTGGTAAACCTAGCTTAAAGAGGGCTGTAAGGCACTATGAAGCGGTATATAAGTGCTATTGCATTATCCTGAAAGGTAGATCAACAGATGAAGTCTGAGTCATTTATGTATAACTGCTTTCCAAAATTCTGTGAGGTCAGGAAGAGTAATAAAGGAGAAGTCAAGATAGCAAATGGGGCACAAAAGCAAGGAATTTATTATTATTTCCTGCTGGAAATAAGGACGAATCTTTGAAAAGGCATCTTTAAGGAAGGCAAAAACTTTGCTGCCAACTCATGTTATCTGGATTTTTGTGGTCCAGATCTCATAGGGCTATTTAGGGCTACATAAGGATAGCTAACTCAGAGATGTGTGCAATAATTATGGTGGTGATGATTCCCTATGCTATGGAGGTCTGCCAAGGGAACAACCAGCACCTTGAATTGGACTAGAAGCAAGCCAACAACCAATGAAGCTTATACACTGAAACCTTACCACTCAAGCCACTGCATTCTGGATCAGTTGAAACTTCTGGGTGATCTCCAAGGGCAGCCTCATGGAGAATGTGCTGCAGTAGTCAGATTTCCTCACACATTCAATTTGGTCTGTTTGATCATGACCTAACTAACAATGGCTTATTCTCCTCCCCTTAAATAATGGGCGTGCAAATAATTATAAACTTTCCTGTCTGTATTTAACAAAAATGTTATATAGCATATCCCAGATTTGGAAATCTGTTGGAATACGTTTTGTTGGAATGGATTTTTATGCAACAACTACAGTAGTATTCAACCAGTAGATGGCAGTGTTTGCAAGTTTGAATCTATGGTATATACTCTATGTTTTTTTCTGTTTCAGTTGAGCAGTTAAGCAGTAAAGCACATGGTGACTGTACTCTTTGTTTGATCTGTAGTGCTATATGTAAACAGAATTTCTAACAATATCTATATGATAACCTAGTTATTTTGTCATTCAGTCTCTTCTAACTTTTTGTAAATTTGCTTTTCCATATTTTCTAACACCACAAATGATCCCAGTTTTTACCACATCGATAAAGCAGCACACACATTGCCTTTTGACTTTTTTTCCAGAAAGTTTTACTGAAAATGTTTAAGAGAAAATACATAAGCAATCATAAACAGAAAGCATGCAAGAATAAAATGCAAATGAGTAAGCAAGGGATCAAAAATAAAATCAAGGGCATTATTGTTTTCCATATATCATTAGTTAATTATGGCGATTGAATATATTTCTTTAAAAGGATTAAGCTTTAAGCTGAGATAAATAACACAATATAATTCACCAAATAAAATTGTAAGCCACAGTAGGTTGAGAAACTGAGAAACTAAACTGAAAATCTGTTCAGCTTTACATATGCATATGCAATAAAATTGAAAAATAAATTCTACACATAGAAAAATCCAGACTTTGATAAGGGACAAAGTTGCAGTCTACAAATTTTCTTCCAGTTTAAATTTAATTCAATGTTAGATCTACTTTTAAGGTCTGAAATTATCTTTCAACTTAACTGCTCTCGCTTTCTGAAGATCTTTGCATAGGCGTTTACCACAACTTTGTCATTATTCCTTTTTCTCAGCCCAATGATTCTTGATTCATATATACAGTATTCTCTTTGGAGGTCTAGCAATTGTTGGGAGTGTGAGATTTTTTTAGGAAATGGCCGTCATGTGTACCCTTTGCCATTTATGGCATCCATAATCTAGTAAACCCTGGTTAGAGGGAAGGAACAGCAACACTTTTCAAGTATTGCTCACATTTCACTTTGCTTTGTATTGATTAGAAGTTCCAAATGGTTTTCTCAATACTGAACTTCTTGATGTCAGTTACCACCAGACCTGTTATTAAACATCTTTTAATATTTGTTAATACCCGTTAATAAAACATCTACTACACCCAAAAGATCAATATTTAATTACTCGGTTCATTCTGGCTGATTGGTCAACGTCTTTCTCTTGATTTCCTGAAAAACCTACCATGTGCTGTCACAGATGACAGGATAGTTAGCTTAATTTAGGATATGTCTCTTTAAGACTTTGCATTAAGGGAATTGTAGTTTACATGGCACTCTGGGTATTGTAGTTACACATGTGACCACTTCTATGTATTCTTATTGGTTCTGATCTGGGAGGAGGAGTAATTGGGAGAAAGCATTCCATTCAGCATTTGTTCTTAAGCAAGCAAGTCAACATGTAACGTGGGGAAAAAGCAACGTCTTTTTACCTGCAAACAATGGGAAAAGATTAGAATACAGAAGAATTCCTCTACGTAATCGTGAGTTATGATTGGAGATACCTGTAATAAACTAATTTGTGATAACCCGTTTGCTGAGTTTAACTTTCTGGACGGAGTTCAGCTCTCGTACCATGACATACCATCTAAAAGAGTAAGGGACCTAAGAAAACAATACCACTTCTTTACTACACTTTTGGTTAGACATAACTTAAATTTCAGATTGCTGATTCCTGAAGGAATTTCAGTCACCTGGCACGAAAAAAGATACCGGTTAAGATTCACTGGACAAGGCGACGGATTTCTATGAAAATTACTTTGCTCCAGAAGAGGAGCAGGAAACAAGAGATGATTTAGTATATAAAAGCCAAAATGTACCAATAACTGGAGGGCGACAGTCACAGCAACCACAATATGAAAAGGAGAAAAAAGAATGTCCAGAAAGAGAAGGAGCAATCGCAAAAGAACCCAGAGAAGTAAGAACAACCAGGACTATAAGACCTAGATATAAATAACCTGATGCAAGAAGACTTAAAGGTATTATCAATCAATATTAATGGGCTGAATTCACCAACAAAAAGAAAGATTTTTTTTCCTAAACTACAGAAATTAAAATTGGACATAATAGCATTCCAAGAAGTACACGTTAAGAGACAACAGTACAAATTACTGGAAATTTCTAAACTGGGTAAATTATTCTATTCACTACCACAGCAAAAAAAAAAAAAGAGGGGTGGTATTCTACATTAATGAGACAATAAACGCCAAACAAATATTTAATGATGAAGAAGGGAGAATTTTGATGCTGGAGGTGATTTGGAATCAAAAACGGACTCTTATGGTTGTTATTTATGCACCAAATACTGGACAAGAGGAATTTTATAAAAAGCTCCATAAAAAGATTTTAGAAATAGAGTATGAAAATATCTGTATTATGGGAGATTTCAACACAATTGTTAACAAAGAATTGGAATATAGAAGTAGCAAAATAAGTAAGAAAACTAGAAAGACCTTACCAGGATCTTTTACTAAAATGATAGAAGAATTATCTATACTGGACACTTGGAGAGAAATGAATCCTGGGGGGGGGGGGGGGGAATATACATTCCATTCTAACATGCATAAATCTTGGTCCAGAATAGATATCATCTGGATGAATTCGGAATTAAGCGGAAATGTAAAAGAGATTGAAATCGAACCAAAGTTATGGGCAGACCACAACCCAAAAAAAATTAGCTGGAAGAGGAAAACCAGGTGGACTTTAAATCAATCGATAAGGAAAGATAAGGAATTCATACAGATGATGGAAAGAGAAATGGGATTTTACTTTAAGGAGAACAGAAAGGAAGAGACCACATTACAGAACGTGTGGGACACTGCTAAAGCAGTCATAAGAAGACTAGCCATAAATTACATTGCACAGAAGAATAAGAAAAAGAAACAGTACCAGGGAGAGAGAGAGGGAGGGGGGGGGAGGGAGGGAGAGAGAGAGAGAGAAAGAGAGAGAGACAGAGAGACAGAGAGACAGAGAGAGAGACTGACTCTCATACTTGGTTGTTCCTTCACTCAAAAAATGAGCGAAGCTACTTATATTACACTACATATCCCAACCCCTTTTTCTCCCAACCCTTTTGTCTATCACAGATACACAAACTATAATCAAAAGGGAAGCACCCAACATACTTCAGCTTTTCTTCCACTAGAAACATTCAAAGAGAGGGGGGTAAGGTATCAGTCCATAAAAATTGAGAAATGAGAGAAGAGGTAACTGCACCAAGAAAGAAGGAAAAATAATAATATTTATGCGAAAGAAAATGAGCCCCAACCTTGGAAATGGCTGGCCAAGGTAGTTTTTGAAAGGATCCTGAATGTCACGTCGTTGGTCCTCTCTAAGCATGTTTTGTTTTTTTGCAGACGTTACATTACTCAAACTAGGTAGCAATATCATCAGTGCTTACCTAGTTTCAGAAATGAAACATCTGCAAGAAAACAACCAAGTTCAGAGAACACCAAGGACCCCTCATTTCAACCTTGAGTTACAAATATTCTTCTTTATTGGTATCCTGAATGGCAATTTCTACAGCTCTTTCCTGGTTTTTCAGGATATTTTCTGAGGAAATACAAGATGATCCACTGGCCCAATTCACATCCTATTACTCTGAGGGAAATACAATAATAGAATAGAGACTATTTCCCTCACGGTTTGAAAGACAAGTCTACATAAATTGATCTGCTTCATCCGGAGTGATTTTCCTCATCCCTTTTTGCACATTATATTCAATAGCTTTTCTCTCTGCTTCGGGCACTTCTAGCAAGACAGCCTTCAGCTCAGAATTGATTTTTGCCACTCTGACATGGATATTATTTTTGAATTCTTCCTTTTGCTTAATCACCAGGTCCTCTATGGCTTGTAGGGCACTGTTACAGCCATCTGCTAGTTTGATACGCTCCGCTTGGAATTGGGGATTGGAAGGGTCCATGGAAATAAGCCTACTCAGGCTGCCCACATTATCCATCAGGTATTTTGAAGACACCTCGGTGTAGGTCTCGGATATCATGTGCACCAAGTGAGCTATGTTGGAGGCATTGAAGGCCTGTTTATAGATCATATCTATGACAAAGTCTTGGTGGGAGTAATTCGTATTATTGGGAAGATCTTCAGCTGATGTCACAAATTCTGTTAGGCGTTTATTGAGACAGGAGTCACTGAGGTTGGAGATCAACTGGAAGAAATGCACCATTTTCTGCCACTGCTCCTTCACTCTTCCCATGGCCTCAAGGCTTTTGATCAGCATCTGTATGGCTTTTTCAAAATCAATCTCCTTTGTTTCACATTTTCTCATTTCACTGAGCACATCCAGCAAATCCTTATTCTGTTGCTTTAAGTTGTCAAAACTTTTCTGGTAGTCTTCTCGGCTCATCTTCAGCATTTCTTTAGTTTGTTCTATTTTCACAACGCTGCTTTTCACTGCTGATGTTGAGTCTTCTTCAACATTCCTCTGGGATTTGGCCATATTTGGCGCCATGGGACCAAAAGGGGATGTGCGGTTACAGGCTTTGCTTCTGCTATCGAAAATAATAGTATCATCTGAGACAGTGTTCATTTTCTCTAACAGTATTTTCTTGTTTATGTCCCCTGACCCTACTGCTTCAATTAACATATCAGAAATATCCATTATATAATTACATATTTTCACTGCCAAATTTTTCATGCTGCACTTTCTTTCATTGTTTATTTTTTCTAACAGTTGCTGAGATTTCTTTTTGGTCCATTTGGCTTTGATTTCATTGTGCTTTTTATTATAGAGGACATCCATGTCAATGTTACCTTTGTCATCCACCATGGTTTTAAGAGCGTCCACCAATGACAACATTTGAGCTGACAGGACACAGATGTTGTTCGTGGCTATAAAGTCATCCTCAGATTCACAGTCTTCCTCACTTCTGCTGTGGATTGGAGTAGGCAACTTATTTTCCTTAGAGTGGAGCAAGGCTGTAAGAATGGCAATTGGCAACGTCAAGGTTTCTTGTATAGTTGAAGTGAATTCCAGAACCACAGCATTCCAACCTGTAGGAATGCTATCGACCGCTTTTTTATAATCGTCAAATGTTTCGGTCACTCTGTTCTTTATTTCTTTGTAACATTCCTCTGCTTTCACCTTGGCATCTTCAGCTGCTGCCTTCCTTTGTTTCAGGTCTTCCAAGGCGCGTTTGGTTTCTGCCAATCCTTGTTCATACTGTGATTTGGAACTCGTACACACTTCCAAGAGTTCCCCAATCAGGCAGATGACATCATTGAACTTATTGTCAACTGCCTTAGCTAAAGAGGAACATTCATTTGCAATCAATTTCAGGCTGGATAGTTGTCCAGGGAGCAAGGCATCTATCACGGTAAGGTCATCCTGGAATAAGGTCTTGATGATCATCTTGATTTGCTCGGGGACTCTCATAGAAAGGAGCCGGATGCCATCCATATTCTTGTGGGCAATGCTGAAGGCATGCCAACCACTGTTGCTGACCTGCATCAGGGAAGCCTGGAAGGAGTCCGGATATCTCATATATTTGTAGCCTCCCTGAGGTGGTGCAAGATTGATGGCGAAGTCTCCTTGTCCTGCAGCAATGCAGGCCAGCTCCCCTAAGATGGCGATGGAGAGGGGCCCAGGCATCAGATACTCCTCCCAGTTCGCTTGGGGCTTCATCATCAGTTCTGTCTCTTTTTGGACGTCCTCTGCTTTGCAGATGTTCATTACTGCTTTTGTAGCAAGTGCACTTTTGGGCTGGAGAGCCATTTCTGCCTGGATAAAGCAAAACACAAAAAAAGAGGAAAGGTTGAACAGTCAAAATTGTAGTCTCTGGAATACCTGAGTTGGAAAAGATCCCAGGCACCTTAGAGTTGACTCTAGAAGACTTTGCCACATCCAGGATAACACAGTCATAACTTTTTTACTGACGCCAATTTCCTTTTCAAAAATATGCATGTCAAGCACAGGAAATCAGGAGCTGAGGCGGCTGAAATGAATACAACTTTATTGCAGGCTAACACTCTCCACAAGAATCTGAATTACTAAAGGTTAAGGCAAACTCCAAACTCGATTGCAGAAAGTACGACTTCAGCAACAGAGTAATCAATGCCTGGAATTCACTACCTGACTCTGTGGTTTCTTCCCCAAACCCCAAAAACTTTAACCTTAGACTGTGTACAGTCGACTTTACCCCATTCCTCTAAGAGGTCTGTAAAAGGGGCGTGCATAAGTGCACCACTGTGCCTACCGTCCCTGTCCTACTCTCCTATTGCCCTCTATTATCGGTACGTTTTACTTTTTATATTATGTTTATACAAACAACTACTATCCTGTACATGTTTGACAAATAAATGAATAAATAAATAAATAAATAAATAAATAAATAAATAAATAAATAAGGAAATAAGTAAATAAGTAAATAAATAAATAAAATAAAAATAAAATAAAATAAAATAAAATAAAATAGTGGTAGATAAAGATCAATGGAATTCAAGGATGGCTGGACTTAGATCTCTTGTGGGCAGGAAGGGACTCGAGACTGATGACAGGCTTGGCCTCTCCCTCATGCTCAGCCTGTTTATCTCCTACATTGCAATATTGCCCTGACTTGCTGCATTTTCATGAATTAGATTTAGAAATTCCCTTCTCAACCTTTGTTTCACATGTTCCTAGCTTGCGTCTCTCAGAAATGTTGGATTATAGCTCCAGAGTCAACCCAGAGTCAACTCCAGAGTGACCACATTCACTAGAAATTTACAGAATTAACATCCAACTCATCTGGAGAGAATTTTTTTATCAAATATTAATTTAATAAACATTAATTAAATGTTGTTTATTACAACATGTTGTTATTTTACCAGTATTTGAATGAATACTACGTTGTTATACTTCAATCTTACTGAAAACAGCTATATGATTAAAAAAACTAAACAGTAAAGCTAAAAAAAAAGAAACTATAAAGAAAAAAATGCAGACCAATATACAAGTAATATTTTCTACTTGCCTAGTATACCAAAACCAGTTAAATCATGGTAATTCAAATCATCAGAGTCAATGTTTGAACAACAGCGTTCAAACTTAACAACAGTGTTACTAACTTAACAACTGCAATGATTCACTTAGCAACCATGGCAAGAAAGGTCGTAACATGGAGCAAAATTCACTTGGTAACTGTCTTACTTAGCAATGGAAATTTTGGGCTCACTTGTGAAGGTAAGTTGAGAATTGCCTGTGTATCCAAGTATCTTCATAGACAAATTCAAGCTTTACCGTATATTAATTGGAAACGCATTCATGTCTTTCAATATAAGTTCCCCCCTCCCCCAGGAGAAATGTGGCTTATTATACGTTTAATAAATAAATAGTTAAGTATTAACTGAATGCATAAAGGAGATAGCTTAGCTTACATTCTCACCACAATCTGACTCCACCCCCTAACTGAATACACACAACTGTTTTCTCAGCTTCCTTGCTCTGAGCTCAGCAATGACCCTTTTTCAGCTAGTTTTGAACTACTGCTGAAAATATGAATATTGACAGCACCTTGTGGAGCAAAGTGACACGTAATTTTCAGCTTTCGGCTGAATCCTGGCTTTCCCCATTTCATGTGAGGACGCCCCCTCCTCCACTACACACTCTTGTCTCCATCCCCTCACGGGGCTTTCATTGAGTGCACCGTCCATAAACCCGAAAATCAGCCCATCTCTGGCTGATACTCTGCATTTTCCACCCCTGAAGGGAAATTTTATGCTCCCTTAAGGCAGTCCTTCTCAAACAGTGGTGCGGCCGCCCTGAGGGGGGGGGGGGGGGCTCGGAGCGATGCCAGGTGGGGCGCGAAATGTTTACTTCTTCCTGGGGGGGGCGTAACAGAAAATAACTGAGAAGCACTGCCTTAAGGACACAACCCTCTGGACGCTCATCTGTTCGCAAAAGAAGCCGTGAGAACCACCATAAAAAAACCACTCCCCCCCCCCTCCGAAAGAGAGACTCACGTCGGCAATGTTTGCTTTTGAAGTTCACACCGGGCCGGAGTCAAAATTGGCTCTTCGCTCTTGCGAGTGTTTTCGACGCTTGTGAAGTTCAAGCGGCCGCGAGTCCTTTTTATGCAGCCTTGTTAGTTTCAGTTTCTGATTTGCAGCGATTCTTGCAAATCAAGCGTTTTCGGAGATCAGCCCGGGTACTTATGTAAAAGCATTTTTTCTACCCAGAACCCTAACCCAACCCCCGGATACTTCAGGCAGCCCCTGAGGCCATTTGTGGAAACTCTGCGTCCTCTCTCAAAATGGGGCATTGCAAATCAAAACAGTTGCTGGTTTTATAAATACGTCTCTGGACCTCCAAATGGGGAGACGTTTCAAGATTTTTCTTTTCTTCCTCTCAAATCAAAACACTTTCTGATTTTATAAACACACACATATATATACACATATATAAAATAGAGTTTTATAAAAACTCTCCAAATAGAGAGTTTCTCTCTCTTCACCCCCCCCCCTTCCCTTCCCTTTTCCTAGATCTCTCTGAATCTTTCACATCCATTTCTGGCAAGGACCATGCCAGTTTTTTCAGCTCCAGTTTAGCTAAGTGATTGGCAATCCCACTCCCCCACCCCATCAAATTGGAAAGAGGGATTAGGAAGGATGCTGGATCTCAGTTCTGGGTCTCCTACCTTTATTTTTTAAATAATGACTTGGGGGGGAAATGGTGCACGCTGGGTAAATTTGCAGATGATACGCAATAGGATGGGTAAAATTCTAAAACAGATTTCAGTTACAAAACCCAACTTGAGAGGGTAGGAGAAAAGGCAGAACATAAAAGTGCTTTAAATGTTGTGTGTTGTTTCAATGGTTTTTAACTATTTATTGTTTTAAAATGTCTTAAAGAGTTTAATTGTAATATATATTTTCAAATTGTGAGATACTCAGGGTTGTTTGCTGAGATGGATGGGTAAAGGAGAGGGGGGGTGGGAGAGGGAGCGGGAGGGAGAGAGAGGGAGGGAGGGAGGTGGAAGGAAGGAAGGAAGGAAGGAAGGAAGGAAGGAAGGAAGGAAGGAAGGAAGGAAGGAAGGAAGGAAGGAAGGAAGAAAATCTCTTAGAGAGAATGCATGCAACATTCTTCACTAAGGAAATGAATATGAGTACATACTATATATATAAATACCAGTTGTCCTTTATTTAAGACCACAATTGAGCCCAAAATTCCTGATGCTAAATGAGGCAGTTGTTAAGTAAATTTTGCCCCCTTTTTACTACCTTTCTTACAACAGTTGTGAAGTGAATCTCTGCAGTTGTTAGGTTAGTAAACTGGTTGTTAAATGAGTTTGGCTTCCCCATTGACTTTACTTGTCAGAAGATCACCAAAGCGGAGCATACGATGTCCTTTGGACACCGCAATATGAGCAATATGAGTCTGTTGCCAAGCATGCAAATTTTGATCACATAACTGTGGGGATACCGTAATGGTTGTAAGTGTGAAAAACGGTCTTAAGTCACTTTTTTCACTGCTGCTGCAACTGTCAACTCTGAAGCCAGCCTGACTGAGGCCATCTTTGAGGCTTCAGACTTGCCACAATGCAGAAGAGTGGACAGTGAGGGGGGGGGACATAGATAGCTGGGGTTTTGTAGGCAAAACAAAAGTTTCCTGTGAGAACCAAGGACATTCCAACAGGTGGCTGGAGAGAGGAGGAGCGAAGTAACCAAGCAACTGGCCAGCACTTTGATTGGACAATATGACTGAGGGAAACTTTCCCTTTTTAACTCAATGAAAACCGCAGGAACTTTCAGAGTCGGTTTTCACCAGCTGTGCCAATATGATACCTCCAATGAAACTGTTCTTTGAGGAATCTACCTGCCTCGGAGTTCTGTTTGCTATGTATTACTTGCAACATTGACATTAACTTCAAGCAGTCACTAAATGAACTGTTGTAAGTTGAGGACTACCTCTAATAAGGACCATCTGGATTGAGAGTTGCATTCATGAAAAGAAATAGGATTGAGTAGTAGGGTGTATCATGTGGCTAGTGAAGGCAAGCTCATTACGAGGGAATCTTCCCAGGAGGGATTCTGACTTTATGTCAAAGTAAGACTAGGACCAGGCAGTACCAACTGATGGGAATCAGAATCAGATTAACAGAGTTGGAAGGGACCTTGCAGGTCATCTTGTCCAACCCCCTGCCCAAGCAGGACACCCTTACATCTGCCTCTATCTAGGATCGAACTCACAACCTCCTGATTGTGAGGCAAGAGCTCCACCTCTAGGCCACACAGGTACCGGGGGGGGGGGGAATAATGCAGCAGTTTCCATCTGACACATGTGCAATAAAACCAATTATATATTGCTAAAGTTGTGATTAGTATACACCTGGTAAAAATATTTTATATCCATATTTTCTTAAATACGTTCTGATAACTGAATGCCTGCATTTCTTGGAAACGGTGTGACTTCAGTTTTGCCCCTGCAGAAAAGGGAAGGAAAGAGAAAGCTTTATTCTTATCTCAGAATTGGCTGCTCCCACAGCTAGGAATACCCTCAGTATATTTACACAAAGAAATTGGTTTTTTTAAACTGTCAGGGTAATTGACGCCAAGGCCAGTGTGTGTGTGTGTGTGTGTGTGTGTGTGTGTGTGTGTGTGTGTGTGTGTGTGTGTGTGTGTGTATGCATATAGATATTGCTTAAGCTTTGTTTGCAGTTCCCTTCAGTTGCCTCCCTACATCAACTGCACATTACTTGTTTTTTTAACCAAAGTTTTTATTTATTTATGTATTAATACTCCAAGATAAACAAATACAAAAGAAAATAGTAGGAAAGACAGAGGAGGGAAAAGGGAAGGGAAAAGTGTGGGGAAAAGGGGAAAAAGAAAAAAAAATGACATTGACTTCTGACTCCCTTTGCTGCAGTAGAATAAAATAACATCAAAGCTCAACTTTTTACTTTTACATAATAGTATAAACTAGCCATTTCTATAACAAGAAACCTATCTAATCGGTAAAAACCCCCAAAAGTTTCATTTTTTCCACCTGAAGCACAAAGTCCAGAAGCAGCTTCCAAGTAAAAACGAAAGTTGTTGTCTTTAATCAAAGCAGCCAGCTAGCCGTCTCTGCTAACTCCATCAGACTTCATCAGATTAAAAGAGTTGGAAGGGACCTTGCAGGTCATCTAGTCCAACCCCCTGCCCAAGCAGGAGACCCTTACATCTGCCTCTACCTAGGATCGAACTCACAACCTCCTGATTGTGAGGCAAGAGCTCCACCTCTGTCGCCATTCGTCCATTGTGGGAATCAAAGTGTCCTTCCATTTTTGTGCGTAAAGTAATCTCACTGCCCTCCACATATATAGCAGCAAAGTTCCAGGTTCCGCCCCCCCCCCCACAAGTCTTTCTCCATTAAACCTAAAAGAAAAGTTTCCGGTTTTATCTTTATATGCATTCTAAGAAACTTCTGTACTAAGATATGATTCCTACCCAGAGTGGGTTCCTCCCGATTCGGTCTCATTCACCTGAATCGGTAGCAATCCGCTGGTGACATCACAATGATGTCATGGAACCAGTTCTTTCGGTGCCAGTCATATTGTCCAATCAAGGTGCTGGCCAGTTGCTTGGTTACTTCGCTCCTCCTCTCTCCAGCCACCTGTTGGAATGTCCTTGGTTCTCACAGGAAACTATTTTGTTTTGCCTACAAAACCCCAGCTATCTATGTTCCCCGCTCACTGTCCACTCTTCTGCATTGTGGCAAGTCTGAAGGTTCAAATATGGCCTCAGTCAGGCTGGCTTCAGAGTTGACAGTTGCAGCAGCAGTGAAAAAAGTGACTTAAGACGGTTTTTCACACTTACAACCATTACGGTATCCCCACAGTTATGTGATCAAAATTTGCATGCTTGGCAACAGACTCATATTGCTCATATTGCAGTGTCCAAAGGGCATTGTATGCTCCGCTTTGGTGACCCTCTGACAAGTAAAGTCAACGGGGAAGCCAAACTCATTTAACAACCAGTTTACTAACTTAACAACTGCAGAGATTCACTTCACAACTGTTGTAAGAAAGGTAGTAAAAAAGGGGCAAAATTTACTTAACAACGGTCTCATTTAGCATCAGGAATTTTGGGCTCAATTGTGGTCTTAAATAAAGGACAACTGGTATTTATATATATAGTATGTACTTCTATTCATTTCCTTAGTGAAGAATGTTGCATGCATTCTCTCTAAGAGATTTTCTCTTTCTTTCTTTCTTTCTTTCTTTCTTTCTTTCTTTCTTTCTTTCTTTCTTTCTTTCTTTCTCTTTCTTTCTTTCTTTCTTTCTCTTCCTTCCTTCCTTCCTTCCTTCCTTCCCCTTCCTTCCTTCCTTCTCCCTCCCACCCTTCCTCCCTCCCTCCCTCTCCCTCTCTCTCACTCCCTCTCCCACCCCCCCCTCTCCTTTAGCCACCCATCTCAGCAAACAACCCTGGGTATCTCACAATTTGAAAATATATATTACAATTAAACTCTTTAAGACATTTTAAAACAATAGTTAAAAACCATTGAAACAACACAAAACATCAAAGCACTTTTATGTTCTGCCTTTTCTCCTACCCTCTCAAGTTGGTTTTGTAACTGAAATCTGTTTTAGAATTTTACCCATCCTATTGTGTATCATCTGCAAATTTACACAGCGTGCACCATTCCCCTCCCCCAAGTCATTATTTAAAAAATAAAGGTAGGAGACCCAGAACTGAGACCCAGCATCCTTCCTAATTCTTCTTTCCAATTTGATGGGGTGGGGGAGGGGATTGCCAACCACTTAGCTAAACTGGAGCTGAAAAAACTGCAGAAAACTGCCAGAAATGGATGTGAAAGATTCAGAGATCTAGGGGGGGGGGAAAGGGAAGGGAAGGGGGGGGGAAAACTTTCCATTCGGAGTTTTTATAAAACTCTATTTTATATATGTATATATATATATATATATATATATATATATATATATATATATATATATATATATGTATGTATGTATGTATGTATGTATGTATGTATGTATGTATGTATGTATGTATGTATTTATAAAACGAGAAACTGTTTTGATTTGAGAGGAAGAAAAGAAAAATCTTGAAACGACTCCCCATTTGGAGGTCCAGAGACATATTTATAAAACCAGCAACTGTTTTGATTTGCAATGCCCCATTTTGAGAGAGGACGCAGAGTTTCCACAAATGGCCTCAGGGGCTGCCTGAAGTATCCGGGCTGTAAGTACCCGGGCTGATCTCCGAAAACGCTTGATTTGCAAGAAGCGCTGCAAATCAGAAACTGAAACTAACAAGGCTGCATAAAAAGGACTCGCGGCCGCTTGAACTTCACAAGCGTCGAAAACACTCGCAAGAGCGAAGAGCCAATTTTGACTCCGGTCCGGTGTGAGCTTCAAAAGCAAACATTGCCGACGTGAGTCTCTCTTTCGGAGGGGGGGGGGAGTGGTTTTTTTATGGTGGTTCTCACGGCTTCTTTTGCGAACAGATGAGCGTCCAGAGGGTTGTGTCCTTAAGGCAGTGCTTCTCAGTTATTTTCTGTTACGCCCCCCCCCCCAGGAAGAAGTAAACATTTCGCGCCCCACCTGGCATCGCTCCGAGCCCCCCCCCCCCACTCAGGGCGGCCGCCCCATTATTTGAGAAGGACTGCCTTAAGGGAGCATAAAATTTCCCTTCAGGGGGTGGAAAATGCAGAGTATCAGCCAGAGATGGGCTGATTTTCGGGTTTATGGACGGTGCACTCAATGAAAGCCCCGTGAGGGGATGGAGACAGAGTGTGTAGTGGAGGAGGGGGCGTCCTCACATGAAATGGGGAGAGCCAGGATTCAGCCGAAAGCTGAAAATTACGTGTCACTTTGCTCCACAAGGTGCTGTCAATATTCATATTTTCAGCAGTAGTTCAAAACTAGCTGAAAAGGGTCATTGCTGAGCTCAGAGCAAGGAAGCTGAGAAAACAGTTGTGTGCGTTCAGTTAGGGTGTGGAGTCAGAATGTAAGCTAAGCTGCTTTCTCTTCACTTTCCCTGAGTTTACAGAACAAGGGGGCTCTAAGGAGGCTTCCCCCCCCTTAAATCCCACCTGTGGATGAAATCTAGTTGTATTTTAACTCTTAACAGATTCCTGGTTGTCAGAGGAATCTCTTGAATCAATATCAGAAAGGAATGGAAGAGGTCGGAAGAAACAAGATAGGGCCTTTGCTTATCTCCTTTAGGCATTCAGTTAATACTTAACTATTTATTTATTAAACGTATAATAAGACAAGTTTCTCTTGGGGGAGTGTGAAAGAAGTGCGTGTGTTTCCAATTAATATACTGGAAAGCTTGAATTTATCTGTGAAAATATTTGGATACACAGGTAGTGTATTACAATCACAATTGAGCCCAAAATTTCCATTCCTGAGCAAGACAATTATTGAGTTTTGCCCCATTTTATGATCTTTCTTGCCATGGTTGTTAAGTGAATCATTGCAGTTTTTAAGTTAGTAACACTGTTGTTAAGTGAGTCTGGTGCCCCCATTGATTTTGCTTGTCAGAAGATCACAAAAGACATGACCCCGGGACAGTGCATCCGTCATAAATATGAATCAGATACCAAGTGTCCGAATTTTGATCACATGTGACCACGGAGATGCTGCAATGGTTGTAAGTGTGAAAAACAGTCATATGTCACTTTTTTCAGTGTTGTTGTAAGTTTGAGTGATCCCTAAATAAATGGTTGTACCTTGAGGACTATCCGTATTGTGGTTTTACTGTGGCACTAAAGATGATCCTGTATTCTTTAAAAAATGAATATATCTGAGACTTCAAAATCTGGTTATACAGAATTTGTCAACTCTTAATCTTTGAATAGATTTTGTATTGCCTAAAAGGCAAGGTAACATAATAGGTCTCCATACAATCTTGGTTTAATTTATTAATAAAACATTGACTCTGATGATTTGAATAACCATGATTTCACTGGTTTTGGAATACTAGGCAAATAGGAAATATTACTTGTATATTGGTCTGCATTTGTTTTCTTTATACTTTCTCTTTTTTTTCCTTTTAGCTTTACTGTTTAGTTCTTTTAATCATAGCTGTTTTCAATTATTTAGATTGTAGTATAAAAATGTAGTATTCATTCAAATATGTAAAACAACATGTTGTAATAAACATTTAATTAATGTTTATTAAATTAATATTTGATTACAATTTTCTCTCCAGATGTGTTGGATGTTAATTCTGTAAATTTCTAGTGATTGTGGCCATTGGGTTGACTCGAGCTATAATCCAACATTTCTGAGAGAAGCAAGCTAGGAACATGTGAAACAAAGGTTCAGAAGGGAATTTCTAAATCTAATTCATGAAAATTCAGCAAGTCAGGCCAATTTTGCAATGTAGGAGATAAACAGTCTGAGCCTGAGGGAGGAGCCAAGCCTGTCATCAGTCTCGAGTCCCTTCCTGACCACAAGAGATATAAGTCCAGCCATCCTTGAATTCTATTGATCTTTATCTACCACCATTTTGCCTTAACTGCATCCTACCTCATACTTCCCTTCGACTGGTCAGGTCCCACAGAGTGGGTTTCCTCCAGGTCCCGTCAACCAAACAATGCCGGCTGGCGGGACCTAGGGGGAGAGCCTTCTCTGTGGGGGCCCCTGTTCTCTGGAACCAACTACCCCCAGAGATCCAAATTATCCCCACCTTGCTGGCCTTCCGAAAAGCCATTAAGACATGGCTCTTCCTGCAGGCAGGGTGATTTGAGACCATTAATACCTTAGGTCTCCCCCATGTATGTATGGTTTGTATGTGTTTTAAATTCTTTTTAAACTGTTTATTAAATTATTAATATTGTTTTTATAGTTGTTCTTTACATGTTGTACGCCGCCCTGAGTCCCTAGGGAGTAGGGCGGCATATAAGAACACTAAAAAACAAACAAACAAACAAACAACTAAATAAATAAATAAATAAATAAATAAATAAATCAGATTCTTGTGGAGAGTGTTAGCCTGCAATAAAGTTATATTCGTTTCAGCCGCCTCAGCTCCTGATTTCCTGTGCTTGACATGCATATTTTTGAAAAGGAAATTGGCGTCAGTAAAAAGGTTATGACTGTGTTATCCTGGATGTGGCAAAGTCTTCTAGAAACTATAAGGTGCCTGGGATCTTTTCCAATTTAGGTATTCCAGAGACTACAATTTTGACTGTTTCCTCCTTTTTTTTTATTCCAGAGACTACAATTTTGACCTTTCCTCCTTTTTTTGTGTTTTGCTTTATCCAGGCAGAAATGGCTCTCCAGCCCAAAAATGAACTTGTTACAAAAGCCGTAATGAACATCAGCAAAGCAGAGGAAGCCCAAAAAGAGACAGAACTGATGATGAAGCCCCATGCGAACTGGGAGGAGTATCTGATGCCTGGGCCCATCTCCATCGCCATCTTAGGGGAGCTGGCTTGCATTTCTGCAGGACAAGGAGACTTTGCCATCAATCTTGCACCACCCCAGGGAGGCTACCAATATATGAAGTATCCAGACTCCTTCCAGGCTTCCCTGATGCAGGTCAGCAACAGTGGTTGGCATGCCTTCAGCACTGCCCACAAGAATATGAATGGCATCCGGCTCCTTTCTATGAGCGTCCCCGAGCAAATCAAGATGATCAACAAGACCTTATTCCAGGATGACCTTACCTTGATAGATGCCTTTCTCCCTGGACAACTATCCAGCCTGAAATTGATTGCAAACGAATGTTGCTCTTTAGCTGAGGCAGTTGACAATAAGTTCCATGATGTCATCAGCCTGATTGGGGAACTCTTGGAAGTGTGTACGAGTTCCAAATCACAGTATGAACAAGGATTGGCAGAAACCAAACGCGCCTTGGAAGACCTGAAACAAAGGAAGGCAGCAGCTGAAGATGCCAAGGTGAAAGCAGAGGAATATTACAAAGAAATAAAGAACATAGTGACCAAAACATTTGACGATTATAGAAAAGCGGTCGATGGCATTCCTACCGGTTGGAATGCTGTAGTTCTGGAATTCACTTCAACTATACAAGAAACCTTGACGTTGCCAATTGCCACTCTTACAGCCTTTCTCCGCTCTAAGGAAAATAAGTTGCCTACTCCACAAGAAGAGTCGACGTCAGCAATGAAAAACAAGGTTATGAAAACAGAGCAAACTAAAGAAATGCTGAAAATGAGCAAAGAAGAATACCAGAAAGGTTCTGACAACTTCAAGCAACAGAATAAGGATTTGCTGGATGCGGACAGTGAAATGAGGACATGTGAAACAAAGGAGACTTATTTTGAAAAAGCCAAACAGATGCTGAACTCCTTGTTCCACTCTAAGGAAAATAAGTTGCCTACTCCAATCCACAGCAGAAGTGAGGAAGACTGTGAAAGTGAGGACTTTATAGCCACGAACAACATCTGTGTCCTGTCAGCTCAAATGTTGTCATTGGTGGACGCTCTTAAAACCATGGTGGATGACAAAGGTAACATTGACATGGATGTCCTCTACAATAAAAAACACAATGACGTCAAAACCGTATGGACCAAAAAGAAATCTCAGCAACTGTTAGAAAAAATTAACAATGAAAGCAAGTGCAGCGTGAAAAATTCGGCAGTGAATATATGCCATTACATAATGGATATTTCCGATATGTTAATCGAAGCAGTAAGGTCAGGGGACATAAACAAGAAAATACTGTTAGAGAAAATGAACACTGTCTCAGATGATATTATTATTTTCGATAGCAGAAGCAAAGCCTGTAACCGCACATCCCCTTTTGGTCCCATGGCGCCAAATATGGCCAAATCCCAGAGGAATGTTGAAGAAGACTCAACATCAGTGAAAAGCAGCGTTGTGAAAATAGAACAAACTAAAGAAATGCTGAAGTCGAGTCAAGAAGAATACCAGAAAAGTTTTGACAACTTAAAGCAACAGAATAAGGATTTGCTGGATGTGCTCAGTGAAATGAGGAAATGTGAAACAAAGGAGATTGATTTTGAAAAAGCCAAACAGATGCTGATCAAAGGCCTTAAAGCCATGGGAAGAGTGAAGGAGCAGTGGCAGAAAATGGTGCATTTCTTCCAGTTGATCTCCAACCTCATTGACTCCTGTCTCAATAAACGCCTAACAGAATTTGTGAAATCAGCTGAAAATCTTCCCAAAATTCCGAATTACTCCCACCAAGACTTTGTCATAGATATGATCTATAAACAGGCCTTCAATGCCTCCAACATAGCTCACTTGGTGCACATGATATCCGAGACCTACACCGAGGTGTCTTCAAAATACCTGATGGATAATGTGGGCAGCCTGAGTAGGCTTATTTCCATGGACCCTTCCAATCCCCAATTCCAAGCGGAGCGTATCAAACTAGCAGATGGCTGTGACAGTGCCCTACAAGCCATAAAGGACCTGGTCATTAAGCAAAAGGAAGAATTCGAAAATAATATCCATGCCAGAGTGGCAAAAATCAATTCTGAGCTGAAGGCTGTCTTGCCGGAAGTGCCCGAAGCAGAGAGAAAAGCTATTGAACATAATGTGCAAAAAGGGATGAGGGAAATCACTCTGGATGAAGCCGATCAATTTATGTAGACTTGTCTTTCAAACCGTGAGGCAAATAGTCTCTATTCTATTATTGTATTTCCCTCAGGATGTGAATTGGGCCATTTGGTCATCTTGCATTTGGTAAAACTAGAAAAGAAACAGTTAGAGATATTGTTTTAGTTATTTTATTTGTTTATTTTGTCAAGCATATATAAGATTACAGTAAAAGTATAAACATGTATATATGAGACGGTTTTGAGTACATGGGAACAGGACAGGGATGTTAGGCAAGTTGGTGCGCTTGTTGTTCAGGATCCTTTCAAAAATATAATGAGCCGAGGTGTCGCAGCGGTTAGAGGCAGTACTGCAGGTCACTTTAGCTGACTGTGATCCGCAGGTCAGTGGTTCAAATCTCACTGGCTCAATGTTGACTCAGCCTTCCAT
>JALIGW010000039.1:1567500-1735000 GCA_023053685.1 Diadophis punctatus similis
TTTTTTTGCTCTCCCCGGGCTCCTAGAAAGGCTCTGAAGCCTGGGGAGAGCAAAAAAAGAAAGGAACTTCCGGTTCAACCGGAAGTCGGCAAACGGAACGTTTCCAGCCTCCGGAGGACCTCCGGGGGTGGGGGTGGGGAAGGCTGTTTTCGCCCTCCCCAGGCTCTGGAGCTTGGGGAGAGCAAAAAAATGGGCCTTTCAGTTCAACCGGACCTTGGCAAATGGGCCATTTTCTGCCTCCGGAGGGCTTCGGGGGAGGGGAGGCCGTTTTCACCCTCCTCAGGCTCCTAGAAAGGCTCTGAAGCCTGGAGAGAGCGAAAAACGGGCGTGCCATCGCGTGCCGGTAGCGGGGGGGGGTGTCGCATGTGCATGCGCAGGGGGCCCATGGAATTAATGGTGTGGGCATGCACGCTCCCCCCATACCCCTCTTTTGGCACACGAACCAAAAAAGGTTCGCCATCACTGGTATAGCCCATTCTGATCTTGTTTGTTTCTTTTGCTGAACAAAAGAAGGGGAGAGGAATCTTCACACAGCTGCAGAGAGCCCTGCCTTATCAGACTTTTGGTCCCATTCCAGAGTTATCTCGCCAAGGCCAGACCATGCTGTCTCCTGAGCTGAGAATCAAGGCCATGAAATCCTGAGGCCAAATTTTAATAAACCCCTGAAAATTGCTCACTAAGATTGATCCTCCGCACAGGCTCAGCGCTGTGCACCAAGGACCTTGGAGTATCTCCTCTGCTTGAAAATGGGGCTCCCAGCAGCTCAAGGGACAGCATCTTGCTTAGTGGGGTGCAATGTAGAGTAGCCTCCTTGTGGTGCACCCCAGGCAGCGTGACTTTGTCATAGTCCATAGGAGGGGTCCCCAAACTTGGCAACTTTAACACTTGTGGACTTCAACTCCCAGAATTCTCCAGCCAGCTATGCTGGCTGGAGAATTCTGGAAATTGAAATCCACAAGTCTTAAAGTTGCCAAGTTTGAAGACCTCTGCTCTACAGATTCTGGCTGCTGGATCTCACAAGGGTCTCCCAAAGCGTTCCGCATGCGCAGAGGGCAAAAGAATGCAATTGGCGGCATCCATGCGGGCGGGGAAAACGCCCGGGGAAAGCTCCCGCTCCGCGAACGGGGGCAGGCTCGAGCAGCATCTTCGGCTCTGCTCCGAACTCAGTGATTAACTGCACCGGCAATCAGAGGTAGGATCCCACCTCTGTCTCTCAGCAAGAAGAAACAGCATGAGTACTGAAAATAAAAACAGTGGTTAATACTGTATTCTGTTACACTACAGGAAATAAATAAAAACCTTGCTTAGTATGTTGCTTTTTTGTGTGTCTGTTTAATTTACTTGCTGTAGTGTAACACAAAGGCTTAAAATTCTCCTTACCTGCTGGTTTGTTCATTGTCTCCAGATCCTAAAAAGAACCATTTCTCTGGCACCTGGCCGCTACCTGACGCTTGGCAAAAGAGCATTAGCCACTTACTCATGAACCACACATCCTACGAGAGTAGAGGATTTCCCACACCCCACCAATTGATTCACAAAATCTCCCAAACTTACTTTGATAAGGGGCACACCAACATTTACCATGACATTCACTGGTTTCATTCAGTTTTACAACTACATGCTTTACTCATGATCATTCCTTCATTTAAACTTATTATTGTAAACAAGTTAAGAAGAACGGATCTTGACAGACTTGAACATTGGGCGCTATCTAACAAAATGAAATTCAATGGTGAAAAAAGTAAGGTTCTACATTTAGGCATGAAAAACAAAATGCACAGGTACAGTATATGTATATGTGGTACCTTGCTCAATAGTAGTAACTCTGAGAGGGATCTTGGAGTCCTAGTGGACAACCATTTAAACATGAGCCAGCAGTGTGCAGCAGCTGCCAAAAAAGCCAACACAGTTCTAGGCTGCATAAACAGAAGGACAGAATCATGTGATGTGTTAATACCACTTTATAATGCCTTGGTAAGGCCACACTTGGAATACTGCATCCAGTTTTGGCCACCACGATATAAAAAAGATGTTGAGATTCTAGAAAGAGTACAGAGAAGAGCAACAAAGATGATTAGGGGACTGGAGGCTAAAACATATGATGAACGGTTGCAGGAACTGGGTATGTCTAGTTTAATGAAAAGAAGGACTAGGGGAGACATGATAGCAGTGTTCCAATATCTCAGGGGTTGCCACAAAGAAGAGGAAGTCAAACTATTCTCCAAAGCACCTGAGGGTAGAACAAGAAGCAATGGTGGAAAAAAAATCAAGGAAAGAAGCAACCTAGAACTAAGGAGAAATTTCCTGACAGTTAGAACAATTAATCAGTGGAACAGCTTGACTCCAGAAGTTGTGAATGCTCCAACACTGAAAGTTTTTAAGAAGATATTGGATAACCATTTGTCTGAAGTAGTGTAGGGTTTCCTGCCTAAGCAGGGGGTTGGACTAGAAGACCTCCAAGGTCCCTTCCAACTCTGTTATTCTATTCTATTCTATTCTATTCTATTCTATTCTATTCTATTCTATTCTATTCTATTCTATTCTATTCTATACGAGAGGAATTCTGGGAAATGGAAGTCCACACATCTTAAAGTGGTCAGGTTTGAGAAACATGGATCTAGCAGGTGGAATAATCAGAGTCCAGGTTGCATATCTCTGCAGGAATTGCACAGAGACTGTTGCTTGATCAAGTATACTTTTTAGATGGTCCTCCTCAGAGGTGGGTTCCTGCTGGTTCAGACCGGTTCTATAGAACCAGTAGCGGGAATTTCCCCCCGCTCGCTGAACCGGCAGCAATGGCCGGCTGGACATGCCCCCGAACCAGCTCTCTCGGTGGTGCCATAGGCGCCACCATCTTGCTTTTCGCTTCTGTGCATGCGCAGAAGCTGTTTTTTGCTTCTGCGCATGCGCAGAAGCAGGGCTTTAAGCAATGCGCGTGCATGTGCACGTGCAAATTGCCCACGCGGCACATGAGGAAGTGAACTGGCAGCGAGGTAAGTCAGAACCGACCACTGGTCCTCCTTGACTGTTGGCTGATAGTATTTTCTTTTCCAACCCTAGGGGAAAACACTACTTTAACACTTGTATAGCTCAGGGTGTATTAGGGCTGCCCAGGGATGTTTTGGGCTTTAGAGGAAAACAGAGTCGTGAGAATGCAGCAGCAGAAAGAGAATGCTAGAGATCTTAGGAAATGCAAGGGAACAAAGACTCAGAGAGTTGGAGGGCTAGAGCGGTCCCTAAGTCAATGGCCGGCGTGGTACAGGAGTATATATCACCTTCCCCAATAGATGGCAGTCTTGCCCCACTTAGTCTTAGCACATACAGTGATAGGGAACCATGGCTGGGTCATCGCTCTACTTTAAATTGCCCTTAGAATATCCCAAAGGTGCTTTTTAAAGAGACAACTGGACTTTCTGGTTTTTCTTTGAAGACGTTTCGCTTCTCATTCAAGAAACTTCTCATCTTCAGAGCTGAAAAAGCTTCTTGGATGAGAAGCGAAATGTCTTCAAAGAAAAATCAGAAAATCCAGTTGCCTCTTGAAAAAATTTAATTTAATTTAATTTAATTTAATAAACGTTCTTATAGGCCGCCCAATCCTGTAGGACTCAGGGCGGCGTACAACAGAATAAGAAACGTACACTAAAAACAATTTTTACAATTTAAAATTAAAAAAAGATAGTTAACACATTTATAAAACAACATTCATGGGGGAACTGATCTTCCTATTCACCCCGCCTGCCGGAAGAGCCAAGTTTTTATGGCTTTACGGAAGGCCAGCAGGGTGGGGATAGTCCGGATCTCTGGTGGGAGTTGGTTCCAGAGGGACGGGGCTCCCACAGAGAAGGCTCTCCCCCGTGGCCCCACCAACCGACATTGTTTGGCCGAAGGGACCCGGAGAAGGCCCTCTCTATGGGACCTAACCGGTCGTAGGGAGGTATGTGGTAGGATGCGGTCCCGAAGGTAACCTGGCCCTGAGCCATGTAGGGCTTTAAAGGTCAAAACCAACACCTTAAATTGCGACCGGAGACTAATTGGCAACCAATGCAGCTGGCGAAGGATAGGTGTTACGTGGGTGTATCTCGGTACACCCACTACAGCTCGCGCAGCTGCATTCTGTACCAGTTGGAGTCTCCGGATGCTCTTTGAGGGTAGCCCCATGTAGAGCGCGTTACAGTAGTCTAGCCGTGAGGTGGCAAGGGCATGAGTGACTGTGAGTAAAGCCTCCCTCTCCAAGTAGGGTCGCAATTGGTGCACAAGACGAACTTCTGCAAAGGTCCCCCTAGCCACAGCTGAAAGATGTTGCTCCAATTTTAGCTGTGGATCTAGGAGGACACCCAAATTGCGGACCTGTTCCGAGGGAGTCAATTTTTCTCCCCCAAGAACCAAGGAGGGACAGTCGACATAGTCCTTGGGGGGCAATATCCAGAGCCACTCAGTCTTGTCTGGGTTGAGCCTGAGTCTATTCACTCCCATCCAGACCCTCACATCGTCCAGGCAGCGGCACATTACATCAACTGCTTCACTGAACTGACACAGGGTGGAGATGTACAACTGGGTATCGTCAGCATACTGCTGATACCTCACCCCGTGTCGTCGGATGATCTCACCCAGCGGTTTCATGTAAATGTTAAACAGGATGGGTGAGAGGACCGAGCCCTGTGGCACCCCGCAAGCCAGGGGCCTAGGGGCCGACCTCTGTCCTCCTGTCAACACCGACTGCATCCTGTCAGAGAGGTAGGAGGAGAACCACCGTAAAACAGTGCCTCCCACTCCCATCTCCCCAAGACGACGCAGAAGGATACCATGGTCAATGGTATCGAAAGCCGCTGAGAGGTCAAGTAACACCAGGATGGAGGAATAACCCCCATCCCGGGCTCGCCAGAGATCATCCATCAGCGCGACCAAAGCAGTCTCCGTACTGTAGCCGCGCCTGAAACCCGATTGGAAGGGATCCAGATAATCAGTATCCTCCAATAGCCGCAGGAGTTGGAGCGACACCACTTTCTCAACAACTTTACCCAGGAAGGGTAAGTTGGAGACTGGACGGAAGTTCTTTAAATCCGCTGGGTCCAGGGAAGGCTTCTTGAGGAGGGGCCTCACCACCGCAGCTTTTAAGGGCTGCGGGACAGACCCCTCTCTCAGAGATGCGATCACAACAGCCTGGAGCCAGCCGCGTGTCACCTCCCTGCTGGCCGAAACCAGCCAGGAGGGGCACGGGTCCAATAAACAAGTGGAGGCGCTCATCGCTCCTATGGCCTTGTCTACATCATCAGGAGTGACAGGCTCAAACTCGTCCCATATAACAGGACTAAGACTCGCCCCCGTCATCTCGGCCTGCCCTGTCCAAATGGAGTCCAGGTCTGTCCGAATCTGAACGACTTTATCCGCCAGAAACTGAGAAAATTCCTCAGCTCTGCCCTGCAAGGGATCTTCAGCTCCCTCCTTGGCTAGAAGGGAACGAGTCACCCTAAACAGGGCGGCTGGGCGGGAGTCGGCGGACGCAATAAGGGCGGAAAAATGCGCACATTTTGCCGCCCGTATCGCCACTAAGTAAGACTTAATGCAAGTTCTTAAAAGTGTCCGGTCAGACTCAGCTTTACTGGCTCTCCATCATCGCTCTAGGCGTCTCTTTAGGCGCTTCATCTCCCGGAGCTCCTCAGTAAACCAAGGAGCCCTCCGGGATCCGCTGCCACGGAGAGGCCGCAAAGGCGCAATCCGATCTAAAGCCCCCGTTGCCGCCTGATTCCAGGCGGTCACTAGAGCCTCAGATGAATTGTGTACCAGGGAGTCAGGTATTTCCCCAAGTTCCCTCTGAAATCCTTCAGATTCCATTAGGCGCCTGGGGCGGAACCACTTAATCGGTCCCGCCTCCTTGCGGTGGAGGAGTGGTGCCATGAAATCCAACCTCAGAAGGAAATGATCTGACCACGACAAGGGTGCTGTGACTAAACCCCTCAGCCTCAGATCATCTCTCCACTGCCCCGAGAGAAACACAAGGTCGAGCGTGTGACCCCCCTCATGAGTCGGACCCTGAACTACTTGGGTCAGGTCCATGGTTGTCATGGAAGCCATGAACTCCTGGACTGCCTCCGAGGTTTCGCCGGGCGATGGCAAATTGAAGTCCCCCAGCACCATCAACCTGGGGAACTCAATCGCCAGCCCTGCTACCGCCTCGAGCAGAACAGGCAGGGCCTTTGCAACGCAGCTAGGAGGCAAGTACGTTAGCAGAAGGCCCACCTGAACCCCTAAGTCCAACTTCAGAAGGAGCGTCTCACATCCAACAATCTCTGGGGCGGGGCTCCTTCGAGGATTTAGGTTCTGGCGAGCTATAATTGCCACTCCTCCACCCCTTCCCTGGGGTCGCGGCTGGTGCTGAACTGAGAACCCGTCCGGGCACATCTCGGAGAGGGGAACCCCCCCCTCCTGGCCAAGCCAGGTCTCAGTAATACATGCCAGGTCCGCCCCCTCTTCCAGGATTAAATCCCGTACAAGGGGGGCCTTGTTATTAATCAACCTGGCATTCAACAGCAGCAGCTTGAGCCCGGGGCCCTGACATCCCTGGTTACCAGGTCCTCGGGCTGAGCTAGATGGAACCACACCAGAGGGGCCAGAACAAGGAATCGCTTGAAGATAGCGACTTCTCGTTCCCCGAGAGCGGCCTACCCCCCTGCTCCCGCCATACCTACCTCTCCCTGTAATGACCTTAATACTCCCATCCCCCCTCACACCAGAGATCCCCTTCCCCTCCAACTGGTCCCCTTCTCTCCCAGCAGGCCATGCGTACCAGTCAAACTGAGCCTGGGGATGGACTGAAACCCCCCTCTGCTTCTGTTTCCACACTCAGCAGAGGGGGGCAAAGACCCAATCCCCAGCTCACTCATTCTACCACTGTCAGTCACACAATCTCTATCACCCAATCATAACACATTCATAGCCCAAACCATTAATAAAATCACAGTACTTCCGGGGGTTAAAATCAATAAGAGCAGTAGGAGGCAGATGCAGGCAACCTCCAAACCCGGTATAGCTTAGTTCTTAATATTGCCTTAATCTCAGTCTTGTTGTTATTTTTTGTGTATCCAAAATCCGTTGCCTCTGCTGCAGCAGTAACAATGTCCAACAGCTGCCCCCGTGATGGTAGAGGGAAAACTGAGTCCCGTTTAGCATTAAGGGGGATCGTTTGAAAGCCAGGCCTATTCCCTCGCCTAACAGAATGTTGTCCCAGGCTTGGTCGCCGCCAATACTGCGGGTTATAACAGAGGAGTTGAAGATCTGGGATCCAAATGCCGTATGATGTTGGTCTAATGTCCTGGTGGCCCGCCTGGAAACCAGGCCAGTCCAGTCTCTGGGGGGTTCTTTCCGAAGGGCCTCTCGTCGCCAAGATGACAAACAACGACATCGAGATGGCCGTCCCCGGTGGCAATCTTGTCCGACTCATCTGCAACAAGTCCGAACCTCAGCTCTTATCTCCGGGAGCCAGTATTCCCAAAAGGGCAGCTTGCCGCAGCAGCGATAAAACCACGACAAAAAACAGCAACACACCAGCGGTAATGATCTTTTGCAAGAGAGCCCAACCCAAATCTTCGTGGCCGAGAGTCAGCTCCGAGGTTTTTTCTTAAAGCATAGGAAATCCGTTCGGTATGAATATAAATATAAATACCTGGGAATTTGTCCAATATCCCTTTTTTCTCTCTCCGGGATTGCCACAGATTGCCACAGATCCCGGCCAACGTTTTCATGATCTCACAAGATGTTAGTTCAGGGAAGCTCTACGGTTTTCCTGTGAAGTTTTGTTTTTCGGAGACGCCATTTTAAAGCGGCGGCGTCTGTCGGAGCATGGCGATCTCTTTCGACTTCTTAGCCCTCGTATTCGGGAGAATTCCCTCGTCTGAATAAGCTGGCGTGCGCCCGGGATTCTCCAGTTTTCTTCCGACCCACACTGGATAGAATAAGTTGGGTCAGGAGTCTTTATTTTGATGAGAGGCAAGCAACGGGAGCGGAGGGCAGTTCTCTTGCAGCCTCTCCGCTTAGCTCCTCCCCCGGATGTTATGACCTGGATGACTGAGAATCTCCATAGATATTGCCAGAATAGAATAGAATAGAATAGAATAGAATAGAATAGAATAGAATAGAATAGAATAGAATAGAATAGAATAGAATAGAACTGGAAGGGACCTTGGAGGTCTTCTAGTCCAGCCCCCTGCTCAAGCAGGAGAACCTTACAATATTGACCAAGAAGAGAAACAATATCGGGAGTCCTTTGAAGCAAATTGCTCATTTTGTTTCGACAGAGGGAACAATATTATCTCCGGACTACAATTCTCTTCAATTATATGAACCTAGGTCTCCTGGTCTGCTCTGGGAAGCTAAGCAGTATTGGCTCGTTGTTATTGGAACAGGAGGCCACTAAGAGATCTGAGGGTGGACAGCTAAACTGGGAAGTTGGAAAAATATCCTCAAAGGAGGCGGTGACAAACTGAGTTAGCTACAGTTGCCAAGAAAGGCAGGTAGATTTAACCATGGAATCATCAGGAGCTGAGTTCAGCTCAAATAAGGTCAGACTGAAAGGAGAAGTGCCCCAAGATAAATGTCATATTTTGTGTAGTTTTGAGCAAGTCTTTGTGCTGTCCAGCTTTCCGCTTTAAATATGGGGAACAGGGTCACCCGGCCTCTCTTGGAGGGTTGTTCTAAAATTTCAGCTCATGTTAGACAATGAAACAAAACAGAGATCTGACTCTGCTAAGGAGTTTTCCTATTTTTATTGCACTGAATCTTTGGATCCCACACACAGGATTAAGGGCATGAAATAAATACATGAGCACACACACAGTCCATATAGATTCCTCATGCTAGTAAAATGGATGAAAAGAATATTACGCTCCAACAGCTGAAAGGGCCTAATGCCGGGATGGCGAACGCCAACCTATGGCACGCGTGCCGGAAGTGGCACGCAGAACCATCTCTCCAGGCACGCGAGCCATCGCCCGTTGCTCTTCCAGGTTGTGGCACCCCGGCCAGCTGGTCTTCACACGCGCGGGAGCACCAGAAACCAAAAAAGCAGCCGCCCGGTGCGCATGCGCGGCCAGGAAGATGATCTTCTGGTTTTTGGCACGCACATGTGCACTGGCCAGCTGGTCTTCGAGCGCGCATATGCGCCAGGAACCGGAAGACCAGGTGGCCAGTGAGCATTCACGTGCTGGAAACCGGAAGATCATCCGCCCCGGGCAGCTGTTCTTCTGGTTTCCGGCATGCGTGCGCCCCCATTTCGGCACTCGGTGCCTAAAAGTTTCGCCAACACTGGCCTAATGGTTACTATGCTCTTGGTAGATATGTTCCAACAGCTTCATAAACGTCATGCTTTTCTCTACTTTAGTTTTAACACCTAAAGCTTTCGGTTTCCTTGTGCTTCAACGCTCAAGCTATTTGCATCTAGACCCAGTTTCCTGCAACTGCCTCTGTTAAAAACGGCCCAAAATGGAGTCACATTTACTGTTTATCTGTGGCAAAGATTTTTGCATTAGCTCCTGCAGCTGTCTCTTTTATTCAAACTGGACCTGCTGCACGAAACCCCCTGATTTCTATTTTTGTCTGACAGAGGTACGATATTGAACAATGCAAAAAAAACCCATTCTTCTCCTTTCTGGCTTCTTAGGATATTCCCAGAGCAGCTTTCTTTTACCTGGCCTTCTCCAGATGTTTTGTTGCTGTGAGACTAGGCCGAAGCTGCCATATCTAAAGAGGAAGGATTCACCTAAGCAGGGTGGGTAAAAGCCAGGAATCTTGTTTCTTACCTCAGGAATCTTACCTCAGAGAGGTAATTAAGAAGAACCCAAGTCACTAAGGAAGCAAAGGAAAAATTCACCTCAGCCAGACAAAAGAAGTTGGGCCTGAACATATGGGAAACCTCTTCCGAGATCCCATCAACACGCAAGAATGGCTGCCAGTCTTGAGGATCTACAACAGGGGTCTCCAACCTTGGCAACTTTAAAACGTGTGGACCAGTGGTGGGTTCCTACCAGTGCGGTCCACTCTATAGCACCGGTAGCGGCTCGCTGGTGACATCACAGTACCGGTGCGGTCGGTTGCCGGTGCCTGGGCGCCGCCATTTTTTAAAAAAATTAAATTTTTTTTAAAATTTTCTTCTGCACATGCCCAGAAGCCAAGCTTCTGGCACTGCACATGCGCTGCCTTCCTACCCCACAGTGAGTCCAAGCAGGGGATGTCTGAGGGAGCGCGTGAGACGCTGAAAGAACGGGTGGCAGGAGCTATCTCCATTCCCCTCCCTTCGGCAGTCCGAGAAGCCACGAATGCGCGGTGATGATCCTAGGCATTTTCACACATTTGAGGCTTCTCGAGCTGCTGAGGGGAGGGGGAACGGGTGGCAGGAGCCTAGGATCATCGAATGGGGAGAAGCATTCAGGCCGGACGGAGCCTCCTAGAAGAACCACTGCCGCGGTCTTGCTGCTCCCGCTGAGGGGGCTGCGTTGCGGGTGGGCAATGCCCCCCTGCTTCTCCAGCCGCTGCCAAGCTCCCGAGGCCCACGCCCACCTGGTCACATGGCTGGCTAACCACACCCACAAAATAAGCCACACCCACAGAGTGGTAGTAAAAAAATTAGGAACCCGCCCCTGATGTGGACTTCAATTCCCAGAGTTAAAGTCCACAAGTCTTAAAGTTGCCAATGTTGCAGACCCCTGATCCACAAAGCAAAGCAAGCAAGGACTTTGAAGGATAAAAGGGTTCTTGAAGCCCACCCACTCTTTGAGTCTTCTTTGGACGCACACCCGGCGGTTTCTGTTCCTCTGGCTAATGCCTGACAACCTACTTGAGAAGGACATGGATAAGTATGGGTGACTGTGTGTATGTGTAGTTTTGCTGTTGCTTTAAATTCACTGGGTTTTGTGTATTCCAGTTATCCCAGTGTTTGAGTGTGGCTGTTGACCGGGATTGTGATGGTGTAAGTGACGATAAGCCAAACTTGGGAGTGCACGCAACACTACCAACTGGAGATATCTTCCAATATTTATTTAAAGTCTTTACAGTCTTCCAATATTTGAGAGGCTGTCAGAAAGAGGAGAGGGTCAACCTATTCTCCAAAGCATCTTAAAGCAAGCCAAAAATGGCTGGACTACTGTAATGCGCTCTACATGGGGCTACCCTCAAAGAGCATCTGGAGACTGCAATTGGTACAGAATGCAGCTGCACGAGCTGTGGTGGGTGTGCCGAGATACACCCACGTAACACCTATCCTCCGCCAGCTGCATTGGCTGCCTATTAGTCTCCGGTCGCAATTTAAGGTGTTGGTTTTGACCTTTAAAGCCCTACATGGCTGAGGGCCAGGTTACCTTCGGGACCGCATCCTACCACATTCCTCCCTACGACCAGTTAGATCCCACAGAGTGGGCCTCCTCCGGGTCCCATCAGCCAAACAATGTCGGTTGGCGGGCCCATGGGGGAGAGCCTTCTCTGTGCGAGCCCCATCTCTCTGGAACCAACTCCCACCAGAGATCTGGACCATCCCCACTCTACTGGCCTTCTGCAAAGCTGTAAAAACATGGCTCTTCCAGCAGGCGGGATGAAGAAGAAGAAGATCGGATTCCCCCATGAATGAATGTTTTTTAAAATTATGTCATGTTTTAAATTGTCATGTATTATTGTATTGTTCTTATTCCTGTTGTACGCCACCCTGAGTCCTAGGGATTGGATGGCCTATAAGAACTTTTAATTAAATTAAATTAAATTAAATTAAAAAATAATGGATAGAAGCTTATCAAAGAGAGAGCCAATCTAGAATTAGGGATCAATTTCTTGTCAGTGAGAACAATGGATCAGTGGAATGACTTGCTTTCAGAAGTTGTGGGTGCTCCATCACTGGAGGTTTTTAAGAAGAGATTGGACTGCCATTTGTGTGAAATGGTACAGGTAAATATTGACCTACACGGGTGGACGGGAGTGTCCAAAGTGTCAATGTTGCTGCTATTATTATGCATAGTAGTTGTCAGGGTCCCAAGTAACGCAACCCCAAACGAAAGAACTCCGAGACACGAGGTCTCCTCAAAGAACATTTTATTAGGTCATGTCAAATTGGCACGATGCTGGTGAAAACCAGATCTAAGTTTCCACCGGGTTTCCTCCCCCAGTTAAAAATAAAAGTTTGTCACTTCTCCAGAGGTGTCAGTCACATGGTCCAATCAGCACACAGTCCGGACGTGGGATGGCCTCAGTCTCCACCTCTCAACCACCTGCACACACACACGACCTTGGTTCCCAGGGGAAAGAATGTTGTTTGGATTATAGCACCCCAGCTATCTCTACACCCCTCCCTCCCTATCCCTCATCTCCAGTCTGTGTCACCACTGAAGCTTTGAAGAAAAGAAAAACCCCAGTAGAACAGGAAAATGGCCACCGTCTAGCCGGCTTCAGGGTTGACGGTAGTATTAATTCAAGAAGATAGTCCTTGACCTACCGTGTTTCCCCGAAAACAAGACCCTGTCTTATATTTTTTTGAACCCCAAAATAAGCACTTGGCCTTATTTTCGGGGAGGTCTTATTATTTTGGGGTACGTGGAGCAAGACGGGGCTCCTCTTGCCCTCTTACCTGATTTCCAGCTCTGTCTCCCTAACCCTAACCCAGGGTAGGCAAAGTTGGCTCTTCTATGACTCGTGGACTTCAACTCCCAGAATTCCTAAGCTAGCACGATTGGCTCAGAAATTCTGGGAGTTGAAGTCCACGAGTCATAGAAGAGCCAACTTTGCCTACCCCTGCCCTAACCAGAGGAAATGGCGGGGACTGGTTGCGCATGCGGTTTAATATTTTCAGAGACGGTTTATTTTTGGGGAGGGCTTATTTTAGCACATGCGCTCAAAAGCCTGATTGGGCTTATTATCCGGGGAGGTCTTGTTTTTGGGGAAACGGGGTACAACCACAATTTCCATTCTTAAGTAAGGCAGTTGTTATGTGAGTCGTGCCCAATTTTAATGACTTTTTTTGGCCACAATTCTTAAGCGAATCATTGCCATTGTTAAGTGAATCATGCAGTTGTTAAGCAAATCTGGCTTTCCCGGTTGACTTTGCTTGTTGGAACCCAGCTGGGAAGGTCACAAATGTCAATCACATGGCTCTAGGACACTGCAACCCTTGTAAATACTTGTTGGTTGCCAAGAGCCAAATGTTGATCATGTGACTCAGGATGCTGCAACTGTTGTAAGTGTGAGGTCTGGCTGTAAGTCACTATTTTCAGTGCTGTGGTAACTTGGTCACCAACAAATGGTTGTAAGTCAAGGGCAACCTGTATTTTCCTTTAATCAATGCTTGGAGGTCAATGAACAATTCGAAATTTCATGAAGAGGGCAAGGAGCTGAAGAGTTTGGAGATACTTGATCTAGATCAGGGATGTCCAACCTTGGCATCTTTAAGACTTGTGGACTTCAACTTCTGGAATTCCCCAGCCAGCATGGCTGGCTGAAGAATTCTGGGAGTTGATGTCTATAGGTCTTAAAATTGCATAGATTGGACACCTCTGATCTAGAGGTTGGAATAAGCTTTCAGATCATGTCCCAAAGGTACTTTTTGAAGAGGCAATTGGGCTTTCTGGTTCTTCAATGAAAGCCCTTTCATTGTCCTGTCTCAGAATATGTGAAGTGTTAGAAGTTGCTCTGAAAGTCTATGGAGATACTCAGTCATCCAGAGTACTGCATCCAGTTTTGGTCACCACACTACAAAAAAGACATTGAAACCCTAGAGAAAGTGCAGAGGAGAGCAACCAGGATGATAAAGGGTCTGGAAAATAAAACATACAAAGAGCGGTTGCAGGAACTGAGCTTGGCCAGTCTGGTGAAGAGAAGGACCAGGGGTGACATGATAGCAGTGTTCCAATACTTGAGGGGATGCCACAGAGAGGAGGGGGTCAGGCTGTTCTCTATCGCACCAGAAAGCCAAACAAAGAATAACAGATGGAAGCTGACCAAGGAGAGATTCAACCTGGAAGTGAGGAGAAACTTTCTGACGGTGAGAGCGATCAACCAGTGGAACAGCTTGCCAGCGGAGGTTGTGAGAGCCCCAACACTTGCGACCTTCAAGAGGAGACTGGACTGCCATCTGTCTCAAATGGTGTAGGAACTCCTGCTTGAGCAGGGGGTTGGACTAGATGACCTACAAGGTCCCTTCCAACTCTAATAATAAATCTAAATCTAAAGGTGCTTTTTTCAAGAGGCAACTGGACTTTCTGGTTTTTCTTTGAAGACGTTTTGCTTCTCATCCAAGAAGCTTCTTCAGCTCTGACTGGATGATGGGGGAATGGAAGGATTTATACTCCCATCCAGTCAGAGTTGAAGAAGCTTCTTGGATGAGAAGCAAAACGTTTTCAAAGAAAAACCAGAAAGCCTCTTGAAAAAGCACCGTTGAGTCAACCAAGACCTGGATGACTGAGAATCTCCATAGACTTTCAGAGGCTGTTAACCTCTAACTCTTCGCTATATTCTGAGAAAAGGACAATGAAAGGGCTTTCAACAGCATGATTGTACACATAAGAATGATTTGAGTTCCCATGACATGCTAAATGAACTTAACTTGGGAACCCTCCTAGCATGATCTGCTTCTGAAGCATTCATCCCAGTTGCAGGCAGTGTGAGAAGTCGAGAAAATGGATTTAACTCCGTACAGCCATCTTAAATTCACATGGGTAAAGCCCTTCACGAGAGGCGGGGGAAGCACCACCTTTGTGTGATACAGCTGGAGGCGTGTAAGATGGCCTTGATGGTGAAGAACTCATTGAGGGCACGGTGGGAGGAGACCTTCTTGGCCAAAAGGCAGTTGGTGGGGGAAGATTTTTCTTCTTCTCGTTCTTTCCACGAGAGGAGCCATGGCTACTGCTGTTGGAGCTGCTGCTAGCTTACTGCCCTCCGCTCTCTGTGAGGTCCACAACAAGGCTCTGGATTTCTTTTGCCAAAATGAGTTGGCTTTGATCTGCACCCAGTGTGCCAAAAGCAAGAAGCATCACACTCACACTGTTCTCCCCATAGAAGAAGCAGCCCAAAAAAACAAGGTGAGTGAGCGATTGGCTTTTCTAGACAATTCTGGGGTCTCCTTTGGCATCTCATTCCAGGTACGTTCTGAAAAGAGGCGAGACTCTTCCAAGAATTGCAAGCTTGGAATTCTGGCTGGGAAGTTTGGAAGATGAAGCCACCTGTCCAGCAGGCAGCAAATTTAGAAAATTAACTCTTTGTAAAGCATCCTGAACAAACTTTTGAGTATCCTAACTTGACTGTAGATCGTAGCAATTACTCCAGGGTTTATCTAGAAAAAGAGGCAGGAGGTACAGGATATATACAATATAAACCTTTGAATGTGCTTCTAAACTTTGGCAACAGGACGAGGGAAACAGAACAAATGAAATATTTTGCTTTGAATCCCTTCATCCTACTAGGTCTGGTAATGAGTCTAAGAGCTGGAAGAAAATATCTTCTTGGTATTGCCAAGTAAAGCTGTAAATCACTCTTCCAGAATTCCTTAACATGTTATCTATCTAGTTCCACTATGGATTATAAAAGTCAGAAATTGTAACTGCCGTTAGGAAATCACCAGGAATCACCCAAGAGCACATTTCTCTCTCTCTCTCTCTCTCTCTCTCTCTCTCTCTCTCTCTCTCTCTCTCTGTATTTTTTGAAATAAAATTTTATACATATATAATTAAAAATTAGTAGAAACTAATATAGAATAAGAGAAAGAGAAAAAAAGCTGGGAAGAAAGGAAGGGCAGGAGGGAGGAAAAGAGACAAATAAAGAAGAAAGAAAGAAAGAAAGAAAGAAAGAAAGAAAGAAAGAAAGAAAGAAAGAAAGAAAGAAAGAAGAAGGAAGAAAGAAAGAAAAAGAAAGAAAGAAGAAATAAAATAAAAAGAAAGAAAGAAAAAGAAAGAAAAAAGAAAGAAAGAAAGAAAAAGAAAGAAAGAATAAATAAATAAATAAATAAATAAATAGAAAAAAGAAAGAAAGAAGAAATAGAAAAAAAGAAAGAAAGAAAGAAAGAAAGAAAGAAAGAAAGAAAGAAAAGATCTAATATTTATAGCATTTATAAATACAATTATAAATTTACCTCTTGCTCTATGGGTTATAGCATAATCTATGCTAACTATCAAAACTGTAAATTATAAGTTCATTTTTTTTCTGTTTCATGCAAAATATCTATCGGGGTTTCCAGTCAGCACGTCATCTATCATTTTCCAAAGAGTATTAATAGGTATTAATTTTCCTATTAAGAGGAAGAAGAGAACTGCAACTGCTGTGGCTTTATCCAGCTCCCCCTTGAGGGCCCGGGGTAGAATACTGCCACCTTCTCCTCCTCCTCCTCCCTCCTCCTCCTCCCCTGTTCCCCCCCCCCATCCCCCGTCCCGTCCCCCCCCATTCAGATGAGATTCTTGCAAGGAAGATGGGGTTGAGTCTCAGCTTCCAGTAAGTCTCCCTTCCTTCAGCCTGAGCAAGAGGCATCCACCAGCACCAGAACAAAAGAAACTCTGACATTTCCCCTTTCTTTGTTATTCTGTTGGGCTGCAGGGGTGGGAGAGAATAACGGGAGCAAAGCATTCCACCTCCCCTTCCCATAAGGTCCCCACTGATACAGAAACAGCTACTCTGCAGAGGCATGGGAGCTGGGTCCGTGGAAAACCAGTTCTTAGATGAGTGGAATCGATTGAATCAAGTTGATATATAGAAATATAAGGCCAAAGTTCGTTATCTTTTTAGAACAATCCCATAGATTTGCAATGGGGAATGTTTTTTCTATTTCCCTGTCTGGCATTTCCCAAACTGCCTCCCTTCTCTTGATTTATGGGAGATTTTTTTCCACCTTGTTTTATTGTTTTATTGATTATTATTTAATGCTTTTATCCCTTCTTTTTGATTTCTGAAAAAAAACAGGCATAGGAAATAACCTGAGCTCCCTTACCTATAGTAATTTGAAATCCTTTACATAGAATAGAATAGAATAGAATAGAATAGAATAGAATAGAATAGAATAGAATAGAATAGAATAGAATAGAATTCTTTATTGGCCAAGTGTGATTGGACACACAAGGAATTTGTCTTTGGTGCATATGCTCTCAGTGTACATAAAAGAAAAGATACATTTGTCAAGAATCATAAGGTACAACACTTAATGATTGTCACAGGGTACAAATAAGCAATCAGGAAACAATCATTATTAATATAAATAGTAAGGATACAAGCAACAAGTTACAATCATACAGTCATAAGTGGGAGGAGATGGGTGATAGGAACGATGAGAAGACTAATAGTAATAGTAATGCAGCCTTAGTGAATAGTTTGACAGTGGTGAGAGAATTATTTGTTTAGCAGAGTGATGGCGTTCAGAGGGAAAACTATTCTTGTGTCTAGTTGTCTTGGTGTGCAGTGCTCTATAGTGTCGTTTTGAGGGTAGGAGTTGAAATAATTTATGTCCAGGATGTGAGGGGTCTGTAAATATTTTCACGGGCCCCTTTTTGACTCGTGCAGTATACATGTCCTCAATGGAAGGCAGGTTGGCAATAGTTGTTTTTTTCTGCAGTTCTGATTATCCTCTGAAGTCTGTGTCTGTCTTGTTGGGTTGCAGAACCAAACCAGACAGTTATAGAGGTGCAGATGACAGACTCAATAATTCCTTATGAACTTATGAACATGTATGCTTTCATCATCTGTTGCTTATGCGTTAGTCTCTCCGGCCTCTCTAAGACTTTTCTTTGTTTGTTTGTCTGTTTCTTGCCTTTATTATTTTTACAAATAACTCAAAGCTTACATATCCCACACACCTTCCTCTTCCTATTGTCCCCAGAACAACAGCCCTGTGAGGTGGGTTGGATTGAGAGTGTGTGACTGGCCCAAAGTGTCAGCTGCCTCCTTAATGTTTGTTTGTGCTTTATTGCTAGACGATGACATGGAGAGAGTGGGAGAGTGGAAGGCTTGGGGGAAAACGAAAATAAGGGCAGTATCTCCTCCAGATGCTGCCTCAAGGTCACCCAGCTGGAAAAAGGAGGGGGCCGCATACCAAACTATGCTTGGACTGGCCGTTAGGAAAACATTTTAGAATAGAATAGAATAACAGAGTTGGAAGGGACCTTGGAGGTCTTTTAGTCCAACCCCCTGCTTAGGCAGGAAACCCTACACCACTTCAGACAAATGGTTATCCAACATCTTAAAAACTTCCAGTGTTGGAGCATTCACAACTTCTGGAGGCAAGCTGTTCCTTGGATTAATTGTTCTAACTGAGGAAATTTCTCCTTAGTTCTAGGTTGCTTCTCTCCTTGATTAGTTTCCACCCATTGCTTCTTGTTCTACCCTCAGGTGCTTTGAAGAATAGCTTGACTCCCTCTTCTTTTTGGCAGCCCCTGAGATATTGGAACACTGCTATCATGTCTCCCCTAGTCCTTTTCATTAAACTAGACATACCCAGTTCCTGCAACCGTTCTTCATATGTTTTAGCCTCCAGTCCCCTAATCATCTTTGTTGCTCTTCTCTGCACTCTTTCTAGAGTCTCAACATTCTTTTTGCATCGTGGCGACCAAAACTGAATGCAGTATTCCAAGTGTGGCCTTACCAAGGCATTATAAAGTGGTATTAACACTTCTATAACACTATATTAACACTATTAACACTAAAGTGGTATTAATTTTGCCTGAACAGATCAGTTACACTGGGGTGGGCAATGAGAGACAGTTAAGGGAGGGAAAAGTAGAACTTAGGGATTTTGGCGTGCAATTTTCAGTTCTGGATTTAACATTGCAATGCACTTGACTTCTAATAAAACTGTACCTTTCTCAACAAAGGGAGCCAAGGATTGTTTCTATTTAGGGGTTTAAGTCATGGCAGGTCTGACATAAAGTCACCCCACTGGCTTTCATGGTTAAGATGGGACCTCAACTCATGGTCTCTAGCTTTCTAGCCTGGTGTCTTAACCACTAGACCAGAGGTTTAGATTCACTTAACAACCATGTTACTCGCTTAACAGATGCCATGATTCACTTAAGAACTGTCGTACAAAGAAACTCACTTAACTAATGTTTCATTTAGCAACATAAATTTTGGGCTCAGTCGTGGCTGTAACTCGAGGACTACCTGTATCACACTATGCCTTGATTGTTTGCTTTGGGTCCTGTGTTTGATTCCACAGGGGGAGGTATAGCAGCCTAGGAGTTAGGAGTTAGTAAGGATCAGGGGTGAAATGCTCCCGGTTTGCTCTTACCTGTCGTTCATCGCAGAGCCAATGGAGCCTGTGGCGGTCGCGTCACGGGGCTTCCCCCGCCTGCTTCCCCCGCCCACCTGGACACCACCATTTGTGTTCTTTTGCCCTTTACACATGCAGAACGCTTTGCTCATGCGCAGAGTGCAAAAGAACTCAAATGGCGGTGTCCAAGCGGGCGGGGGTAGCGGGCGGGGGCAGCCCCGCAACGCGACCGCCACCGGCTCCATCGGCTCTGCGACGACCGACAGGTAAAAGCGAACTGGGAGCATTTCACCCCTGGTTAGGATGACATGTGCAGCTGCTTCCAGTTTTGCAGTCCTCATCCTTCAAAATGGCTGTGTGGGCTTCAGCTAGATTGTGGTTATGCAGCTCCACAAGATGGGGCTGATTAGTAAACTGTGATGAAGTTCATAGCTAGGTTTGCACAATCTGTAAACCAGAATCGGTGGTTTACTGTCCACAAAGGCAGTAAATATTTAGTAATATTAAGCACATCCTATCTTACTGTTTTGTGTGCATCCTGCTATCAGATTAAGCCCTAAGATTGTAGTTCGGTTTATGGAATGACTATAATCATTATGGTTTATTGATATGCTTTAACACGTACAATCCAGAGGTGGGTTTCTGCTGGTTCGGACCAGTTCTATAGAATCGGTAGCGGGAATTTCCCCCCACTCCCTGAAACAGCAGCGATGGCCGGCTGGACACGCCCCCGAACCAGCTCTCTTGGCAGCGCCATAGGCGCCGCCATCTTGTTTTCCAGTTTTTAGCACTGTGCATGTGCTCATATGTGGCGTGTGAGGAAGCGAACCGGCAGCAAGATAAGTCAGAACCCACCCTGGTACGATCTATTGCAAACTCAGCATTCTGACCTTTGAGAAAGATAGAGAGGAATTTATTGTCTCGAACAACTGCTCAGATCTGATGAAGCTTATTGAAAAAGGAAGTAAGGCTGCAAATGTACTTTATCATTCAGTATTTTATTATCCCCCCCCCCCACACACACACATAATTGGTAATCACAATAAACTAGGGAAATGGCTGCATGGATGGAACCCTTTCACATCTCCTGCCCATTGCAAGAGATGTGATTTGGTTGTTGATGTTGCTTTGGCGCATATAGGCCGAAAGCCGGGTGAACCATAGAGACCTGTAAGAGGAAGATCGACAGACAGGCTTGGCAAATGCTGTGTAAATTTAGTTGCAGAACTGGGAGGACTGGGAAGTGGGAACTCTGGAGGTCATCCTGTCTTTGTTATGCATACGTTCAGTGGTGGGTTCCTACCGGTGCGGTCCACTCTATAGCACCGGTAGTGGCCCGCTGGTGACATCACAGTACCGGTACGGTCGGTTGCCGGTGCCTGGGCGCCGCCATTTTTTTAAAAAATTATTTTTTATTTTAAATTTTCTTCTGCACATGCCCAGAAGCCGAGCTTCCGGAACTGCGCATGCGCTGCCTTCCTACCCCACAGTGAGTCCAAGCAGGGGAGGATGGCTGAGGGAGCACGTGAGATGCTGAAAGAATGGGCAGCAGGAGCTATCTCCATTCCCCTCCCTTCAGCAGTCCGAGAAGCCATGAATGCGCGGTGATGATCCTAGGCATTTTCGTACATTCGAGGCTTCTCGAGCTGCTGAGGGGAGGGGGAATGGGTGGCAGGAGCCTAGGATCATTGAATGGGGAGAAGCATTCAGGCTGGATGGAGCCTCCTAGTAGAACCACTGCTGCGGTCTTGCTGCTCCCACTGCGGGGGGCTGCGTTGCGGGTGGGCAATGCCCCCCCGTTTCTTCAGCCGCTGCCAAGCTCCCGAGGCCCACACCCACCTGGTCACATGGCTGGCAAGCCACACCCACAAAATAAGCCATGCCCACAGAGTGGTAGTAAAAAAATTAGGAACCCACCCCTGCATACGTTCCCATGCAGGACCCCAAAACCAATACTCAATCATCTGGTATACTGCCACTGTGGTGCACAGGGAAGAAACACACATTCAAAGAAGCTCCAATGCTCTTTTGTATCCCTGGGGTTTCTTCTAGATGTTCAAATCTAATTTTCTTCTCCCCTCTTCCTCCCTGGAACATTTTAATAGGCTGAAATCCAGAATCACGTGAAAAAGGGAAGAGAACTTGCTAGGATGTATGAGAAGCATGTTGAAATGAGCACTCGGAGTCTATGGGTAGGTAATATCTCTTGTTTTATTTGGTTTCGTTGGTTATTTCTATGTTCCGCTTTGCTAGTGAAGAGACTTATAACAAAAAGCCCAGGGAAATCGCAGGCCCCATTTCACTGGGTAAAGATAGTCCTTGACTTATGACCACGATTGAGTCCAAAATTTCCATTGCTAAGCAAGGCACTTGTTAAGTGAGTCGCATCCCATTTTATGACCTTTTGCCACAGTTGTTTTGTATTTATTTATAATATGTATAGGCCGCCCATCTTACCTCAACTCTTATTTATTTATTTATTTTATTTGGCAGTTTTTCTATGCTGCCCTACTCCCTCAAGACTAAGGGCGGCGTACAACATTTTATGAAAACTCCAAACAAATAATTAAAAATGCAATTTTAAAAACAATTTAAAAAACATATAAACAACTGTAGGAAGTTAGCACCCACCCCTCTCCTAGGAAATGAGATATCCTAGGAGATATTAAAAGATAGAATATATTCTGTGGAACACATCTGGAAACATGCTTTTAAACAAACAAAAGACTCCTCTTGGAAACCCCTGCTAATGGGTCATTGGGGGCTGGGCCCAGCTCACATTTAGATTTAGATTTAGATTTATTATTAGAGTTGGAAGGGACCTTGTAGGTCATCTAGTCCAACCCCCTGCTCAAGCAGGAGTTCCTACACCATTTGAGACAGATGGCAGTCCAGTCTCCTCTTGAAGGTCGCAAGTGTTGGGGCTCTCACAACCTCCGCTGGCAAGCTGTTCCACTGGTTGATCGCTCTCACTGTCAGAAAGTTTCTCCTCACTTCGAGGTTGAATCTCTCCTTGGTCAGCTTCCATCCGTTATTCCTTGTTTGGCTTTCTGGTGCCATAGAGAACAGCCTGACCCCCTCCTCTCTGTGGCATCCCCTCAAGTATTGAAACACTGCTATCATGTCACCCCTGGTCCTTCTCTTCGCTAGACTGGCCAAGCTCAGTTCCTGCAACCGCTCTTCGTATGTTTTATTTTCCAGACCCTTTATCATCCCGGTTGCTCTCTTCTGCACTTTCTCTAGAGTTTCAATGTCTTTTTTGTAATGTGGTGACCAAAACTGGATGCAGTACTCTAGGTGTGGTCTGACCAAGGCTTTATAGAGTGGTACTAGTACCTCTCTGGTCCTTGATTGTATCCCTCTATTTATGCAGCTCAGGACTGCGTTGGCCTTTTTGGCTGCTGCTGCACACTGCTGGCTCATATTTAGTTGGCTGTCTACCAAGACTCCAAGATCCCTCTCGCAATCGCTGCTATTGAGTGTGGTTTCACCCAGTTTGTATGTGTATTTTTGATTCTTCTTACCTAGGTGTAGAATTTTACTTTTCTCCGTGTTAAATTTCATTTTATTGGTTTGGGCCCAGTGTTCGAGTCTGTCGAGGTCCCTCTGGATTTTGAGTCTGTCCTCTGGGGTGTTTGCTACTCCCGCCAGCTTGGTGTCATCTGCAAATTTGGTTAGTTCTCCTGCTATTCCCTCATCTAGGTCATTTATAAAGATATTGAAGAGTACTGGGCCTAGGACGGAACCTTGTGGCACCCCACTGCTTACTTCTCTCCATGTGGACTTAGAGCCATTGAGGACTACTCGCTGGGTACGGTTGGTCAGCCAATTGTTAATCCATCTGGTTGTGTAACTGTCTATCCCACTTTTTTCTAGCTTATGAAGGAGTAGGTTGTGGTCTACTTTGTCAAATGCTTTGCTAAAGTCCAGGTATATTATGTCTACTGCATTTCGCTGGTCTACTAATTTGGTCACAGTGTTGAAAAATGAAATGAGGTTGGTTTGGCATGACTTGTTCTTAACAAATCCGTGTTGGCTGTTGGTTATTACTTGGTTTGTTTCTAGATGATGTGAGATCTGGTTTTTAATTATTTTTTCCAGTATTTTCCCAGGTATTGATGTTAGGCTGATTGGTCTGTAGTTTCCTGGGTCTGTTTTTTTACCTTTTTTGTAGATGGGGACCACATCAGCTCTTTTCCAGTCCTCGGGGAGTTCTCCTGTGTTCCAGGATTTGTGGAAGATGTGGTGCAGTGGTTCCGAAATGACTTCTGCTAGTTCTTTTAGGACTCTGGGGTGTAATCCATCAGGTCCTGGTGCTTTGTATTCGTTAAGTTCAGATAGGTGATCTCTTACTGTATTTTTGCTTAGATTGAGTCTTGCTTCAAATCTGTTTTTTATATTTGTGTTGCTGGGTAGTTGAGCTGCAGTTTCCTTTTGTGTGAAGACTGATGCGAAGAATGTGTTCAGTAGCTCTGCTTTGTCTGTGTTGTCTGTTACTTCTTTGCCGTCTTCTCTCTTTAGTGGACCAACTGTTTCTTTGATTTTTTTCTTGTTTTTTTGTGTTGGAAGAAGCTTTTTTTGTTGTCTTTGACTTTTGTTGCAAGTCTTTGTTCATTCTGGGCCTTTGCTGTCCTGATTTTTTCTTTACAGATTCTGGCTGTCTGTTGGTACTCTGCCTTGGTTATGTGCCATATTCCTCTCACCTAGACTGGAAGTCTTCTGCATAATAAAACCACAATAGGATTTGCCCAAGGCCCTTTCATTCAGCCAAAGCTAGATTAGACAAAAGCCAAGAGTTGCCCCAGCATGCCCCTGGGGGGTCTGAGAGCCAATGGGATACATTTCTATACAGGAAGAGGAAACTAAGAGGTGGGACCCAACAGAGACTATAAAAACAAGGAACTCAGCATCTCTTTTCTCTCTTTTTCTCTTCACCTGGAACCATGTAAGCTACCTTGTCTGTACAGGGGCTCATGCCATGTGCTCCTGTCCACCATTAAACCTTCCTTCCAAGCAACCTTCATGAATCCAGTGTCTTTTTCCCCACTTGGAACTGAACCCAAAAGGATATTCCTTATAACACAACATACATACATGGGGGAGACATCAGATATAAAGTCGTCTCAAACTCACCCCGCCTGCAGGAAGAGCCATGTCTTAATGGCTTTTCGGAAGGCCAGCAAGGTGGGGATGATTCGGATCTCTGGGGGAAGTTGGTTCCAGAGAGCAGGGGCCCCTACAGAGAAGGCCCTCCCCCTAGGCCCCGCCAGTCGGCACTGTTTGGCTGATGGGACCTGGAGGAGACCCACTCTGTGGGACCTGACCGGTCGAAGGGAAGAATGAGGCAAAATGCGGTCCCGGAGATAGCCTGGTCCTAAGCCATGTAGGGCTTTAAAGATGATGATCAGCACCTTGAATTGTACCCGGAGACCAATGGGCAGCCAATGCAGCTGGCGGAGTATGGGTGTTACGTGGGTGTACCTTGAAACACCCACCACAGCATTTTGCACCAGTTGGAGTCTCCGAATACTCTTCAATACTCTTCTTCTTTTTTAAAAAAGTTTTTTATTTTTTAATTACAAAATATAAAATAAACATCGTCTGGTTACAACTCTTTTTTGTGACATCTTCTTTCAATATCTTATCTTCATTTACCTTATTCACATTATACATTTTTATTCTTATTTCTTACTAGCTGTACCAGGCCACGCGTTGCTGTGGCTCAGTCTGGTTAAATGGAGCCCGGGTAGACGTTTGGCTGTCAGCTCGGCTTCCCCAGGCAGCCCGCGAGAGTTTCTTTCCCCTCCCGCTTTGCTCAAGAGCCGGAGGCGGGGGAGGATCAGTGGACACAACACTGAGGAACGGGTGGCTGTTCCTGCAGGGGATTCTCACCCAGCGCCCTCGCCTGCATCCCCCCATCTGAAGGACGCGGGGAGGGCAGGTGGAGGATGAGCGGGCTGAGCCAGCGAGCGAGGGAGGCAGCAACAATAGGCAGAACCGAAGGGGCGGCGACAGGGACAGGCTGCTGCTGAAGCCCTGCGCTTGTGGGCTCGCTGTACCCGACCGACCTTGCCGCCTCCTCGCAGGCAGAAGCGCGTTTCAAATTCATGCAATGCAGAGGCCAGAGGAGGCGAGCTGCAAAATATTTAGTATAGCGTGTGTTGCTTTTACGTCCAACAGATGGCGCTGTTTTTCACAAAAAGCATGTTTTTACCTGTCACAGATGTGACGTCTATATAATATAGGTATATAAAAACACGCGCATATTCGAATGCAACGTTGTGTCAAAATTTCAAAGCAATCGGTGAAGAACTTTCGGAGATTTAAGATTTTGAACAAACGAACATTTACATTTTTATTTATATAGAGAATCTATCAATTGTTTTATTTATTCTATGTCTTAATATATATCTTTTTACTTTTAACCTTCAATTCCAAAGCTCTTTTTTATTCTCCAACCGTTAAAGAGATTAAAGAGAGACAACAAACTGAATAATATGAAATCTCAACTCTTATTCTTATTAAGAGGCATATGTTTGACCTCCACCAAGATCCATGAAGCCTTATCTGATTGTTCCCAGCGGAAGGCAAACAGCCCCGGCAAGATTCTTATAACTTAGGGTAGAGAACAATAAAGTTGCTTAATGTCTGTGGAGATTTTCAATCATCCAAGTCATGATTGTCCCAAAGATGCTTTTCTGCCTGTTTTTTTCTTCTTTGAAAACCTTTCCCTTCTCATCCAAGAAGCTTCTTCAGTTCTTCAGAAAGACTGAAAAAGCTTCTTGGGCGAGAAGCACAGTGTTTTCAAAGGAAAAAAAAAAAGCAAAACAAGGAAGTCCAGTTGCTTTTTGGAAAAGAAGCTTTGGGACAATAAAGTTGCTTACTCTAGCTATGAGCAGAGCTAGAGTAAGCCTCCTTGCCCAGGACTGCCTCCTTGCAAAGGACTGAGCTGCCATTCACTTTCACTTTCACTTTCACTTTCACCTAACCCTTTGCCAACCTTATTTCAGCCTTCCTCTGCAGCATTTTGGTAGTTCTTCCTTCAAACCAGAGGTGGGTTCCTCCCGGTTCGGACCGGTTCTATAGAACCAGTAGTAAACCGGGGGTGACGTCGCGGATCCGGTTCTATCGGTGCCGGTCCGTGGCTGCTGCCTTTTTGGGGGGGCTTTTTTGGGGCTATTTTTTGCTGGTTTTTGCTTTTGCGCATGCGCAGAAGCCGAGTTTTCGGCACTTCCCGACCGCCATCTTTTTGGGGGGATTTTTTTTTTGGCTATTTTTTGTTGGTTTTTGCTTCTGCGCATGAGTGAAGAAAGGCCAGAGTGGGTGGAGGAGACCTACTGGACAGACTGCCCACAACCCTCCCGAGCTCTGATTTTGCTGGCAGAGTCACCGCGGGCTGGTCCTTCGCTGTTTCCAGAGTGACCCCACAGGTCAGATCTAAGAACCCCGCTGTCTGGATCCGGCCCCCGGGCCTTGAGTTTGACACCCCTGCCTAGACCCCTCTCAAGGCCTCCCCCACCTTCACATGTTACTTCCTTGGGACCCCTGCTTTCTGCTTAATGTCCAGTATGTACTTGGGGTTACAATAACAACTGGGAACTGCCTGGATTGCCATCCTAAGCAACAGAAGTTATGTGAAACTATGCTGTATGATCACATTGCTTAGCAACCACAATCCTGCTCCCAATCGCCATTGTAATTCGAGGACTATCTATATTGTGTTATGGGTTATTTGCAGTGGTGGCTAATTGTGATACATTACTATGATTGATTTTTTTTTTTTTTGCTTATTTTGGACGTTTACTGTATTTTATGTCCCCTTGAGTGGCTGTGAAATCAGATGATTCAGCCACCTACAATTCCAATAATGATATATCTGCAGAAAAAACCAGGAGAAGAACGTCGCAAATTGGTGCATGAATTTGAACAGTTCCACCAGGCTGCAAAGGATCAAATGCAGTTCCTACTTTCCCATCTGGAAGAACTGAAAATCAACATCTTAGACTACCAGAAAAAAAATCACGCCAGGCACACCACCAACACAATCCAACTGAACACCTTGATTGGAGACATAGAGAGGAAGTGTGATCAGCCAGAGGCTGAATTCTTGAAGCAAATGACTCAGATCAACAGTTTGGTCAGTAACTTAGTGAAGCTGCGCAAGGACCTTCCTGAAGAATGCCTGAAGGTGAGAACTTTCATAGAAATGCTCTTGATTATTGCTTTTCTGTGTGTGCAGATGTGTTTGTGTGCATAATGTGTATAATAAGCGTTACAACATGCTTATTCCTCTATGGCAGTGATGGCGAACCTATGGCACGGGTGCCACAGGTGGCACACAGAGCCATATCTGCCGGCACACAAGCCATTGCCTAGCTCAGCTCCAGCGCGCATGTGCGCGCCGGCCAGCTGATTTTTGGCTCGCACGGAGGCTCTGGGAGGGCATTTCTGGCTTCCGGAGGGCCTCCGGGGGGACTGGGAAGGGTGTTTTTGCCCTCCCCAGGCTCCAGGGAAGCTTCTGGAACCTGGGGAGGATGAAAAATGGGCCTACCAGGCCCACCAGAAGTTGGGAAATGGGCCATTTCCGGCCTCCAGAGGGCCTCCAGGGGAGCGGGGGAGGCCGTTTTCGCCCTCCCCAGGCATTGAATTATGGGTGTGGGCACTCGCGTATGCGCGATAGCACGCGTGGATGCACTTTCGGCACCCGAGGGAAAAAAGGTTCGCCATCACTGCTCTATGGCATGATTTGTTCAGACTGAGAGTTTAGTTGAAAGTTTGCTTAGAAGATTGAGACTGTTGTATATAAATAATGAAGTTGAAAAGGAATCTTAAAAGGGCTATCTGAATTATAACTAAGGCTGTACTAAATTCACAAATAAGGTAAAGGTTCCCCTCGCACATATGTGCTAGTCGTTCCCGACTCTAGGGAGCAGTGCTCAGAGGTGCGTTCCTGCCGGTTCAGACCTGTTCTTTAGAACCGGTAGCGGGAATTTCCCCCCGCTCGCCGAACTGGCAGCGATGGCCGGCTGGCCACATCACCAAACCAGCACTCTCGGCGACACCATAGGTGCCGCCATATTTTTTTAGCATGCACAGAAGCTGGATTTTCAGCATTGCGCATGCGCTCATGTAGCACAGCCGCGGGAGGAAGTGAACCGGCAGCAAGGTAAGTTAGAACCCACCCCTGGCAGTACTCATCTCCGTTTCAAAGCTGAAGAGCCAGCGCTGTCCAAAGACGTCTCCGTGGTCATGTGGCTGGCATGACTAAACGGCAAAGGCGCACGGAACGCTGTTACCTTCCCACCAAAGGTGTTCCCTATTTTTCTACTTGCATTTTTACATTCTTTAGAACTGCTAGGTTGGCAAAAGCTGGGACAAGTAAGGGGAGAAGGTAAACTTTTGCATTAATGCTAATAATTACACGAATGCTAATGCTAACCCTAACCCTTACCAAAATGAGAACTTTCTCTGCTTCCTTCTAGGAATTTAAAATTATTTCAAACTGGTACGTGCCTCTTCCTTACGCAGTTTCCTTCTGCCTGGTGATGAAGTTTGGGACACACTTTCCCCAAGAGGCCCCTGCATTTGAGCTTCTGAAAATGTTGCTGTCGTTCTCTGGGCTCCTCTTTGCTCCTCTGTAACAAGATTGCTAGAAATCTTTCTCTGAAAAAGAATACAGATACGTGACTGTCTTAAATAATTGTAGTCAAAGCAATGCCTAAACACTGTTTTGGTGTTTGGAAATCTGACCAGTTTATTGTAACATGACCTCTTTAACCCATGCATTTCATTGGGTACAGCCTTACAGGGGTCTATCTGTCTATCATCTACCTGTCATCTGTTCTGTCTGTCTATCTATAGTGTCTGTCTGTCTGTCTGTCTGTCTTTCTGTCTGTCTGTCTGTCTGTCTGTCTGTCTGTCTGTCTGTCTGTCTGTCTGTCTGTCTGTCTGTCTAATCTATCTATCTATCTATCTATCTATCTATCTATCTATCTATCTATCTATCTATCTATCTATCTATCTATCTATCTATCTATCTATCTATCTATCTATCTATCTATCTATCTATCTATCTATCTATCTATCTATCTATCTATCTATCTTTACGACACCGCCAAAATACCCAAGCCGGCTGCAGGTCGAAGCCTGACTGGCTAAGATGCGAGCAGCCGGCTAGCAGGAAATTGGAGCGTCCTGATTGGTTGCCAGTTTGACAGCTCGACTATAAAAGGAGCTGTCAAACGCCGAGTTGCTGTTCTGTTCACTCGTGTTGCCTGTGGTGCTGAAGTTAGTAATAAAGCGTTCCTGTTCAGAATTTCGTCTTGCCTCCGTTCCTGTCAACCTCCTATCAAACACTTTCTATCTTCCTTTCTATTTATCTATCTATCTTTCATCTATCTATCTATCTTACTGTCTATCTATATCTCTATCTATCTATTATCCATCTATTGTCTATCTTACTGTCTATTTATATCTATCTTATTGTATATCTTTATCTATCATCTGTCTCTCTATTCTCTCTCTCTCTCTTTCTATTTATCTATCTATCTCTATTTATTCATCAACCTATCCATCCACCAATCAATCAATCAATCAATCAATCAATCAATCAATCCATTCATCCATATCTCTCTATCTCCATCATCATCTAATTTAGGTCCCACCCATTTCACTCTCACTCTCCCCTCTTCCAACATGAATGTGCATAAGACCATGCTCACATTATATCTTTGGCTACTTTGTGTAGCGCATCCGTTTGTGTATGTTTTCACACACACACACACACACACACACACACACACACAGACAGACAGACAGACAGACAGACAGACAGACAGACAGACAGACAGACAGATAGATAGATAGATAGATAGATAGATAGATAGATAGATAGATAGATACAGATATATATAGATATATATAGATATATATAGATATATGTAGGATTTTTTGCTGATAAATGAAAATAAAGGGAGACTATTATAGATCTATTTCGAGCTTATTTTGCTCTCGTCAGATAGCCATACCCCTTACTGGGATTTCAACCCGGGCCGGCTGCCTTGCAGGGCAGCAATTTAACCACTAGGGCAGCAACTTAACCACTAGGCCATAGGCTCTGTTCCCAATCAGCTCTTTCACCAGGAAAGGGTTATATATGTTTTTCTGTCGTGTTATCCTGGTGTACCCAAATATGGGAGAGAAAGCATCACAGCTTCCATTTTTGCCTTTCAGCCCCTCACTGGGACCATCCAGGCTGTTTTTAATATAGCCGACACACTAATCTATATGTGTAGGATTTTTTGCTGATAAATGAAAATAAAGGGAGACTATTATAGATCTATTTCGAGCTTATTTTGCTCTCGTCAGATAGCCATACCCCTTACTGGGATTTGAACCCAGGCCGGCTGCCTTGCAGGGCAGCAACTATATATATATATATATATATATATATATATATATATATATATATATATATATATATATATATATATATATATATATATATATATATATATATATATATATATATATATATATATATATATATATATATATTTGTTTTCAAGTGCCTATATAGCCTAGTGGTGTTGTTTTTTTCTTTTTTCCTTTAGCTTGGGTGAAGAAAAGTATGCGGAAAACAATCTTGGTGACCTGGAACAGAGATTGGAAAAAATCACTGAACAAAATAAAGTTCTGAAGGAGACACTGAAGGCATTGAAAGGTATCAGGAAGAAAAGGAGGAGGAAAAGGAGAGGTGGTAGAAACAGGCTTAGGGGTTTCTTTCTGCGGAATGGGACTCTTCGTCTCGTACCCTTGGCCACCCCTCATTCTCACCGAGGGTTCCTCCCTTGGGCCATTCTCCACTGACGTTTCTCCTTGGCTGACACGCCCCTAGCTGTTCGCCCTTGGCAATGGGCCACGGCCCCTCCATCCCACACGCTTCGGCGCTGCCCATTCGCAAAAGGAGGGTTGGTTGTGGCTTTCCCGCCCCCACAGGACAGTTAGCCCCCAACCAATCAGCTAGAGGGGGTGGAAGGAAGGAATAAAAGAAGGCCAAAATGTCTTCCTCTCTCTCTCCCCCCATCTCTCTCCCAAGGTGGGGGATACAGAGGAGGAGAATGCCTTCCTCTCTCTCCCCCCCCCCTCCTTGCTCTCTCCCAAGGTGGGGGATGTCACTGCCCGTTTTTTGTATTTGCCAGCTGCGCTTCCATTCTGAGCATTACGGTAGCTGGCTCTGAACTTTTATCAACAGTGTCTTCTGATTTATGAGCTACTGCGCATGTCTTCATTATTCTCTTATTCTTCTCTTACTTTTCTTTCCTTTGTCCGTCTCTGAGATATATTACTACCGGTTAGATATTTTTACTTTTATAATAAAAGTGTTTATTAGAATATATACTTCGGGTTTGATTTCTTTAAGGGTATACGCCATGGCAAACAAGGTCCATTCTCCTCTAATTAATTGCAATTTCCCCGGGGTGGCGGGATGAAGCTGTCTCACGTTTTGACAGGAGAGGCAAAAGAGGAGGGGGGGCCTTTGGAGTGCGGATCAAGAGGTGCCCTAAAGCGTGGATTTCGTCCCGATTTCTTCTCCCCAACCAATCGGCTAGAAGGGATGGAAGGAAGGAATAAAAGAATATTATAAATAAAAAAAATTAAACAACAGAGTGGTCAATGCCTGGAATGCACTACCTGACTCTGTGGTTTCTTCCCCAAACCCCCAAAACTTTAATGGGCAGCACTGAAGCGTGTGGGATGGAAGGTCTGTGGCCCATTGCCCAGGGCGAACAGCTAGGGGTGTGTCAGCCAAGGAGAAACGTCAGCGGAGAATGGTCCAAGCAGGTAAGCCTGCGCCGGTAGGAACCCACCCCTGGTTGCGATGAAAGGGGGGGGTGTTTGGGGGGGTGCACAAAGCTGCAGGATAAGAGAGACGGACCCCTCCCGTCATGCTCCCCTAGAAACCCCCCCCCCGTCAATGGTGTCCCGCTTTACAAATATTAAAATCTGGTCACCTTATAAATGTATGAAGAAAAAAAGCTTACGGTATGTTAGAGACAGGGTACAATAATGTAAATAGACTTGAATCGTGGCATCTTTGCATGACTATGGTTAGTTGCTGAATGAAGTACTTAAGCAAGGCCAACTATTATTTATTTTCCTTTATTCTGCCTTTACCTTCTAGCTAAGATGCAAATCGAATTAATGAAAATCATGGACAACTGCCTGAAATCTTATGAGAAAGGTAAATTTACCAAGCCAAACTGGGAAATCATGGAAGTCAGGAAGAATTTATTGCTTTACGGTTTCCTTTCCCGTGTGAAGTTAGCCACTGAGATTTATGAACAATCCTTGTGGCTTAGTGTGTCATACAAAACCAGCCAATGGTGTATGTTTTATAAATTGTGAATAAGCCATCTGTTGTTCAGTGTATATTTTTTGATATGTTATTTAATAGATGTGCCTTGTAAAAACTTTTCATTTCACCGATTCATTGCTAAGCTATTTAAACACGATTTAGTGGAAAGACAACAGAAAAATGGAATATATAGTCTGTGGCTGTTTTAATTTTGTCAGCAGTAAATTTGGTGTTTTTTAAAAAAAATTTGGAATACTTTTGCATGCTTCATCTTGAATGATTTCCATAAATCAATGCTTCCCAATTTTTTCTTCATTATTTATTTATTTATTTATTTATTTATTTATTTATTTATTTATTTATTTATTTATTTATTTATTTATTTATTTATTTATTTATTTATTTATTTATTTATTTATTTATTTATTTATTTATTTATTTCCCAGGGGTTGTAACTTGAGGACTAACTGTATTATTAAAACAATATCATTAATGAACTTTATGCCATTTCAACAAATTACAATTGGCAATTTCATTGATTTTCGTCTTAATAGGAATACTTTGATAGATTTTCAAATAGGTATATATTTTAGTACACGTGGCAATCTTTGAGTCGATACAAATCTCCCTGTTGCGACCAGGTAACAAGCTTGTGTGTTTTTACCCAAAAGAAAATACATTTTTACCCAATTTGGGATAATTTCCCCAGATTTGGAAAGCACTGCTGTAAATGCTAATGGAATCCTGAAATGGACTGAAGGTTGATTTAGGGGTTGCCAGCAACTGCCCTGTAGCCCAGGGGTCTCCAACCTTGGCAACTTTATTTATTTATTTATTTATTTATTTATTTATTTATTTATTTATTTATTTATTTATTTATTTATTTATTTATTATTTATTTATTTATTCATTCATTCATTCATTCATTCATTCATTCATTCATTCATTTATTTGCTGTTCTTATATGATGCCCTACTCCCCATCTTTAGGACTTGTGGACTACAACTCCCTATGTTGATTGGGGAATTCTGGGAGTTGAAGGCCACAAATTTTAAAATCGCCAAGGTTGGAGTTTCCTGCTGTAGCCATGACCACATATCTATGCCACAAAGGGGTTGATGGGTAAGCAGACGTTGCAGATGGCTGCAGCTAGCTCCCAATACACACACACACTTCCCAAATCCCAGCTGTGCATTCTGCATAAGTGCGCATCCTGCGTGCTGATTGGTCGATACGGAACTTCTCTGGAGCCGGAAAATTAAAATCGGCTGAGGTATAAAAGGAAGAGCTACGCAACTGTCTTTGAATGACAGGTGTGTGCGTTCCATGCAGTGCAGTGACGCAGAAATGTGCTCCAGCCTTTAGCCTGGGTTCTTGTCATCCAAAATTGCCAGCAAAGTGCCCGCTGGCAATTCTGAATGATGCTGCCATAACCCATCTGGAGGGTGGCATGGAAGATGAAGGGAAGAGATAGGAGAAATATCTAGATTGAACCAGAGGTGGGTTCCTCCCAGTTCGGATCTGTTCACCTGAACCGGTAGCAAACCGCTGGTGATGTCACGATGATGTCACGGAACCGGTTTGGCTGGTGCCAGTCCATGAATGCCACCATATTTTTTTGGATTTTTTTTTTTGGATTTTTTTCTCGGTTTCTTTTCTTCTGTGCATGCGCAGAAGCCGAGTTTCCAGCACTGTGCATGCGTTGCCATCTTGTTTTTGGCTTTTTGGGGGTGGGAATTTTTTTTAATTTTTTGGCACTGCGCATGTGCGCGCACTCAAAGCGCGTGCGCACCCACAAGGCACAGCCACGCGGCGTGGGAGGAAGCAAACCAGCAGCGAGGTAAGTTAGAACCCACCCCTGGATTGAACAGCCAAGAAGCCGATACAGATAGAGATAAAGATCCAAGAAAGGAATAAGGGAGGCAAGTAAAAAAAAGCATAGCAATTAAAGTATTGAAGCGAACAAGAGACAATGGACAAATGAGTTTTCTTTTTTGTTGTTCTGAGTTGCTTTTCTTTTTCTCTCATTTTCTTTTCTTTTTTAGGTAGGTGACATGACTAGAAGTTAGGATAGAAAGAATTTCTTTTAAAATAAAGGATGATATGATTAAAAGTTAGAATAAGAGTTAGAAATAAGAGAGGGAGGATATTAGTGTATACACTTTTATATACTGTATTTTTCGGAGTATAAGACGCACCGGAGTATAAGACGCACCTTAGTTTTTGGGGAGGAAAATAGGGAAAAAAATCTGCCTACCAGGTATTCATCTGGTTAGCGTCCTTAGTCTGGTCAGCTTCAGCACATGATTTTATCTCCTAGTTAGGGCTGGAAAAAACCTTATTCGAAGAGAGTAGCAATGAAAAAAAGCCTGCAAAGATTTAGGGCTGGAAAAAATCTCCTTTGGAGAGAGTAGCAATGAAAAAGCCTGCAAGCCGGTAAGAGCCCGGAAGATCGTTAGCACCTCGTTAGGGCTGGAAAAAACCTTCTTTAGAGTGATTAGCAATGAAAAAAAGCCTGCAAGCTTGCAAGCTGCAAGGTAAGAGCCGGGAAGATCGTTAGCACCTCGTTAGGGCTGGGGAAAAAAGCTTTGAAAAAGCTACATTCAGAGTATAAGACGCACCCAAATTTTCAGCCTCTTTTAGGGGGAGGAAAGGTGCGTCTTATACTCTGAAAAATACGGTAATAAAATAAAAACAATAACAAGAGAAAATATGGAATAATTGAATAATGATAAACTTAATACAAATGTGTATTATTATTATTAGAAATACATAAGCTGATTGAATGTAATAACTATGATTAATTTCACTAGTCTTATTTGTATTAGAATGTATGATACTCAGGTTCCCCACTTTTCACGTATTGATATGTTTGTTAAAAAAATAAAAAAAATGAAAAACTTGGAAGAAAAAAAAGAACATGATGGGAAGGTTACTTTTAGCTGTGCAGCCTAACACGATCCTTCTGTCTTCCAGCACATGTGTTCTTCGATCGGGACACCCTGAATCCCATGCTGGATCTTTCAGATGACCAGATAACTGTCAAGTGGAATGCAGAATTGAAGGAAAAAATCCCTTACCACTGGATGAGATTCGAAAAAGATTCCTGCGTGCTCGGAAGCGAAGGGTTCACTGCAGGGAGAATCTACTGGGAAATAAACGTGGAAGAAGGGGAGATTTGGATTGTGGGGGTGGCCAAAGAGTCGGTGGAGAGGAAGCACCGGGTACTTTTTGCTCCTGAAAACGGCTTTTGGGGACTGGGTTTAGTTGAGCAAAACAAATACGTGGCGTATACCAATTCTGGAGCTGTTCCTTTGGATCTGTCTGAGCCTCTCCAAAAGATCCGGGTAAATCTAGATTACACTGCAGGGCAGGTGTCATTTTTCAACGCTGGGACCAACAGTTGGATCTTTACCTTCCCTCCAGCAAACTTTTCTGGAGAAAATATCTACCCTTGGTTCTGGATTAAGGGAGGGATACTCAAGCTGCCAGCCATAAACTTGGAAGAGCTGGCTGCTGACCTTGTGTGGGGAAGGCATAGCGAGGTGCCTCTTTACGGAAACCCCTGGGAATTTTTTAATGAACCTTGGTGAAGTCCTAAGCAGATTGGCCATCTCCTGCCATGCATTCTCCTTGGTTCCTCTTAATCAGATCTTTTGTTCCCTTGTTAAAAGCATGGAGGCCCAGCTTCAGTGTAGTAGAAGCTTTAGATTGGGATGGCCATGGCTGATTTCCCAGAGACCTGACTGAACAACCAGTATGTGAGAATCCCTGTCTACAATTTAGGTTACATAACCCTAGAGATGATATATACTTAACTTTTTTAGACCAATGTACTGCACTATTAATTTTCATGGGATGGTCCTTTCGTATTTTCTTATGCCTTAGGTTAATTTGACCAGGACCATTTTTTTTCATGTAGAACAGCCTTGCTCATTGCTTTTTTTTTTTTTTGGCCCAGTGGGAAGGCAGAGATCCTGGAGGGAATGGTTATTCAGGTGTCTTCTCCCACATTCAGTATGTATGAGTATTTTAGATATTAGCCCTTCCCAATTTCTCTCCAGCTTTAGAAATAATACTTGAAATGTGAGATTAGAACTTGTTCAACCCATCGCAAGGATGTCTGCAGCGAAGGAAGGAGGTTAAAAAATTAACAAGGTGGCCAGAGTCATCTAAGCTCTACCCCGTTCAGAGGTGGGTTCCTCCTGGTTCGGAGCGGTTCACCCAAACCGATAGCAACCCGCTGGTGACGTCACGATGACGTCACCGAACCAGATCGGTCAGTGCTGGTCCGTGGGCGCTGCCATCTTTTTTTTTTTTTTTTTTTTTTAAAGTTTTCTTCTGCACAAGCGCAGAAGCCGAGTTTCCGGCACTGCGCATGTGTTGCCATTTTGTTTCTGGCTTTTTTTTTGTTTTGAATGTTTTGGGGGGGATTGCACTGTGCATGCGCGCGTGCACGAAGCGTGCATGCGCCCATGAGGCACAGCCATGCGGCGTGGGAGGAAGCGAACCAGCAGCGAGGTAAATTGGAACCCACCCCTGACCCCGTTTATGTGTTTTACACAAATTGATCACGTGGTTTTGTGGGCGATGCGTATAGAAAAACCAGACATCCTTGACAATTTTTAATTAAGATATTTCTTTGGACATCTAAGATAAAACATCTCTCTAGGCTTCTTCCTACTTATATACAGTTTATGAAAGTAATATTCTTAAGCTTGCTTGTGCCAGTTTGATTCCTGCTCATGGTATTCTGCATAGTACTTTTCATTTGTCTACTGTATTACTGCTTCATTGTTTGCAGTAATGTTGTTTCCTGTGTTCTTGTTTAAATATACTTTAATACTTTAAAGTTGGTTGTTGTAATAAAAAATAAAAAATAAACTCATACTGCAAATCATGTTTCTGAGGCTCTACCTCTGCTACGGAGAACCAATATCTGTGTATGCCCCCACACCCACAAGGAAAACCCCAAATTCTGCATTAAGATAAATCAGAGCTAGATTTTAAAATTAGCTTTAGCTAAATTTAAAAATCAACCAAAGTTGACCCAGCCTGTTTTGACTCTCAATAGACCCTCATAACTCTTCCTGGACACAGAAAAGCCCTGGCAGGGATGAAATGGTTGAAATGTCTATCTTTTCCCTCCTCTTGGATGGGGATCAGCTGGCATCAAAACCGCCGGTGGATGTTTGGCTGGGAAGTTTGAGCAATTAAAAATCTGGGCTGAAGGAGAGAACAAAGTTTTGCTTCAGTTCCTAAGCCAGGAAAAGAGGCAAGAATTCGTAATCTTGGAAAAGAAAGAACATACAAACGCAGGATTTCAGAGTGATGCAAAATGGATTCCTAGCTTGGCTATAGTTTCAGAAATATCATAGCTGGGCCAGAAATGAACTGGGGAAGGGTAAGTTCTGCCAACTTGAATATAGAGCCATTACACAATCCTCGCGTCCCTTTTATCAGTAAGCCTTGATATTATTTGGTGTAATGGTTTGTGGGAACGACCTTGGGACGCAGGGAGAAGAGACACAACTCAGGAAACATCAGACAAAAAGCAACTCAGCCTGCAGCAGGATGTATGCAAGGAAAGCAGCTCCTAAGTTCTTGGGCTGTAAAGGAGACGGGGCCAAGGTGACGAATGTACGTTGAGACTTGCAAGATTCTATTAAAAATAGATTGCATTCTATTCTGAATGTATTTTCAGACTTGCAAGATTCTATTAATGTAACCTTACAATAAATAGAATTAGCTCATTGGCTGTGTTGTTGTTGTTTTTTGGGGTCTGGCTTCCTTGCAAGGCTAATATTCCGTGACTAGTTGTGAAATTCTGGTTAATTTAGTTTGGAATCCCAAAGGTGCTTTTTCAGGAGGCAACTGGACTTTCTTGTTTTTTTTCTTTGAAGACGTTTTGCTTCTCATCCAAGAAGCTTCTTCAACTCTTCAGAATCGAAACGTCTTCAAAGAAAAAACAAGAAAGTCCAGTTGCTTCCAGAAAAAACACCTTTGGGACAACCATGACCTGGATGACTGAGAATCTCTGCAGACTTTTAGTTTGGAATGTTTTGAAAAACCCCAAAGAGCAGGGGGGGAAAATTGCTCAAGTGTTGGATTCGATTTCTTTCTTTTTACAGCAGTTTTTGAGTTTGTCCTTGCTTTTGATGCCTTGGGATACTTGTAATCCTCGTCCCCCTCATTCTGATCAGATGTCTTCAATTAACAGAACAACAAATGATATGTATGGTAAAAGTGATACTGAAAAGAACCCACTCTTTATCACAATCTTAGACCAGCAGAGGGAAAATTGAGTATAACCATTAAAATGCATAAAAGATACATCAAGAATAAAAATAAAAATCTAAAAAAAGATGAATTAAAAAGTAAAAGTATAAATAAAAAGCAAGACTCAGAAAGAAGGGGTAAGAACATTAGATGACTGTAGGAGAGCATAAAAGGTTAGTATGTGAGAGACTATATCAAGTTACCAACCATGCTAATATGGTGAATTAAGTGCTCATTCCTTTTTCCTTCTGTCCAATCATACCTTAGAAGCTGCCTGGACAAATCCCTACAATTTTCTTGGCAAGGTTTTTCTGAAGTGGTTTGCCATTGTCTCCTTCCAAGGGCTGAGAGAAAGTGACTGGCCCAAGGCAGGGGCGGGTTGCTCTCTTACCTTGCTACCGGTGCGCTGCGCATGCATCACCACGTTTTGTGCACGCATGCGCTCGCTATGTGTGTGCGTGCGCTCGCTACATGTGCGCACCCCCTCGCGAGATTTTGCTTCCGCGCATGTGCGGAAGCAAAATCTCACCAAAATCGCACGTGTGCGTGCGTCCCCTCGCAAGATTTCAGCGAGATTTTGCTTCCGCGCATGCGCAGGAAGAAAAAAAAGCCCAGAAATTCTGAAAAAAGATGGCGGCTCCTAGGGACCAGCAACCGACTGTACCGGGTCGGTAACCTCTTGGTGACATCACCAGCCCGCCGCTACTGGTGCGATAGAGTGGACCGCACCGGTAGGAACCCACCACTGGCCCAAGGTCACCCAGTTGGTGTTGTGTTCAAAGCAGGACCAGAACACAAATCTCCCAGTTTCTAGCCTGATACCTTAGCTGCTATACCAAAGTGGCTCTCTAAAGGATCAATAACCTCTAGATCAAATTAACCTTTAATAACCTTTATCAAATTTACGTAGCTACCCATCTTACCACTAGCCACTCCGGGTGGTGGGTACAACAATGGGATAAAACAGCAGCAATGTAAAAAAAAAAAACACCCTACAGATATAAAATGTGAAAATCCATGTTAATAAATATCATAAAAGTATGATAGTCCCAATTCAGTCTGAACATCTGTGCGACGAAGCAAACATTAAAAATAGACAACCCACAATTTGTAGCACAAGGCATTCTCCAACAGAAAGTACCAAGAATACAAACTGGATTTCATTTTCCAACTGATGACCTTAAGAGAATTCTGCATGAAGAAGGAATATCAATAACCCTAAAGATTTCAGACAATTTTCATAAACCTTCACCTGCCAATTCTCTGAAGGGTTTGGAGCAGTGGGTTCCTATTTGTGCAGTCCTGTGCGTAGCTCCGGTAGGGAGTGGCCAATTGCACAATTTGTGCGCGACCTCTCCGGTGCCGTCTTCACCGGTCCGTCGCGCGCATCGCCATATTTTTAAAGACTTTTTGGGTTTTTTTGCTTCTGCGCATGCGCGGAAGCAAAATCTTGCCAAAATGTTGTGAGGGGACACGCTTGCGCATGAGATTTCGGTGAGATTTTGCTTCCGCGCATGCGCAAAAGTAAAATTGCATAAGGGGGTGTGCGTGCATAGCGAGCGCGTGTGCGCACAAAACGTGGAGATGCATGCGCAGCGCACTGGTATCGGTAAGTTAGCAACCCGCCCCTGGTTTGGAGTCGTCTGTTGCTCAGAAGGAAATTATAAAGACTAGATCCTAGTTTAATAAAAAAGCCTGAGGAACATAGTATTAGCAGAACCCTGTGATGTATCCCTATTTGGAGGGATTATTCTTACTCTGAGGAACTACATGTTGCTTAACACCGATAACACAGTTTATAATTTTAGAAGCACAGAAGTTAATTTATGAGGCCTTCAAACCTTGGAACTTGAGTTTGTTCCCTTTAAAATAACCCTCCTTTTGCATCCCTGGGTGGTTTTGATGTCACTTGTTCCTGTCACTCCAAATAGCCCTTTGCCCTCTTCGTGTTGACATCCCTCCAGTTATTTAATGTCTTCCTGTCTTGACCAAACGAAGCTGGACCCATTTAGATTTTATTAACTGTCATGAACCTTCTTGCTCTCGCCTCCCTCCCCAGAATAGTTGAACAGCTCTGGTTTCATTTAGTCGCTTAATTTTTTTGGGAGCCTCAGAACGAACTATACTGCCTTGGTTTGAAGAACAGGAAGGCCTAAGGTGAGCAGAACAAAAGCAGGCAAATAGGAGATCTAAAGTGAGATTAAAGTCAGGAATGTGAGGAAGGATTTGCATCGGCTGGGAGGTTCTTGAGATATGACTTTTGATTTTTGTCAAAAATTTATAATTAGAGAAAGGTTTTAGGGGTGATGAGATGGTGTCGGGGCTAAGAGATAAAATAAAAAAATCAGAAAGCCCTCAGTGCGAATATCTTCTCTGTCATGAGAGGTTTTAAGTAATCCAACTCCTGTAGATACATCTCCTTTATAAAAAGAACACAATTCTGTTGTCTACCCAATTCTATGTTGGAGTGATGTTGCCACAATAACAGGTACCTGAAATATTTGGAAGATTTGAGAGATCTTTGTAAATTTGTTACATTGCAAAAGGAATATTTTGGAATATTGCTCCAACGGAAGTGGGCAGAGCCAAGAAATGATTCTTTTTTTAAAATTGCATTTTTTAAAATTGCATTTATTTATTTATTTATTTATTTATTCCTTCCTTCCTTCCTTCCTTCCTTCCTTCCTTCCTTCCTTCCTTCCTTCCTTCCTTCCTTCCTTCTTGTAAGCCGCCCAACTCCCCAGGGACTCAGGGCGGCGTACATTTTGGGGGTAAATGTATAAAATGTTTGTTCTATAAAACAAGCTAATTGGTTATGTAATATACATTAGATTCCAATTAATGAACTGCAGAGCCCCAAAGTCATGGTCATAAATTCAGTTTTACAAACACCCCTTTATTACTCTATTATATAGATATGGGTTTTCTAATAGTGTATGTGCCTAAGCAAAATCATGATGTCACACTCAACATTTTTGCCTTCATGATATTATATCATTTTTCTGTTTTAGTCTCTCTCTTTCCAATATAGAGTGAATTGTATCTGCTTGGTTGTTTACACTCTGGTATCTTAGTTGTAGGATTATTTAGGATCATTTAGGTCAGGACAATTGTCTTTGGATCCAGCTAAATTCACAGCACTTGAGAGAAGCCAAGAACACCTACAGTTTAGCAGGTGGGATTATAGAGAGTTTAGAATCAAATTTTGATTTGCTTCTTTATCATGTAGGGTATGCTAGAAAAACAGCCATTGTGGTCTGTAAGCCATGGCTTCAATTAGTATGAATTTATGTTTAACAAATCATGATTAAACAAATCATGCAATACAGTACAGCTCTTGAAAGGAAACAAAAGACTGCCTTATCCTGTGCGAGACACACATTTCCAGCATTGTTGTGACTCAAGCCGTAGCATGGAAATCAGAAGTTGTGGGAATTAGTTGTTTAGCAGAGTGATGGCATTCAGGAAAAAAATGTCCTTGTGTCTAGTTGCTCTGGTGTGCAGTGCCTTGTAGCGTCATTTTGTGGGTAGAAGTTGAAACAATTTACTTGCAGTTTTCAGCAAAACCAGTCTACAGCAAGCAATGGATTCTCTTTACAACCATGACATTCATCTTATGAGCAACACACACACACACACACACACACACACACACACACACACACACACACACAAAGATAATAAAACCAGGTCAGTTACGTGAGTGACCTGTTTGATGACCATTACAAATTATGACTGTAATGGGCAAGTTTCATTACAGTCATAAATCAAGAATTAAAGAGCCGTGGTAGCGCAGTGGTTAGAATGCAGTACTGCAGCCTACTTCTGCTGATTGCCAGCTACCTGCAGTTTGGCAGTTCGAATCTCACCAGGCTCAAGGTTGACTCAGCCTTCCGTCCTTCCGAGGTCGGTAAAAATGAGGACTCAGATTGTTGGGGGTCATATGCTGACACTATAAACCGCTTAGAGAGGGCTGTAAAGTACTGTGAAACAGTATATAAGTATAAGGCAGGGGTCAGCAACCTGCGGCTCTGGAGCCACATGTGACTCTTTCATCCCTCTGCTGCGGCTCCCTGTTGCCAGTCGGCTCCAAAATTGATAGGGCTTTCGGTTAGGACAAGTAGAGGAAAAAGGACGCCGCGCAGGAGGAGACTCTATGGTGGGGGAACCAGACGTCCGATCAGCAGAGGAAAAAGGATGCCGTGGTAGGAGGAGACTCTATGGTGGGGGAACTGGACTTCCGGTCAGCTCCAGAATTGAACTGGGGCTTCTGGTTAGGATCTTTGTGGCTCTTTCAGTGTTTAAGGTTGCCAACCCCTGATCTAAGGGCTGTTGCTAATTGCTATTACCTGTATGGATGAGTTCATGGTCTTTCTTAATTGAGACCTAATGTTGGGGAAAATGTTCTTGAGAGCTGAACTGGTGGTGGTTGTTTTTTTGTTAGTTAGTTAGTTAATTTGTTTGAGAAGGATCCATATATCCTCTGGCATTTGTAGAATCCAGGAAAGAGAGACAATCCACAAACTTTGTTTTTGGTCATTTTTGCGAGGCTGACAGACCAAGGAGAAGCAGCAAAATCAGAGCAAAGCAAACCACAAACAGCTGCTTTCTGGACTCTGAGAAGCGAGGAGTTAAGTTGTTAGGGTATTCTGGCAGAAGACAATTATATCAATTATTGTTAAATGCTAGCATTGTAGGAAAGAAAGACTGGTAAGGCAATTAGCTGAAACACATACTTGTATTTAAATCTAAGCACAACACGACCCATTCTTTAAACATAAAAGATATTTTCTGCCATTCCATTTCCTAAAACTCATTTAACAATGGAGATACTCTCTTCTTAGCGAGACAAATCCTGGTTTCTTAATTCTGTCAAGAGCACAAAAAAATGACAGTGACATTTTCTTTCTTTCTTTCTTTCTTTCTTTCTTTCTTTCTTTCTTTCTTTCTTTCTTTCTTTCTTTCTTTCTTTCTTTCTTTCTTTCTTTCCTTCCTTCCTTCCTTCCTTCCTTCCTTCCTTCCTTCCTTCCTTCCTTCCTTCTTTCTTTCTTTCTTTCTTTCTTTCTTTCTTTCTTTCTTTCTTTCTTTCTTTCTTTCTCATATATTATCAGCACCTCCTATGGAACTTGCCGATAACTAATAGCTAAGAGTATAAGTGTAATTTAGGCATATGGTTTTTGAAAGATAAGCAGGGAGTGATCCTTGTTAACAGTTGGGCCAGAAGCTCTATGTGCAAAATCCACTGAAAGGTTTTGGGGCAGGCTTGTAAATAAATCTCTTGTAGATCTTCCATGGTTTATCTTTCTTTGCAGACCTTGTTAGCATCTAGTAGAAAGCTACATAACCACAAGCAAAGTAGAAAATACATACATATACGCACATGCACAAGACTAACCCTGGAACTATAACGTTCATCTCAGATGGTTGACTATACGGGTAAGATAATGTAGATTTTTGGTGTGGATTGTATTGTATTTAAGGGTTAAGTCTTAAACATAGATGTAAGGAAAGAAGGCGAATATACGTGTCCCAAGATAATGTTGCAGGATACAATTTAGGTCGGTCTCCGGGACCAGAGGTTTAGTCTTCCAAGTGTTTGGACTTGTTCTGAAGCCCATCCTCAGGGGACTTCTCTCTAGCAGAGTGATGTAAGAATGTAGAAACTGGCTTGTGGTATTCAAACTTGCTTATCACTATTTTAAATATGATCTCCCCATTTTACTTTCACGGAACGCTTGTGGTTCTTGTTGTCACGGTTTTAATAACGAAGAATTACATATTCCTGTTGTCTTAGGATTTTTCCTAAATATACAATAGGTGCTAACATTTCCATATACATGCTGAATCAAGTAGGAAATAAGAACAACTTATATTATTATGAAAGTTCTGACAAGAAATGAGATAAGACGACCTTTATTGTCACTTTTTTCTGTGAACACTGAACACTGACACACATTAAAAAATGCAATACAATATGTATATGTGCGTGTGTATATACTGTATGTGTGTGTAAACACACACATGTATATAAATCACAGTCCATTTTGAATACATAACTGAAAAAATAGTCTTAACAAGGTTGATACTATATGGCAGTGATGGCTAACCTTTTTTTCCTCAGGTGCCGAAATAGTGCACGTGCACGCTATTGCACATGCGTGCGTGCCCACACCCATAATTCAAAGCCCCTCACTTGCCCCACCCCCTGCACATGCATGTGTGACCCCCCCCATTCCCCTGTTTCCCGACTTCCAGTGGGCCCGGTGGGCCCATTTTTCACCCTCCCCAGGCTCCAGAGGCTTTCTTGGAGCTTGGGGAGGGCGAAAACACTCCCCCCTGCATCCCTGGAGGCCCTTCGGAGGCTGAAATTGCCCTCCCAGAGCCTCCGCGCGAGCCAAAAATCAGCTGGCGGGCACGCACATGCGCACTGGAGCTGAGCTAGGGCAACGGCTCGCGTGCCAGCAGATATGGCTCCGCGTGTCACCTGTGGCACCCGTGTCATAGGTTCGCCATCACTGCTATATGGTATAAAGCTATTATAGAATCTAGTTGTTCTGCTTTGGATGCAGCGAAGCCTCCTCCCAGAAGGTAACAAAAAAATAATTATTTAATGTGTAATTGTTACCCTAACCAGCAGAAATCACTCCAGATGGCTTCTGAGGAAAAAAAAAGATCTGTTGGTTAGATCTATAATCTGACATTAGAACAGGAATGAGCAAGTATGGCAAATTTATGACCTGTGTGGACTACTCAACTCCCAGAATTCTTGAGCAGCCATGCTGGCTCAGGAATTCTGGGAGTGGAAGTCCACAGGTCATAAAGTTGCCATAGTTACCCACACCACATTAGAAAGAACACAAAAAGAGGCCTAAGCCACAAGGATTCCAATTTTACAAGATATGAATGCATTATAACTTCTCTTGGAGGAGTCCACATTTCTGCTGTTTTCTTCCTTTAGGGAACCAGGAGATAGGATCACATCTTCAAGCCATTCTACAGGGGAAACAGTTCGTTTGATCGCTTTGACCAACTGCCAACAGCCCACCACTCCATCTTCTCAAACATGCACCAGCCCATCCTTGGAGGGTGAAGTAAAAGATAAAGCGATTTGTTCAAGTTGTAAAAGAAGATTCATTGATAAACCAACGGGGGGGTCCTCAGAACTTCTGGGGGAAAATGAAAGAAGCCATCAGACCGGCAACTGCAGATGAAACAAATTGGTCAACTCAAAATGTGTGCATGATACATAAAGAAGACTTAAGTCTTTTCTGTTTGGAGGATCAAATTCCCCTTTGTTCACTCTGCAGAAAATCCTGGGATCATGCGGGCCACACTGTCATGTCCAGGAATCAACCAGAAAATCAGGTAAGCTGGTGTAATCTTCCAAAACAATGTATTAAGACAGTGTTTCCCAAAGTGTGGTACGTGTACCCCCAGGGGTACGGGAAGAGTTTGGTGGGGGTATGCGTTGCACCGGAGTTTGGTGGGGATCACGTGGGAATATCCACTGCACCGTGCTTAGCTGCACCCACAGAACAAGGAAAGAAATAGGCGTGTATTGCAGTTTTTACATGGGAACTGGGGCCATCGTACATCGTATCGCAACTCATTATGGCGGGAACTTCTGCGCATCCTTCGCGCAACTCGGATTCGGCCATTTTTAAACTGCGGGAACATTAACAGTTGACGTTGAGCCGCGGAGCTGTTTAAACGCCGGAGAATTGCAGTGTTATCTAACGGTTAGACAGTCTTGTGAGGCGTGACATGGCGTGAATATACTGCACTTCATTACAGAGACAACTTACTTCTTTAATAGTAAGTTCCGGGCGCCTGTTATCGTGCTTAAGTAAGTTCCACTGATTTTGATTATTTTTATAACATATAATTATTATACCTAACAGAGATTATGGATCGCTGGAAAGAAAAAATAAATATATTTTGATTTTTATTAAAGCATATGTTTTTATGAGGGGTACGCAGCGTTACAAAAATTATAGAAGGGGTACACATATGTCAAAAGTTTGGGAAACACTGTATTAAGACAATAGGGAGCCACCCCCCAAATACCCTGGGATAAAATCCTCCCTCTTGAAACCTTCTGCCAATTAGTTAAAAAAAAAACACCCTCTCATCTGCACCAGCCTCCAAACAATCTCCAAGGGCAGCTCCACATGACCTTCATTAGAGTAGTCTAGCCATGAGTCAGTTCACTTCCACTTGCTTTGTTTATTATTTGTCGTAACAAACGGACTCTGATTAAAAATATTTGCTTGCAGCAAAAGTACGATACATACCCATCGTGGTAATTGTGATGATTTTTTCTCCCCGACTGTTAAATATCACCCTCATCTGGGACTGAAAAATAGGAAATACGGATATCAAATTGTCAAAAGATCAAATGAAGTATCTTCCAGCCACAGCAACTGCAGAAATATTTGACTTAAAATTAGCATGGGAATTAGGGAGTTTAAAGTTTCTGCACCAAAGAAATTTTGCACCAAAGTTCTTCTCCCCCCAAAATATGGCTATAGTACAGTACAGTACAGTACAATACAATACAATATAATAATACCATACCATAGAGTAGCCGTTGGGTCATTGACCTTCGGTGAGATAGGGACTTGTCTATCCCGAGCATGTGAAATCAGATTCCGGCGGACTAAGTGGATGAAATCTACTAGAATAGGACAATTATCACGAAGGCGGACTCTGCAAGCGATGTGGTACACTAAGAGCATGGCAAGACAAGAAAGACGCCCTGGTCAACCACTGCGCCCAGCCCATCTCCAACTGTCTCGACTCTTGTCCTGCTATTTGGAGCAAGATGGAATCTGGGAAGACAGAGTGAGGCTGACTATGCGCACCTCTCCCTCACTTTAATCCAATTCACGCGCAAGTCTTGACATCCCTCCCCAATTGATAGATGTCAAGGTCCTCTTCGAACACGATGGACGAACATCATCATTATCACCATACCATACCATACCATACCATACCATACCATACCATACCATACCATACCATACCATACCATACCATACCATACCATACCATACCATACCATACCATACCATACCATACCAAACATTAACATAATATATAATATGGTACAGTATCGTATCATGTATCATGTATCCAGGGGCGGGTTCCTAATTTTTTACTACCACTCTGTGGGCGTGGCTTATTTTGTGGGTGTGGCTTGCCGGCCATGTGACCGGGTGGGTGTGGCTTCTCGGACTGCTGAAGGGAGGAGAACTGAGATAGGTCCTGCCGCCCATTCCCCCTCCCCTCAGCAGCTCGAGAAGCCTCAAATGTGCAAAAATGCCTAGGATCATCACTGCGCGTTCGTGGCTTCTCGGACTGCTGAAGGGAGGGGAATGGAGATAGCTCCTGCCACCCGTTCTTTCAGTGTCTCACACGCTCCCTCAGCCATCCTCCCCTGCTTGGACTCACTGTGGGGTAGGAAGACAGCGCATGTGCAGTGCCGGAAGCTCGGCTTCTGGGCATGTGCAGAAAAAAACTTTTTTTAAATGTAAAACTTTTTTTAAAAAAAAAATGGTGGCACCCAGGCACCGGCAACCGACCGCACTGGTACTGTGACATCACCAGTGGGCCGCTACCGGTGCTATAGAGTGGACCGCACCTGTAGGAACCCACCACTGGCTGTATCCAAAGTCCAGGATTCAAAAACATCTAAATTATTATATATATATATATATATATATATATATATATATATATATATATATATATATATATATATATATATATATATATATATATATATATATATATATATATATATATATATATATATATATATATATATATATATATATATATATATATGTATATATATATATATGTATATATATATATATATATATATATATATATATATATGTATATATATATATATATATATATATATATATATATATATATATATATATATATATATATATATATATATATATATATATATATATATATATATATATATATATATATATATATATATATTTTATTTCTATCCTACCTTTGTTAATTTTATAAGTAACTCAAGGCAGGGAACATACCTAACATTCCTTCTATTTTCCCCACAACAAGACCTCTGTGAAGGGGGCTGGGCTGAGAGAGTGAGTGAGTGGCCGAAAGTCACCCAGTTTTTTCATGCTTAAAGCAGGACTAGCCTTAATGCCTTAGCCACTAGACCAAACTGCCTATTAATATGATGACAATTGCCTCTTATTGGCTTTTTGGAAAGGAAAAATTCAAAGCATCTGGTAATACTTTACCTCCTTCTTTTTTTGTCTAGGCTACTGGAAATGTCTTGAATGGGTAAGTGTTTTCCTGCTGATGCACCAATATGTTTGTTTGATTTGTATGCCACCCATCTCGCATTTCGCTCTACCCTTTGAGATTGTCAAATCTAGGCCTGCAGCCAGGGGTGGGATTCAGCTGGTTCGGACCGGTTCGGGCGAACCAGATGCTAATTTTACATCTGGTTTGCCGAACTGGTAGTTGCAAGGACTGGCTGGCCCCGCCCACCCTGCCCCTCCCCTCCCCGGAGCATCCACGCGGCCCGTTTTGGATGCCAGGTAAGTGCAGGGCCCCCGTGGAGGATCTGGGAGGGCAAAAAATGGGCCTCCTGGAAGTTCCGGAAGTCTGGAAATGGGCCCGTTTCCGGCCTCTGGAGGGCCTCCGGAGCCTGGGGGAGGTTGTTTTTGCCCTCCCAGAGGCTCGAGAAAAGCCTCTGGAGCCTGTGGAGGGCAAAAAGGGCCTCTCTGTGGTGCAGGAGGCTGAGTAGGCCATGCCCATCATGACCACGCCCACCCAGCAATCTGGCAGAGAACCGGTTGCTAAAATTTTTGAATCCCATCCCTGCCTGCAGCAAATGGATGTATCTCATTGGTTCCATCCAATGGCAGCTCATAGAAGATCTTACCTCAAAGTCCAACAAAACCAGCCTCCCTCTTTTATGGTGTCACTTTCCATCCATCTCTAGAGCTAAGAGTTCCCAGCCTGTGACGTTTCTTGGCCAACTGCATCTGATCTGGGAAGCCAGATAGAGTCAGATCTGCTTAGTACCCGGATGAGGTCTGAGTTAATTTGGGAAGTTGATGGGGGGAAAAAAACCTTCTTAGGATGAAGGGGTGGTAATCAATCCACTTCTGTGTTGTTACCAAGGAAACAGTATGAATCTGAAGTCTGAAAGTCTGTAGAAATTCTCAGTCATCCAGCTCATGGTTGTCCCAAAGGTGCTTTTTCGGGAGGCAACTGGACTTCCTTGTTGTTGTTGTTTTCCTTTTGAAGACGTTTTGATTCTCATCCAAGAAGCATCTTCAGCTCTGACTGGATGGTGGGGAATGGAAGGATTTATATTCCTCACAGACAGCTGGTCATTTGCATCCTGGAACCAGGAGCGCTATTCAGGTGACTCAGCTGTCTGCAAGGCGTATAAATCCTTCCATTCCCCACTAGCCTGTCAGAGCTGAAGAAGCTTCTTGGATGAGAACCGAAACGTCTTCAAAAGAAAAAACAAGAAAGTCCAGTTGCCTCCTGAAAAAGCACCTTTGGCACACCAAAGTCTGAAATTACTAGGACCAGGGGTGGGTTGCTCCCGATTCGGACCGGATTGCTCGAACTGGTAGCGACCCGCTGGTGATGTCACTGTCGGTGCCGTTCCATGCGCGCCGCCATCTTTCTTTTGGATTTTTCCCCTTCCGCGGCTTGAAAAAGGGCCCGCCCACCCGCGGGTGAATTCTGTCCTTTATTTCTTCGCCCGAAGCACAGCTGATGAGCTAGCTCCTCAGCTGTGTTTCGGGCTAATTCCTGCTTCTGAGCATGCGTGGAAGCCAAATCGCACGAGTGGATGCACGCGTGCGCACGCGTGAAATGTCACGATGCGAACCGGTGGCAAAGGTAAGTGGACCCCACCCCTGACTAGGACCTAAACTCAATCAAGGAAACCATTTTGATACTTTTTAAAAATTTCTTGATGATGCTGTATTAATAAGGAGATTATTCACTTATAGCGCCTGATTGCCAGGTTACTGACAGGCTGTTTTAGGTAGTACAGGTAGTCCTCAACCTACGACCGCAATTGAGCCCAACATTTCTGTTGCTAAGTGAGACGTTTGTTAAGTGAGTTTTGCCCCATTTTACCACTTATCTTGCCACCGTTGTTAAGTGAATCGCCGCAGTTGATGAGTTAGTAGCAGGGTTGTTAAGCGACTCTGGCTTCCCCTTTGATTTCGCTTGTCAGAAGGTCGCAAAAAGGGGATCACGTGAACCTTGGGACACACGGCAACGGTCATAAGTATGAACCAGTTGCCAAGCATCTGAATATGACAATTGGGGATGCTACAGAGGTCGTAAATGTGAAAAATGGCCGTAAGTCAAATTTTTCAGCGCTGCCGCTAAGTTTCAACGGTCACTAAGTGAACTGTTGTAAGTCAAGGATTACCTGTATTTCTACGGCTGCCTTTTGTGAATGCAGTATAGTCAAAGAATCGCATTATATTCTAGTCTACAGACTATCACGGGAAAAGGCAAATGTTTTGATCTTCTTCAGTTGCATATCCTTTATATCAGGGGTCTCCAACCTTGGCAACTTTACGACTTGTGGACTTCAACTCCCAGAATTCCTCAGCCAGCGCTGGCTGAGGAATTCTGGGAGTTGAAGTCCACAAGTCGTAAAGTTGCCAAGGTTGGAGACCCCTGCTTTATATCATGAATTTCCTCTCTCCCCAGGGGGAAAGGAGGTTTTCCAAAATCCCAGCCAGCCAAAGCTTCCATTGTGGAATTTTCAAACGTAAACACAGCAGACTTCACAGAAAAAGGTAAGGGTGAAAAATGTTTGTAAGTCACTTTTTTCTGGTGCCACTCTAACTTTGAACGGTCACTAACCAAATAGTTGTAAGTAGAGGACTACCTGGGTAGGATGGCTGTTTGCTTGACTGGCCCGACAAAGAAATAGAAGGAAGCCCTGGATCAAATCTTGTAATAGGACAGGAAGATTGGATGATTTAACTTTCAAAAAAAGATTTATACACACAAGATTCTGATTCTCAGGGTTTCAAAGGGCCCTAATTTTTTTTAAATGGAGCTAATAGCAATAGCACTTAGACTTATATACCATTTTACAGTGCTTTACAGTCCTCTCTAAGCGGTTTACTGAGTCAGCCTATTGTCCCCAACAATCTGGGTCCACAAGAGAAATTCCCAAATTGAGGTCCCTCTCATTGCAATGCTAATTCTGTCTACTGCTGGAACCGTGTCTGCTGCCAATCAGCGAGAGGCTCTAAAAAAGAACTTCTCTCCTTCCCACACCAGATCCCATTAGCAATAGCATATTTAGACTTATATACTGCTTCACAGTGCTTTACAGCCCTCTCTAAGCGGTTTACAGGGTCAGCCTATTGCTCCCCAACAATCTGGGTCTTCATTTTACCCATCTTGGAAGAATGAAAGGCCGAGTCAGCCTTGAGCCTGGTGAGAGTCGAACTGTCAAATTGCAGGCAGCCGGCAGTCAGCAGAAGTAGCTGCACTACTGCATTCTAACCACTGCGCCAAAATTAGACCCCCCAAAAAATCTACTTCTGAGCCAGCAACAGCTTTGCTTGGTGATGTGCATTTAGAAGCAAAATTAACCTCTGCTTGTTACCGTCGTGGCGCAATAACACACCACATCTAACAACTATATTGTACAAGAACTTCACACCAAAATACCGGTAGTTATTGTACCCAGTGGGTCAGGAATCTCCATGCTTGGAGTAGTGTTTCTCAAATTTGGCAACTTTTAAGATGTGTGGACTTCTACTCCCAGGATTCTCCAGCCAGGAGATTCTTGGCTCTTCTCTAAACTTGGTTCAGACAGGATTAGTTTCAGTGCAAATAGTTCAGAAGGTGTGGGGTGCAAGTTTCACGCATCTGCAAATTTTGTCTCTGTTTTCCTGGGATTGTGTAGTAGGAAAAGATGGCATTCCGTTGAAGGAGTAATATGGACAGTTGCTACAATCCTGTCAGGGGTGGGTTCCTCCTGGTTCGGACCGGATCGCCCGAACCGGTAGCGACCCGCTGGTGATGTCACTGTTGGTGCCGTTCCATGCGCGCTGCCATCTTTTTTTTATTTTTTGGACTTCCGTGGCTTGAAAAAGGGTCTTCCCGCTCGCCCGCGGGTGAATTTTGTCCTTTATCTCTTCGCCCGAAGCACAGCTGATGAGCTCCTCAGCTGTGTTTCAGGCTAATTCTTGATTCTGCTTGCACGCGTGCATGAAACGTCATGATGCGAACCAGTGACGAAGGTAAGTGGAACCCACCCCTGAATCCTGTGTCTACTTCCTTCAAAAAAAGTGGCTTTGCCAGGCTTGCTTTGTCCACTTCTTTAACATTTAGGTTCAATTGGACTTAGTTCCAAATACTTAGTTCCAGATCCATATAGGTAGTCCTCGATTTATGGCCATGTATAGATAGTCCTCAATTTATGACAATTGAGCCCAACATTTCCATTGCTAAGCGAGATAGTTGTTAAGTGAGTTTTGCCCCATTTTTACGATCTTCCTCGCCACCATTCTTAAGTGAATCACTGCGGTTGTTAAGTTAGTAACACGGTTGTTAAGCGAATCTGGCTTCCCCATTGACTTTGCTTGTCAGAAGGTCACCAGAGAGCATCACATGACCCCCCAGGATACTATATCCGTCATAAATATGAGTCAGTTGTCAAGCATCCGAATTTTGATAATGTGACCATGGGGATGCTACAATGGTCATAAGTGTGAAAAACGGTCAGAAGTCACTTTTTTGGTGCCGTTGTAACTTCAAATGGTCACTAAATGAACTGTTGTGAGTTGAGGACTGTCTGTAAGTAGGATTTCCCTACCTGCCAATTAATCTCTCCCTGCTTACCTATGTCGCTGTGATAGAATTTGCAAGAGTCAAGAGCAGGGGTGTCAAACACAAGGCCCGTGAGCCACTTCCGGCCCATGATTTATTTATTTATTTATTTATTATGGTGTTCTTATATGCCGCCCAACTCCCGAAGGACTCAGGGCGGCGTACAACAGAGAAAAATACAAGACACCAATTTCATAATATTACATTTAAAAAAACAGATATAAAAATTAAAAAAAACACAATGTTTAAAATCATCCAATACTCACTCAACCACCATACATACTTGGGGGTGAGCTCGAGTGGATTAAGCTCTACCCCCAGCCTCTACCCATCAGCCCAATGATGTGGTCGGATCCTGCCCACGGGGGCATCCTGCAAAATGTAAGGGCCCGGCCCGTGTCACTTCGGCCCAGTCTACCCAATGCAAAGAGGAAACATCGGGCCAACGTGGCTTCGGCCCGGTCTACCCAATGCGAAGAGGAAACATGCCAGCAGTTTGGGGAGTGGCGTCAAGCTGGCCACGCCCACCCAGTTGGCCATGCCCACCTGCCCCCCCCCCCCGAGGTAGCCCTCAATGAAATTGAGTTTGACACTCCTGGTCAAGAGGAAAGAAGCTTTCCGTTGCCTCTGGTAAAGTAGGTATCTAATTGTGGTTTATTTTTCCAAGGAGGAGCAACTGATGGGATTGAAGATGACAACAAAGGTAATAAGGATGCAGCTCTTGAGCAGTGTGTGGACTTCATCTTGGAAGAAAAGAAGGTAGCAGGTAAAAGGCACTTGGCATTATGGGATATTCCTCTGAATTGCAGGGAGAGAATTTCCCTGTTTGGATCCTGTGACGTTCTAGGCCCGTGATGGCGAACCTTTATTTGCTCGGGTGCGCGCATGCGAGATAGTGTGTGAGCAAGTGCCCACATCCATAATGCAATGCCCTGCCCCCTGTGCATGTGTGCTGCCCCCCGCATGCGCACAATCCCCCCGTGCTCCCCATGCGCATGCGCACAGGCCTCACTGAATCCTCTGGACTTCCGGTAGGCCCGTTGGGCTGTTTTTCGCTCTCCCCAGGGTTCAGGAAAGCCTCCTGAAGCCTGGGGAGAGTAAAAAACGGCCAAACGGACCAACCGGAAGTTTGGAAACGAACTTCCAGTTGGGCCGTTGGGCCATTTTTCACCATCCCCAGGCTTCAGGAGGCTTTCCTGAACCCTGGGGATGGCGAAAAATGGCCAAAAAGAAGGCCAAAAATCAGCTGGCCAGCATGCACATGTGCACTGGAGCTGACATAGGGCAACGCCTCGCTTGCCCTCAGATATGGCTCCGCGTGCCGCCTGTGGCACGCGTGCCATAGGTCCGCCATCACTGTTCTAGGCTGTTCCGGTAGTCAGCCAAGAGGAAAGATGGTCCTGAACTAAGAGGTTTTTCTTCTGAATACATGCTTAGACAATCTGGGCCCTCAGAACGATTGATTGCTGATGGAAGGTTGAATGACTCCATTGAGCAACAAATTCCATGGTAGAAGCTTTCTGAGCTGGAACTCTATACCTCAGTAAGTTGAAGATATGTGTGGACTTCAACAATGTGTTGAAGTGTACCTATCTTGAAGTTGCTGAGATTGAGAAATAATATTCTACTCCAGCGGCCCCCAAACTTTTGGGCACCAGGGACAGGTTCTGTGGAGAGAGGTTTTTCCGCGGACTGAAGGGAGTGTGATTTCATGGGCTGCCTGCATCCCATGGATGGGGCTTTGCTTGTTTGCGCAGCCCCGTTTACACAAATTCTGATTCAGGTGACTCTGAGGATACCGATAAACCCCCGTGGCCTCAATGACTCTCAGAGAACTAGCAACCAGATCACTGCAAAGAATATAAATATTTCCATTTCCCAACGGTCAGTTAGAACTGAACAAGCTTCTTGGATGGGAAGTGCAATGTTTTCAAACCAAAAAACCCCCCAAGAAAGTCCACTTGCCTTTTAGCAAAAGCATCTTTGGGGCAACCATGACCTGGATGATTGAGAATCTCCATAGTCACATAATATTTTATGAGCACAGGGTGTGCCACATCGAGTGGTGTGGTAGCCTAGAGGTGGAGCTCTCACCTCACAATCAGGAGGCCGTGGGTTCGATCCTGGGTAGAGGCAGATATTTCTCTCTCTCTCTGGGCACAAGTGAGAATATATCTGCTGAACAAAGCTCCGCATTGGCGACAGGAAAGGCATCCGGCCAGTAAACACTCAGCTCCATTCAGTTGCCCAGACTCCACCCTGCAAGGGATTGTGAGGTTGTTAAAAGAAGTTGATGATGATGACAGGGTGTGTCACATCACTGAGGTGACTGGGAAGGGTGGGTTCTAACTTACCTCGTTGCCGGTTCACTTCCTCCTGCTCCGCGTGGCCGCGTGCGTGTGCAGTGCCAAAAAAATTTTAAAAATCCAAAAAAAGAGCTGAAAACAAGATGGCGATGCATGCGCAGTGCCAGAAATGTGGCTCCTGCGTATGCGCAGAAGAAAAAAACTGGGAAATTTTTTTTTAAAAATCCATTTAAAAACAAAAAAGATGGTGGCACCCACGGACCGGCACTGACCGAACCGGTTCCATGATGTCATTGTGATGTCACCAGTGGTTTGCTACCGATTCAGGCGAACCGGTCTGAACCGCTCCGAACCCACCTCTGTGACTGGGGCACCTTTTACAAGCAGATTCCAGATTGCCTTCCAGTTGATGCTCACCATTATCTCTGGGCAGCCACAGATAGCCAGGCCATGGCGAGACATGCTGGGAATCTTACTTTAGCCACATCTGGAGTACAGCAACTCCCCAGTGATTCAGAAGCTCCTGTTTACTTATCTGCCTCTTTGAAGTTATAGTTTGTGGTCTGGATCTCAAGGACGACCTACTGAAATAATTAGTAGAGATACAATTCCAAAGCTCACCCTGAAGAACCTATTTATTAAACCAACTCAGGTTGGATTAATTAAACAATGTTTGAGCTGTTGAGAACTGTTTATTCAACAGGATGTTAAATACAGTGGAGAAAAAGGGGGGAAGGAAAAAAAACTTGGCACCTTTTCTGATCACACCTATGTTTAATTGCAATAATGGGTGCTTTGAGGGGGCATGAAACTGGGTGTTTATCCGTAGCCAAGATAGTACAAGATCCACTAAACAATTTCTAAGCTTTCTGGGAAGAAAGGTCTTTTTAGAAATGCAATAAAAATAAATTATAATGACATATGACCTTATAATAACACATGATCTTTTCCTTTGTAGGCACCCAACCCAATGCAAGAGTCAAAAACTCAATTACCTGGATTATCCTCATAATATTTGTCATTCAGATTGTGGGCTTGGTAACCACCATCTTCGTTTTTACAAGTGAGTGACACACTCGTGTTCCATATCGATCTATCCAAGTTTCATCCTTTTTTTAGAAGAATAGAATAGAATAGAATAGAATAGAATAGAATAGAATAGAATAGAATAGAATAGAATAGAATAGAATAGAATAGAATTCTTTATTGGCCAAGTGTGATTGGACACACAAGGAATTTGTCTTTGGTACATATGCTCTCAGTGTACATAAAAGAAAAGATACATTTGTCAAGAATCATGAGGTAAAACACTTAATGATTGTCACAGGGTACAAATAAGCAATCAGGAAACAATCAATATTAATATAAATTGTAAGGATACAAGCAACAAGTTACAGTCCTGCAGTCATAAGTGGGAGGAGATGGGTGATTGGAACGATGAGAAGACTAATAGTAATAGTAATGCAGCCTTAGTGAATAGTTTGACAGTGGTGAGGGAATTATTTGTTTAGCAGAGTGATGGCGTTCGGGAAAAAACTGTTCTTGTGTCTAGTTGTCTTGGTGTGCAGTGCTCTATAGCTTAATAACTTAATACAGGTAGTCCTCAACTTACAACCATTCATTTAGCGATCGTAAGTCGAGGATCTTTAAAAGAAAATATCCCAGTCCTGGATCCCCCACCTTAACAAAAGGATCCAGGATCAGTGTGAGAAGAGGGCCCAATGCTCAAGGCAGCCATGTCTTCGGTTCAGACCCTATGGACTCTACAGTGGCACTGGAAAAAGTGACTTATGACCATTTTTCACACTTACTACCATTGTAGCATCCCCATGGTCATTTTGTGATCAAAATTCAGATACTTGGCAATTGACTCATATTTATGACGATTGCGGCATCTCGGGGTCACGTGATCCGCTTTTGCGACCTTCTGACAAGCAAAGTGAATGGGGAAGCCCGATTCACTTACCAAAAATTATTACTAACTGAACAACTGCAGTGACTCATTTAACAACTGTGGCAAGAAAGGTCATAAAATGGGGTGAAAACTCACCTAACAACGGTCTTGTTTAACAATGGAAATTTTGGGGTTCAACTGTGGTCCTAAATCGAGGGTTATCTGTAATATTGTATGCACCATCAATGTTACTACGGTAACCTCACAACTGTAGTGATGCACTTAAAAACTGTTGAGAGAAAGGTTGTAAAATGGGGCAAATCTCGTTTAACTGTCTCATTTAGTAACATAAATTTTGGTCTCCGTTAAGTCGAGGATTACCTATATCCGTGATGGCGAACCTATGGCACACGTGCCACAGGTGGCATGTGGAGCCATATCTGCCGGCACGCGAGCAGTTGCCCTAGCTCAACTCCAGTGTGCATGTACATGCCAGTCAGCTGATTTTCAGCTTGCACAGAGGCTCTGGGAGGGCGTTTTCAGCCTCCAGAGGGGTGGGGGAGGGCATTTTTGCCCTCCCCAGGCTCCAAGAAAGCCTCTGGAACCTGGGGAGGGCAAAAAACCAGGCCCACCAGAAGTCAGGAAATGGGGCAGCGGGGGGGGGGGGTCATGCACGGGGAATGGGGCAGCACAGGGGGTCGCGTGCGCATGTGCAGGGGGGCGGGGCACATGGGGGGCATTGAATTATGGGTGTGGGCACAGGTGTGTGTGCAATAGCATGCGCGTGCACGCTTTCGGCACCCAAGGAACAAAAGGTTCGCCATCACTGACCTATGTGTTATCCATGCATACATTGATTACAGTTTTGCTTCCCAAAATGTTTAGAATAACTTCCCACATAACAGGCATGGTGGTTTACTTTGCAGTGTACACATTGGAGAAGTTAGTCCCGTGATGGCAAATCTATGGCACGCATGCCAGAGGTGGCACGCAGAGCCCTCTCTGTGGACACGCACACTGTTGCCGGCTGCTCTTCTGGTTTCCAGTGCGCACATGCATACCTGTCAGCTGGTCTTTGCGGGCACCAGAGTACCAGAAAATGGCCTGAAAATGGCCCAAAAAATGGCCAAAAACAGCCAAAAAACAGTCGTGTGTGCGCTGGCCAGCTGATCTTCGGGTTTCGGTGCTCCAATGCGTGCACGTGCACACACATGCACACACATTCTGGTTTGGGCACTCGGTGCCGAAAAGGTTCACCATCACTGGGTTAGTCTATTAAAATGTTGGTTCTTCCTCCCTCTTTCTTTCCTATTCTGGAGAACATTCCTCATAATGCAAGCAGACAGTTGCTTAGAGCAAAGGTTTGTTCATTGCTTTTCCTGCGTTGCCATTCGGTGGAAATCTCACCCAGAAAGCCCAGCAGACTATGGTTAGAATCCCAGCAATCTCTTTATTTTGGAAAATAACAGTGAATCCCTGAACTGTGCACAGAGTTTGGAGAATTATCAGAGAGAGCGTACAAGGCCTTTTTGTTTTTTTGGCAGCGTTGAAATAAATATTTTTATAACTGGGAAGGAAAGAATGTGAGGCGACTTTAATGATTCCTGTCCAGGCAGATTGCTCGGCTCCAGCAGCCGTTTATCTGGCCTGCCTCCTTATCTGACATCTCTGTCAAACTAAGGTCATGAAAAGGGAGGCTAAGAGGCTGTCTGTTCAAAATAAGAGTGCCCAGAATTACACTACTTAAGGAGGAGGTCCTTAAAATCCACTTTAATCACGCTACTGGTTTGAAAATTTGCAGCATTTTTTTTTTTGTAAAATCGAACCCCAAATACTTGTTTTTAATTAATATTCCTAGCTTCCCAGGATCTTAATTTGACTTTATTTATTTATTTGTTTGTTTGTTTGTTTGTTTGTTTGTTTGTTTATTTGTTTATTTTTTTATTTTTTAAAAATTTATTATTTGATTCAAAAAGTTATTTGTCTTTTGCTCTGAGGGTGTATACTTTTTCCCCCCTTCAATGTGATCGTTTTTGGGAGAAGGATAGCCGCACGCTTCCAAAATATACAGAGATGTTGGTGTTCAAATACAGGTAGTCCTCGACATACAACAGTTCATTTAGTGACCGTTCAAAGTTACATCGGCACTGAAAAAAGTGACTTATGACCGTTTTCCACAGTTACAACCTTTGCAGCATCCCCCATGATCAGGTGATCAAAATTCAGATGCTTGGCAACTGGTTCATACTTACGACGGTCGGAGTGTCCTGGGGGGTCATGTGATCCACCTTTTGCGACCTTCTGACAAGCAGAGTCAATGGGGAAGCCAGATTCACTTAACAACCGGGTTACTAAACTTATCAACTGCAGCGATTCACTGAACAACGGTGGCAAGAAAGGTCGTAACATGGGGCGAAATTCACTTGACAAATGTTTCCCTCAACAACATAAATTCTGGGCTCAATTGTGATCGTACGTCGAGGACTATCTGCAAAAACATATCCCTAATTCTGTAATAATAACAATAATGTGGCAAAAGAGCAGAGGTGGCGCAGTGGTTAGAGGCAGGTACTGCAGGCCACTTTAGCTGACACTGATCCGCAGGTCAGCGGTTCAAATCTCACTGGCTCAAGGTTGACTCAGCCTTCCATCCTTCCGAGGTAGGTAAAATGAGGACCCAGATTGTTGGGGGCAATATAAATATACATTGCTTAATGGTGTAAACCGCTTAGAGAGTGCTTGCACTGTGAGGCGGTATATAAATCTCACAAATAAATAAAAATAAATAATAAATAAAAGAAAGCAAATGCAGTACCAATATTGAGTGGGAGCCGAAAACATCTCGAGCACCACTTGAATATTATCAGCATTGACAAAATCTCCATTGCAGCTAGCTTTACTTGGAACACTGAGAACATCTGTAATATCTTCAAATGCCTTCAGACCACAACCGCCTCTCTCATGTCCTTGGGAAGGACTCAATAGGCGCCAAATCCACTCTAAACATCTGCCTGACTCTGCAATAAGCTACGATAATAATCTGTCTATTTGCTCCTCTTCCATCTTATTGCTCGGTGATGGTCCTTGCTTACAGCCGAATGTAAATAACACCCTATGTTAGGTCTGTTCAACCAACTGTAGTTTTTTTTTTAAAAAAAAAACTTGGTTTAGTGTCATGGGCGGTAAGCCTAATGACCGATGGAACCACCATTATGCAGATAAGGCCAGGCAAGGAAACTTTGCAAACTATCAAAAATTTATTTAAGGAAATAGGAAGGCAATAAAATGAAGTGAAAGTGCATGCTGTCAGGGGTGGGTTCTAACTTACCTCGCTGCCGGTTCGCTTCCTCCAGCGCCGTATGGGCGCGCCACGTGGGCGCACATGCGCATGCGCCATGCCAAAAATTCCAACCCCCCCAAAAAAGCCGAAAACAAGATGGCAGTGCATGCGCAGTGCCGGAAACTCGGCTTGTGCGCATGTGCAGAAGAAGAAAAAAATCAGGAAAAAATTCAAAAAAATAAAATAAATTCCCCCCAAAAATAAATTCCCCAAAAAAAGATGGCGGCGTCCACGGACCGGCACCGACAGAACCGGCTCTGTGACATCACCAGTAGTTTGCTGCTAGTTCGGGTGAACCGGTCCGAACCAGGAGGAACCCACCTCTGCATGCAGTCCTTAATAACAGTTTGTTTAATAACCATTCAAAGTCACAACAGCACTGAAAAAAGTGATTTATGATCATTTTTCACACTTATGACTGTTGAAGCATCCTTATTGTCACATGACCAATATTCAGATGCTTGGCATGTGGCTCATATTTATGACGGTTGCAGTGTCCCCGGGGGTCAATGGATCCCCTTTTGCGTTGGATCCCTTCTAAGAAGCAAAGTCAATGGGGAAGCCAGATTCCCTTGGCAATCGTGTTACTAACTCAACAACGGCAGTGATTCACTTAACAACTGTGGCAAGAATGGTCGTAAAATGGGACAAAACTCACTTATCGATTGTCTCGCTTAGCAACAGAAATGTTGGGCTAAATTGTGGTCTTGAGTTGAGGATTACTTGTATCCGGCTCTTAAACCTCAGAGCTTTGAGAATTGTCTCTTTCTGACTATGTATAGGGATTGTCTTTATTTGTTTTAATTAAAAAAAACCCTTTACAAGCCATCTAGAGTCATTCAAAAGTCAGACAGCCTCAACATTTGATTAAATAAATACATATTCCAACTAGACAGTTTACTGTGTTTTAATGCACAGTTAAAGCATTAAATTAATATTGAATACATGTGAATGTAATTACTAATTAAAGTATCAAATTCTTTCTAGTTGCTACAGGCTTGACATAATTACTAGATGGAATGCTCACTGGTGGAAACGATCCGAAGTGGGTGGGGAGAGTAGCTAAATGACAGTTGAGACAGCAAATGGAGTATATCTCTTCAGCCAATCACAATGCATCCTATGATGTCGTAGGATAGGACACCTTTCCATCTTGATGCATATTAATGGTTATCAGGGCAACATCAAAATCCATTCACACCAGTGGTGGGTTCCTACCAGTGCGGTCCACTCTATAGCACCGGTAGCGGCCCGCTGGTGACGTCACAGTACCGGTGCAGTCGGTTGCTGGTGCCTGGGCGCCGCCATTAAAAAAATTTTTTTTTAATTTTTTTAAAAAATTTTCTTCTGCGCATGCCCAGAAGCCGAGTTTCCGGCACTGTGCATGTGCTGCCTTCCTACCCCACAGTGAGTCCAAGCAGGGGAGGATGGCTGAGGGAGCGCGTGAGACGCTGAAAGAACGGGCGGCAGGAGCTATCTCCATTCCCTTCCCTTCAGCAGTCCGAGAAGCCACGAACGCACGGTGATGATCCTAGGCATTTTCGCACATTTGAGGCTTCTCAAGCTGCTGAGGGGTGGGGGAATGGGTGGCAGGACCTATCTCAGTTCCCCTCCCTTCAGCAGTCCGAGAAGCCACGCCCACCCGATCACATGGCTGGCAAGCCACACCCACAAAATAAGCCATGCCCACAGAGTGGTAGTAAAAAAATTAGGAACCCGCCCCTGATTCACACATACTTATTTTCAATTGCATTATCTTTCTACAGATATTTGGACTTTTATAATTCCCAGGAAGATCCTATGCCTTGTAGCACCAATCATGATTAGGAATTATGATCCAGCACATTTGGAGGATAACAAATCAGAAAAATTTGAACTCAACATCCTAGGGGGGAGGTGAAGGAGAGCATCAAAACTGTCTCTTTTATATCCTGTGTTTCTAAATCAGCATTTCCCAAATTTAGCAACTTTGCTAAAGGCTTAGCAACCAGGTGTGTGGACCAACTCCCAGAATTCTCATCAGTGGCCACACTGAATGTGGAATTCTGGGAGCTGAAGTTCATACACCTAGAAATTTGTGAAATTGAGAAACATTCTTCTAAATCAGGCGTGGGGAACTATGGCCCTTTTATGTCTTGTGGACTTCAACTCCCAGAATTCCTGAGCCAGCCATGCTGAGGAATTCTGGGAGTTGAGTTCCATGCTGGCTCAGGAATTCTGGGAGTTGAAGTCCACAAGTCATAAAAGGGTCGTAGTTCCCCATCTCTGTTCCTAAATAAAGGGCTGAGCTGAGGGTAATAATCTGCTAAATCACGCAAATTTGTATTTACAGAAGCTAAACCTCAGTTGCCTTCTGCTGCTGCCACCACTTCCTGTTGCCCAACGGGCTGGCACATGTCCCAAGAGAACTGCTACCATGTTTTGGAAACCCAAGAGAGCTGGAATGCCAGTCAGAATCGCTGTTTCTCCCTTGGAGCCACCTTGGCTGTTCTTGGGGATCTAGAGAAACTGGTAAGAGAAGAGTCTGTCAAAATTGTCATCTGCAGTTGTGCTCAAACAGGCCCTGTCTAGTGCCGACTCTTTCACTATTTTATGAAATAAGAACCTGCCATTATATCTCCAGGATGCTTGTGGGGTTTAAATCTCTTTCCAGTGTTGAGATGTAGCTTTATTCTCTGTACCCCAGAAGCAGATTGTGTAATTCAAGCAATCCGGATACTGGATTTTTCATCAGAATGTGAACATGATGATAAAACATGTTGGCAGGAATAGCCAACATCCTAGATCAGGGGTGTCAAACTCGCGTTGTCATGGTGGCGTCATGTGACATATCGGGAGTTTTTTCCCCTTCGCTAAACCGGGCGTGGGTGTGGCCAGCGTGTGACGCATCCGGCCCACAGGCCGGGAGTTTGACAACTCTGCCCTAGATGATAGGCTCAAGATCCAGATGGATCTTGACACACTTGAACACTGGGCCCTATCTAACAAAATGAAATTCAATGTAGAGAAAAGTAAAGTCTTACACTTAGGCAAGAAAAACCAAAAGTACACATACAGATTGGGAGAAACCAGGTTTAATAGCGGTAACTGTGAGAGGGATCTTGGCAGAGGTTCAGACCGGTTCAGGCGAACTGGTAGTACTGACCTGCGGGTAGCCCCACCCACCCGCTCCGGCGCTATGCCGTCCGATTTAGCCACGTTTTCAAGCCGCACGCATGCGTACAAGCCACACATGCTAGCAAAGCGCATGTGTGGAAGGCTACACACATGTGTGGAAGGCGTACACGCGACAGAAGCAAGCATGCACGTGCTCACATGGGCGAACCGGTAGGGAAATTATGGGAATCCCACCTCTGGATCTTGGAGTCTTAGTGGACAACCAGTTAAATATGACCCAACAGTGTGCGGCGGCAGCCAAAAAAGCCAATGCAATCCTAAGTTGCATTAACAGAGAAATACAATCAAAATCAAGTTAGGTACTAATACCACTCTTAGTAAGGCCACACCTAGAATACTGCATCCAGTTTTGGTCACCACACTATAAAAAAGATGTTGAGACTCTAGAAAAAGTGCAGAGAAGAGCAACAAAGATGATTAGGGGACTGGAGACTAAAACATATGATGAACGGTTGCAGGAACTGGGCATGGCCAGTCTAGCGAAGAGAAGGACAAGGGGAAACATGATAGCAGTGTTCCAATATTTGGGGGGTTGTCACAGAGAGGAGGGGGTCAAGCTATTTTTCAAAATCACCTGAAGGCCAGACAAGGAATAATGGATGGAAACTGATCAAGGAGGATTCAACCTAGAAATAAGGAGAAATTTTTCTGACAGTGAGAATGATCAACAAATAGAAGACCTTGCCTTCAGAAGTTGTGGGAGCTTCATCACTGGAAGCTTTCAAGAAGAGACTGGACTGCCATTTGTCAGAAATGGTGGAGGGTCTCCTGCTTGGGTGGGGGGGTTGGACTAGATGTCCAACAAGGTCCCGTCCAACTCTGTTATTCTGTTATGTGTATGTACACACACATGTATGAAGAGTGATGATGGAAGAGGGACTTATGTCCTTCTGCGGAGTGCAGAACTCAATTTCCAAAATGTTCTGAAACCCATAGGGTTTTTTTTCTTTTCCTTTTTACCTTAAAAAAACAAACAGATTGGCGCCATGAATGTCAGAGAGCCCTTTAACCACTGGATTGGCCTCCACCGAAGTTCTGAAGACGGATGGAAATGGCCAGATGGGATTCTATTCAAAAACCTGTAAGTTCTTCTTACCATTGGATCAGGGGCGGGTTGCTCCTACCTCACTACCGGTGCACTGCCATGTTGCGTGCGCGCACACTTACTACGCACACGTTCCTCCTCATGCAATTTTGCTTCTGCGTATGCACGGAAGCAAAATCTTGCCAAAATCTTGCGAGGGGACGCGCATGTGCGCATGATTTCGGCGATTTTCGGCATCCCCTCGCGAGATTTTGGTGAGATTTTGTTTCCGCGCATGCGCAGAAAGCAAAAAAAGCCAAAAAATTCGTGAAAAAAGATTGTGCCGTGCGACGGACTGGCAAGGACGGCACTGGAGCCGTTTTGCAATCCACCGGCCGCTACTGATGCCATAGAGAAGACCGCACCGGTAGGAACCCACCCCTGCATTGGCTGAGTATCACCTCATCGACCATCGCCTCTATTAAGTCTCCAAAAAAATCATTACAATATGGCTCTTTAGGCAAATATTTGGGGGGGGGGGTGAAAGGAAAGTTCATAATAACCAGCCAAGGGTAAACATGTGAGGTTAGAAGTTATAAAAGATCTGTAATTGTCTCAGTCTGCATCTGGTCTATCACAAAGAGCTCAAAAGCTCTGGATTGGAATGGCATATAAATTGAGGGAGGGAGAAAATGAAATAGTTTCCAAGGTACAAAAGTAAATTTAGATTGGTTCCAACTGTAGGTATTTATTTATTTATTTATTTGTTTGTTTGTTTGTTTGTTTGTTTGTTTGTTTGTTTGTTTGTTTGTTTGTTTATTTGTTTATTTGGTAGTTTTTCTATGCCGCCCTACTCCCTCAGGACTCAGGGCAGCGTACAACATTTTGTAAAAAACTCCAAACAAGTTTAAAAAGACAGTTTGAACAGTTAAATATATATATATACACACCATACATACACGGGGGAGACATCAGATATAAATCGTCTCAAAACTCACCCCACCTGCAGGAAGAGCCATGTCTTAATGGCCTTTTGGAAGGCCAGCAAGGTGGGGATGATTCGGATCTCCGGGGGGAGTTGGTTCCAGAGAGCAGGGGCCCCTACAGAGAAGGCCCTCCGCCTAGGCCCCGCCAGTCGACACTGTTTGGCTGACGGGACCTGGAGGAGACCCACTCTGTGGGACCTAACCGGTCGAAGGGAAGAATGAGGCAGAACGTGATCCCGTGTCATAGACACGGAGACATGGTTTCTTGAGCAAAGCAGTTCCGAGCTAGGAAGACCTTCTCTCTGGGTGCGAAGCCTCTGCTGTTCAGAGACCTGTTCTCTCTGGATATGCTTGTTCAGATCTGTCTTGCCCGGGACTTGCGTTTATTCTTATAGCCATTTTCTTTGTGCACCCAAGTGTAAAAGATCAACTTTTACTAATTTAGTTATAATGAATAAATGGTTAATACATAACATATAGACAGATCATGTCAAGGTGTGATTGCTAACTAAACAGAAGAGTGTCTAATTAACTTTTACAGTAGACAAATAGAAGAGTTTTAATTTACTTAGATAAATAGAAGATGAGTAAATAATCATTTCCTTAAGCTGAGTAAATAAGTAGGTTGCTTATTCAACATCAACCAGACAGGCATTCCACATTCTTGGCAAATATTGATAATCAACCTACACCAACTGTGTTTGCCTCATTCATTAGTTTGTTTGTTTGTTTGTTTGTTTGTTCTTTCATTCTTTCATTCACTCATTCATTCATTCATTCATTCATTCATTCACTCAATCTCTATGGGGATTGGCAGCTGGATGTTCTCAGGTTTTTTTTTCTTGGAAAACATTTCGCTTCTCATCCCAGAAGCTTCTTCGGTTCTTAAGAACTGTTCTGAACAGTTCTGAAGAAGAACTGAAGAAGCTTCTGGGATGAGAAGCGAAACATTTTCAAAAAGGGGGGGGGGAACCCAAGAAAATCCACCTGCCTTTCGGAAAAAGCAACTTTGGGACACTCACTCATCCAATCATTTACTTTACTATTCTGATAGACCACCGTGTTCCTTGCACACTCCCAGTGGTTTATACAGTACTTGATGAGAACACTAAAACAGACATATAAAAACAAATACATTCAAACCAATCCTCCCCCCACCCTCCAATGCTAGCAATTATTGTCCATGCCCTACAGCAGTGCCCCCCCAACCTTTTGGGAACCAGGGACTGGTTCTGTGGAAAGAGATTTTTCCGTGGACCGGAGGGGGCATGGTTTCGCATGCTGCCTGCATCCAACAGATGTGGTTTCACCTTTTTGCGTGGCCCGGTTTCTGGCATGCTGTGGCCCAGTGCCGGTCCATGGACCAGGTCTTGGGGACCCCTTCCCTACAGAACAGCTCCTTCTAAACTATCTCCTACAAAGCAAGCTTGCTAAAAGACAAGTTTGCCATCCGAAGTTTCAAAAGGCATGAATAGCAATAGACTTATATACCGCCTCACGGTGCTTTTACAGCCCTCTCTAAGCGGTTTACAGAGTTCAGCATATGGCCACCAATGATCTCGGTCCTCTTTGGAATTCCAAAGAGATGAAACCCAAAGAGATGAAATTTTTGGCTTCCAGGTTGGTGCAGGTCCAAAACAGGGCGCAGGGGGGCCTTGCGCGGCGCCCCTGCACCCCATTTTGGCTTCCAGGTTGGTGCAGGAGGCTTTCCAGGCCCAAAATGGAGTGCGAGGAAGAGTGCGCGCGCACACGTGCAACCCCCAAAATGCAATGCAAGCGTCCCCCGTGCATGTGCCCCCCGTGCATGTGCACATGCGTCCCCTCCATGTGCCCCGCCCCCCGTGCATGCGTGGCAGAGACCTGAAGACCAGCTGGCTGATGGGAGGTGCGCACGCATGTGCGGTAAAGCTGGGCTGGAGTGACGGCTGGCGTGCCTGCAGAGAGGGCTCTGTGTGGCACGCGTGCCATAGGTTCGCCATCACGGCCTTATAAGAAAACATTATATTTTGCCCTGCATCTATGAATCTTACCTGGGGAGAACCCTTAGCATCCCAAATCTGGATTGGTGAACCCAACACTTCAGCTCTTTGCTTGAATGTACTTTGTTCTCTTGGGCTCCGTTAAGAAATACAGGTAGTAGTCCTCAACATACAACCATTGCTTTAAGTACCGTTGGAAGTTACGACAGCCCTGAAAAAAAGAAATTTATGACCAGCCCTCACAACTGTCACAGCGTCATCTGCAATCACAAGATTGCGATTCAGATGCTTGGCAACCAGGATGTACAACGTCCTGCAGTTACACGATCACCATTTGCGACATTCCCAACTGACTTCTAATAAGGAAAATCAATTGGGGGGAGGGGAGCATTGATTCATTTAACAGCCACAGCAAAAACAGGTAATAAAATTGGGCGCAATGATGTGGATGACTCATTTAATCCCCGCATCGCTTGGGGACTGCAGTTCCAGTCCAAAGTGCGGTCATAAGTCAAGGACTACCTCTATTGCTGTGCCGTTTTAATTTTTTTTCCGATCACTTTATACAAGGGGTCCCCGACTTACATCAGTTCACTTAGTGACCATTCAAAGTTGCAATGGCACTGAAAAAAGTGACTTATAACTCAATAAAAAAATGTTAAATCTAAAAAAAGTGACTTATGACCGCTTTTCACCATTACAACCGTCACAGCATTCCCCATGGTCACGTGATCAAAATTCAGATGCTTTGGCAACCGACTCATATTTACGACGGCTGCAGTGTCCTGGGGTCGCACGATAAAACTTTTTGTGACTTTCTGACAAGCAAAGTCCATGGGGAAACCAGATTCACTTAACGACTGCAGCGATTCGCTTAACAACTACAGCAATTCACTGAACAACCGTGGCAAGAAAGGTCGTAAAAATGGGGCAAATTTAACTTCACGAGTGTTTCGCTGAACAACAGGAATGTTGGGCTCCATTACAGTCGTTAACTCGAGGGCTACTTATACTCTGAGAATACCAACTCTTGTTAGTGCGTTCTTCTCCCGGTGTTTCTCGGTGCCTCTCTTAAGCACTTTGGAATAGAAATGCAACTTTACGGAAACCCTTTGCAGAGAATTACAAATGCAGATACAGATACAGATTACTAGAGTTGGAAGGGACCTTGTAGGTCATCTAGTCCAACCCCCCCCCCCCACTCAAGCAGGAGTCCCTACACCGTTTCAGACAAATGGCAGTCCAATCTCCCTTTGAAAGTCTCAAGTGTTGGAGTTCTCACAACCTCCGAAGGCAAAGCTGTTCCGCTGGTTGATCGCTCTCACTGTCAGAAAGTTCCTCCTTATTCCCAGGTTGAATCTCTCCTTGGTCAGCTTCCATCCATTATTCCTTGTCTGGCTCTCAGGTGCTTTGGGAAATAGCTTGAGACTGTCCATTGCTGACCTCACCCGATTCCTAAGAGGTCAGTAAGGGGCGTGCATAAGTGCACCAGCGTGCCTACCGTCCCTATCCTAATGTTCTCTCTTATCAGTACCCATCTTATGTATATAAACAATGTTATATCTATGTATATTACCAATACATACTTGACAAAAATAAATACATAAATAAATAAATATAAATAAATAAATAAAAATATATAAATAAATAAATAAATAAATAAATAAATAAACAAACAAATAAACAAACAAACAAACAAACAAATAAATAAATAAATAAATAAATAAATAAATAAATAAATAAATAAATAAGTAAATAAATAAATAATGTCTCCCCTGGTCCTTCTCTTTGCTAGACCAGCCATGCCCAGTTCCTGCAACTGCTCTTCATACAGTATGTTATAGTCTCCAGTCCCCTGATCATCCTGGTTGCTCTCCTCTGCACTTTCTCTAGAGTCTCAATATCTTTTTTGTACTGTGGTGTCCAAGCGCCAACAACTTTCTATTGCTTTGCAGCTTCGAAGTGGAGGGAGACGGACGCTGCGTTTACCTCAGGAACAGAGCGGCGAGCAGCGCCGATTGTGCCATCTGGAAGAAAGGACTGTGCAGCCTGAAAGGATTAACAAACCAAAAACTCTGCCGGTCGACATGACCTCTGGACAATTCCTTCCGTACAAAAAAGGGAGTTGGAGCCCTTCACTGCCACTTTGAGTGTGCCCGCGAGTGTGTGTGGCCGTGCACGCACCACGATACATTTCTGTGGGCGGCCTTCCTTTTTCATCCATGCAGGAGATAAACGGGTTTTTTTACAGGGTATAACTAAAAAAACTGACTAGAGGGGGATGGGGCGGGGAGAGAATCAAAGTGAGGTAAGACAAGATCTTAACACATTTTAAGGTTGGGGGTTTCTACCCCACCCCACCCCACCCCAATAAGGGTTGCCATCCTAAATAGATTTTCGGGGAAGAAGAGCATCCTGTTTGAATTTAGAGGGATTTTACTCCCAAGTAAATCAGAAGTGTATCTAAGATTATATTCATGCTGTTGTGTTTTGGTACATATGCGCTCTAGCTGGATTGAGAGTGCTCTGCTACCTCACTTTTTTTTTTCCTTTAGTTAAAAGCAATGCGAATTTGTAGAAGAAATATTTTAAAACACTAGTCAATTTTGGGTAATTGTGTGGCCGGACTATGCTAAAATGGGTCAGGGTAGATTGTAATTCAGTGTGTTGTAGGACACCCAGCTGTTAGCTTTGCATGTGGTGTGAACTAGATTACCAAGCCCTAGTACTGCATGTTTGTATGGAATTTAATACATTGGATGACTCCAGCCAGAGGCTCAAAATCTTTACATCTACCAAAGCAATCCCTTAATTGTAAAATCTCATGATTCTGATGTTTCAGACCCAAAGGTCAGAAGTAACCTCATGTTTCAGCAACAGAGAATTGTAAATCATCTTGTAATCAAGTCAAGCTTCTCCGTGCAGGGGGAAGACTTCTGCCCTTTTCCATAAAGGAGCATCAAACAGAATAACAGAACTGGAAGAGACCTTAGAGGTCTTCTAGTCCAACCCCCTGTTCAGGCAGGAAACCCTATACCCGTGGTGGCGAACCTATGGCACGCGTGCCAGAGGTGGCACGCGGAGCCATAGAAGCCGGCACGCGAGGGTTCCCACCGGCAAACCGGAAGTGCGAAAAAACGCACTTCCGGTTTGCCGGTGTGCTGTTTTTTGCACTCCGGAGGGTTCAGGGAAGCTCCCTGAAGCTCCGGAATGCAAAAAACTACAAAACGGACAAACCGGAAGTGCACTTTTCCGCACTTCCGGTTTGTCCGTTTTGTAGTTTTTTGCATTCCGGAGCTTCAGGGAGCTTCCCTGAACCCTCCGGAGTGCAAAAAACAGCATACCGGCAAACCGGAAGTGCATTTTTTCGCATTTCCGGTTTGCCGGTTTCGTCGTTCCAGGCTCCGGTAAGCCTTTGTGCGGGGGTGGGGGTGTGTGCGCATGCGCAGGGGGCAGCATGGGGGGGTGTTGTGCACATGCGTGGGGGGGGAGGAAATGGGTGTGGGCATGCGAGCGCGCGCGAGCGCGCCCCCCCCCCCTTTTTGGCACGCAAGCCAAAAAAGGTTCGCCACCACTGCCCTATACCATTTCAGACAAACGGTTGTTCAGTCTCTTCTGGAGGCGAATCATCCCACTGATTAATTGTTCTAACTGTCAGGAAATTTCTCCTTAGTTCTAGGTTGGTTCTCTCCTTCGTAAGTAACAGAATAAACAGAATAAACAGCAGAGTTGGAAGGGACCTTGGAGGTCTTCTAGTCCAACCTCCTGTTCAGGCAGGAAAGCCTATAGTATAGGCCCTATACCATTTCAGACAAATTGTTGTCCAGTCTCTTTTTAAAACCTCCAGTGATGAAGCACCCACAACTTCTGGAGGCAAGCTGTTCCACTGATTAATTGTTCTAACTGTCAGGACATTTCTGCTTAGTTCTAGGTTGCTTCTCTCCTTGATTAGTTTCCACCCATTGCTTCTTGTTCTGTCCTCAGGTGCTTTGGAGAATAGCTTGACTCCCTCTTCTTTATGGCAACCCCTGAGATATTGGAACATTGCTATCATGTCACCCCTAGCCCTTCTTTTCATTAAACTAGACATACCCAATTCCAGCAACCATTCTTTATATGTTTTAGCCTCCAGTCCCCTAACCATCTTCGTTGCTCTTCTCTGCAATCTTTCTAGAGTCTCAACCTCTTTTTTACATCGGGGGTGACAGAAACTTTCCCTTCATTGCTTCTTGTTCTGAACACAGAAACTTGTTCTATGTTCAGAGCATAGAAACTGGAACTCTTTATCCTTTCTGCCAACCCATTACTCAGACACCGATATCCCTTAGGCAGGGAAATCTATGTGATCTATGGCAGGAATGCAGCAGCCGAAGCAAACAACAGCTTCGCATTGTCGGACAAGTGGTAACGGAGCACCAGAAGGTGTTCTCGCTCTGTAACCTTTGAGTCTAGCAGAGGGAACATTTCCTGGAAGCTTAAGCCAGTCTGGCAGACTATGTTCCTGTCTCATATTCGGACCATTGGGCGCCTAGTTGCAACAGGGAGGGTATCAGTTACTCTGGCAAACACGGATACTCAATAAGATGGCTCAACATGCAAACGTTGCCAAGGAGAAGAGAGCTGATAACAACGGCATCCCTTGCCAAGAGTCTGCCTCAGGCTTTCTTCGGGGTGTAGGTGCGCATCTATGCCTGAATTGGTTGCCCATTAAACAGGAAGGAGCCACTCCAGATTTAGGATGGCCTGTTGTGGGCCTTATTGAATAGAGAAAATATGTGGCACGGACAGAGTGTGGATGTCAGGTGAATATGTGATCTTTGCAGATCACAAAAGAGAAAGAGAGTCAAACCAAGGCAGAAGGGAAGATGAATCCCCTTCAAATATATTGGTTTAACCCAGCGTTTCTCAACCTTGGTGAGTTGAAGATGTGTGGACTTCAACTCCCAGAATTCCCCAGTGTATTCTACTTATGTTTGGCTCTGATATTTTTCTCCCCTTTGCTTCAGGCCCACAGACCACGCACTGATGCGCACATACACATACACCCAGCAGTGGTGGGTTCCTACCAGTGCGGTCCACTCTGTCGTTCCGGTAGCGGCCCGCCGATTGCGCAAAGGCTCCGGTGCTTTCTTTGCCGGTCCGTGTGTGCCGCCATCTTTTTTTTTTATTTTTCACGGGGTTTGGCTCTCTGCACATGTGCGGAAGTGAAATTGTCCTTCTGTGCATGCGCAGAGCGCCAAAATCGCACAAGAGGATGAGCGAGTGCGCACAACATTGCGATGCGCACCGGTAGCAGAAGGTAAGAGGAACCTGCCCCTGCAAAGGTACTTTTTTCAAGAGGCAACTGGACTTTCTGTTTTTCTTTGAAGACGTTTCGCTTCTCATCCTTTAAAAAAAAATTTAATTTTTTTCACAATCTCCATATATACATTCATACATATACCATAAATCATATCAAAACATAGTTATACATTTCTATCCAATATGTCATAAATCATAATATCCTTATTTTGCACCTATTATACTTCTATCTGCCAGTCTTTTCCCTCATTTCATAGCACTCCCCTCCCTTTATCTCTAAAGTGACCAAATTTATTTATTTTTAAGCGGGATGGGGGGGCGCCTGGGCGCCGCCATTTGTTTTGCCCTCTGCGCATGCGCAGAATGCTGCGCATGCGCAGAGGGCAAAACAGCAAATGTCGGCGTCCAGGTGGGGGGGGGAGGGGGGAGGCGGGGGGGGCGCTTGGATGCCTGGAGCTCGCGACAGGTAAGCTGCCGGCTGCCTTCTTTCCCCGTCTCCCGCCTCCCGTTCGTTGCTTGCCAGCCCGGCCGAAGGGGAGGCGGGAGGCGAGGAAAGGCCTCCTGAAAGGGAGGCAGGCTCCCGAAGGGCTGCCGGCTCCCGAAGGGGAGGCGGGAGGCGCCTCCCGCCTCCCCTTCGGGAGCCGGCAGCCCTTCGGGAGCCCGCCTCCCCTTCGGGAGGCCTTTCCTCGCCTCCCGCCTCCCCTTCGGCCGGGCTGGCAAGCAACGAACAGGAGGCGGGAGACGGGGAAAGGAGGCAGCCGGCAGCTTACCTGCTCCAAGCATCCAAGCGCTGCGGTCTCCCGGTCGCCCGCCAGGCCCCAGGGCAACGGCGGCAGCGAGGCGACGGGGGAAGAAAGGGGAGGGGGACGAGGAAGGGCTGTTTGCGCCGCCGGAGGGGCCGCTCGTAAGCTCAAAGCGGCGACGGCTCCTCGTCCCTCACCCCTCCCAACAGCAGCGGCGCCTCCGAGGGCGGGGCTAGGGATGGGGCGGGGGAAGGAGAGGTCAACAACGCGGACCGCCCGCCCGCCGCCCACGCCGCCCACGGCCGGCCCGAGCTGAGAGGCCTGCTGCTGCTGCTGCTGCCCCTGTGGCTGGGCCCCCAGTCCCAGCTGCCCCTGTGGCGGGAAGGCTGCGGCGGCGGCCCCGGCCGGCTGAGCCAGCGCCGGCCCGAGGGCCATCTTGGATGCAATTCCTTCTCTCGGGCCGCCCCGCCCACCGCGACGCCGGCCGTTTCGAGAGGGCGGGGCTGCATCAGGCGCCTCTTCACCGCCCTCCAGTGCCCGCCGAAAGTTTAACTCCTCCCCCCAATCTCGCACGCCGCCCTTTCAGGCCGATTTTTTGAAAGAATGCCCTAGTCGTGCATTCTTTCAAAAAATCGGGACTTTTTAGAGGACGGGCGGGACGCGGGACAAATCATGAAAAAGCGGGTCTGTCCCGCCAAAATCGGGACGTCTGGTCACCTTATTTATCTCCCTCTCTTCCTTCTACCTTCTTTCTCCTTCTCTCCCCCTTCCTACTTCCCTCCTCCCCTTCTCCCCTCCCTTCCCTTTTCTACTTCCTCTTTCTCCCTCTTGACCTTTCCTTGAATGATTCTAATCATAATTCATCTTATGTTTAACAGACTGGCAATATATATCCCTACATCAGGGGCGGGTTCCTAATTTTTTTTACTACCACTCTGTGGGCGTGACTTATTTTGTGGGTGTGGCTTGCCAGCCATGTGACCGGGTGGGCATGGCTTGCCGGCCATGTGACCAGGTGGGCATGGCTTCTCGGACTGCTGAAGGGAGGGGAACTGAGATAGGTCCTGCCGCCCATTCCCCCTCCCCTCAGCAGCTCGAGAAGCCTCAAACGTGCGAAAATGCCTAGGATCATCACCGCGCGTTCATGGCTTCTCAGACTGCTGAAGGGAGGGGAATGGAGATAGCTCCTGCCGCCCGTTCTTTCAGCATCTCACGCGCTCCCTCAGCCATCCTTCCCTACTTGGACTCACTGTGGGGTAGGAAGGCAGCGCATGCGCAGTGCCGGAAGCTCAGCTTCTGGGCATGCGCAGAAGAAATTTTTAAAAAAAAATTAAAAAAAAAATTTTTTTAAATGGCAGCGCCTAGGCACTGGCAACCGACCACACCAGTACTGTGACATCACCAGCAGGCCGCTACCAGTGCTATAGAGTGGACTGCACCGGTAGGAACCCACCACTGCCCTACATCATTTAACTGTTGGTACCCCTTTTAGACACATATTTTATTTATACATATATCACGTTTCGCTTCTCATCCAAGAAGCTTCTTCAGCACTGGATGTTTCTTGGATTGCTTTCTTGGATGAGAAGCGAAACGTCTTCAAAGAAAAACCAGGAAGTCCATCCACTTGCCTCTCGAAAAAGCACCTTTGGGACAACCATGACCTGAATGACTGAGAAATCTCCACACACACAAACAAACACAGATACCAGATTGCCTCTGATGAAAAAAATGTTCCTTGGTAGAAAAACCATGACCCATCTTTTATTACAAAAGATTTGGAAAAATGCTAGTTAAATGCATAAAGGGTTTTGGGGTTTTTTTAGTTTTTTTTTTTTAAAAAAGACATATTAGCAAATCTTTACAGGCAGTCCTCAACTTAACAACCGTTCATTTAGGGATTGTTCAAAGTTACAATGGCAGTGAAAAAAAGTGACTTATGACCATTTTTCACACTTAATGGCCCTTGCACCATCCCGACAAAAATTGGGTGTTTGGCAACTGGCATGTATTTATGACAGTTGCAGTGGTCATGCGATCACCTTTTGTGACCTTCTGACAAGCAAAGGAAACCAGATTTATTTATTTATTTATTTATTTGGCAGTTTTTCTATGCCGCCCTACTCCCTCAGGACTCAGGGCGGCGTACAACATTTTATGAAAACTCCAAACAAATCATTAAACAATTTTTAAAAACAGTTTAAAAAACATATAAACAATATACATACGTGGGGGAGACATCAGATATAAAGTCGTCTCAGACTCACCCCGCCTGCAGGAAAAGCCATGTCTTAATGGCTTTTCGGAAGGCTAGCAGGGTGGGGATAATTCGGATCTCTGGGGGCAGTTGGTTCCAGAGAGCAGTGGCCCCTACCGAGAAGGCCCTCCCCCTAGGCCCGTCGACACTGTTTGGCTGACGGGACCTGGAGGAGACCCACTCTGTGGGACCTGACCGGTCGAAGGGAAGAATGAGGCAGAATGCGGTCTCGGAGATAGCCTGGTCCTAAGCCATGTAGGGCTTTAAAGATATAGGGCTTTAAAGATTCAGCACCTTGAATTCACTTTACAAATGTGTTGCCAACTTAACAACTGCAGTGATTCACTTAGTTAAGTGGCAAAACTCACTTAAAACAACTGTCTGGTGTAGCAACAGAAATTTTGGGCTCATTTGTGGTCATCGTTTGAGGATTACCTCTATTCAGGAAGAAATAAATAAATGAATGTATTGTATGGGGTTTTTTTAACTGTTAAAGGTATACCTTGTTTTATTTCTTATTATTCATGCTAGGGCTAATTTTTTTTTATAATATAGGAGATTGTGGTCATCATTTGAGGATTACCTCTATTCAGGAAGAAATATTATTTATTAGTTGCATTTGTATGCCGCCCACTCCACAGAGACTCTGGGCGGCTCACAACAGTAAAAAATAAATAAATGAATGTATTGTATGGGGTTTTTAAAAAATTGTTAAAGGTACACTTTGTTTTATTTCTTATTGTTCATGCTAGGGCTAATATATTTTTTGTAATATAGGAGACAGGACACCCTTTGGTCACTCAAAAGAAACCCCTATCCTGGTTAAAAACGTTGTGACTTTTAGAGGGTGTATCTTGAAATGACTGTCATCCAACAGGGTGAAACTTTTAGAAAATCTTTCGCCCCTGGGTATAGGGGCGAAAGACTAATCGAACCATCTAGTAGCTGGTTCCCTCCGAAGTTTCCCTCAGGAGACTTCGGTTTATGCCACAGGTGTGGAAGCCTAAGATGGATTGTTTGATGAATTAGATTTGCACCTTTAAGGCTGTCATATCTGGGCTGCAAAAACTCAGAAAGACCACAGAATAGATTTTGAGGCCCGGATATGATTGCTCAACCAGTTTGCTTGATTTTGACTTAGTAGGGTCTCTGAATCCAGGCATTTTGGTTTATAAACCATGATTCAGGACTTATCCTGGAAAACCAACTAAGTGCGTTTTAATCAGTTTAATAACATTCTGTTTAATAAGGCCACAATTACCTGAGCTTACAAAATGTTAAGCCGGGATTAATGGATGAACCCCAGCTATTGATATGAGGGGGGGGGGGTTTACACATGCTAAGCTACGGATTGTGGAACTGTGATCTTATTGAGGGCTTCACATATACTAACACAAAAACCGTGGCTTATACTTTACAATGGGTAGATTTGTAATGCCGGTTAAGCTAACAGAACAAGCAAATAGAGATTTCACTAGCAGAACAGAATAGAATAACAGAGTTGGAAGGGACCTGGGAGATTTTCTAGTCCAGCCCCCTGCTGATATCATTTCAGACAAATGGATGTCCAGTCTCTTCTTAAAAGCCTCCAGTGATAAAGCACCCACAACTTCCGAAGGCAAAGCTGTTCCACTGCTGTATTGTTCTCACTGTTAGGAAATTTCTCCTTAATTCCAGGTTGCTTCTCTCCTTGATTAGTTTCTAATCATTGTTCCTTGTCTTGCCTTCTGGTGCTTTGGAAAATAGGTTGATCCTCCCTCTTCTTTGTGGCAGCCCCAGAAATATTGGAACACTGGTATGTCACACACACACACACACACACACACACACACACACACACACACACACGTCCTTCTTTTCACCAGACTAGCCATATCCAATTCCTGCAACCGTTCTTCATCTATTTGTGGAAACTAATCAAGGAGAGAAGCAACTTAGAACTAAGAAGAAATTTCCTGACAGTTAGAACAATTACCGTAATCAGTGGAACAGCTTGCCTCCAGAAGTTGTGAATGCTCCAACACTGGAAGTTTTAAAGAAGATGTTGGATAACCATTTGTCTGAAGTGGTGTAGGGTTTCCTGCCTAAGCAGGGGGTTGGACTAGAAGACCTCCAAGGTCCCTTCCAACTCTGTCATTCTATTCTATTCTATTCTATTCTATTCTATTCTATTCTATTCTATTCTACTCTACTCTACTCTACTCTATTCTACTTTATTCTATTCTATTTTAGCCTCCAGCCCTCCCTAATCGTCTTTTCTTCTCTGCACTGCAAAGTTTCTATATCATTTTTATAATGATGTGATCAAAAATAGGATGCAGTATTCCAGGTGGTTTTATAAAGCAGTACTATTACTTCTCGTGATCTTGATTTTATCCTTCTGTTAATGCAACCTAGGATTGCATTGGTTTTTTGGGGTGTGTGGGGCTGTTGCCTTTGGTGGAATAATCCACGGTGGAATAATCAGGGCATGTTTTGGCTGAATGTGCTTTATTCCAAGTTACAAATCATCTGCATCTGAAGGCCCCTCTAAACCAGTGATTGTAATGAAGATAGCATAGACTTGAGACTTCTACATCTCTGTGAAGGATTTGTGGGAAATGAAGTACTATCTTGAAGGACACTGGTGAATATCAGGGCATGTTTGGCTGAATGTGGTGTGAAGCTTGAAGACAGCATAGCCTTGAGACTTCTCTGTATCTCTTGTTGAGGCTTTCCTCAACACACAGAGGAAAATCACAGAGACTTGTTATGCCCCAACCAAGGTCATGAGAATGATTAGTACTTGCCACATTTGGGCGTCTCTTGGACCTATTTGTTCACCCTGTGCATGATGTGTATTGAAACAGACAAACCTGACATTTAGATGGGTGGCGACATTTTTGGTAAGCGGCAGATCCTAAAGCAAGTCTTCTTTCTCCTCTGCCCAGACCAAAAAATGGGTGGGTGAGATGAAGGTCTCCAAACTCATTTGCGGTCCAGGAAACTCAGCAAGGCAGCTACTGAGTTTCCAGGAGCCAAATCTATCAAATTGAGAATTTATTGCAGTGGGAAAGAGCAAAGTGGAGCTGTCATACCTACATTTGGCCACCAGATGGCAGCAAGGGCTAATCTTGAGATATTGCTGGTTGAGAAAGGGACATAGAATAAGAGAATTACCATATATAATTCGGTATAATATGATATACTATAGACAGTGTTTTCCATTCCTTTTAAGGAAAATCAGATAGAATCCTAAATTAGAGAAACAAAATCTTAGCCTACTAGATAATTTCAATGGAAAGCTAAACTGATAGCAGTTGGAATTTTTTTCTTTTTAACCTGAGGTAAATACCGGCTGTCAAATCATATATAATATAATGTTCCAATGATAAAGGTAGCCTTTCATCACTTATCAAGCAACTCTGGGGGCTTGCAATATGATAAAAATGACAATATAAGACTTTAAAACAATAAATATTAACATCCGAAGGGTTAGGACTCAATTACAGAGACTAAGCAGTGATGAGGTTACCTTGTTTGGTAATGAAACGTCTGCAAGAAAACAACCAAATTCAAAGAGCACCAAGGGCCCTATAGACAGAGGTGGTATTCAGCTGGTTCTGACTGGTTCTGACGTCCAGGTAGGGAAATTTTTGACCGGTTCAGAGAACCGGTAGGGAAAATTTTGATTGGCCCCGACAGAGACAATGAATGCAACACTGGGAGACATGAAAGAAAATGGGAATAGAATGGGGTGAAATGATTTTAAAATCCCTTCTTTTTTCCCTGTCCAAATACCCAGGCATGTGGTTTTTTTTATTTTTATTGTGTTTTTGTCATTAAACAAATAATCATAATTGTTACATAACTGTGTTCATTTACCTATTATTTACAAATCATTACATTTCAATATAAATATATTTCATACATTCCAGTTATACATTTTATTTCTACTTTTATTTTATCACTGCTTTTTACATTCTTCTGTTTTCGATCCAATCATATCATTTCTTCCATATTGCGTAATACTCCGAATCCTTTTGTCCTTTCATTTCAATTGTTAATTTGTCCATATTTTCTTAATTACTAGATTTTCGGAGGGTAAGTTCTTTTGTCTCCAGCATTGCGCAAATGCCATTCTTGCAGCTGTTATAATATGTAATATAATATATGTGGTTGTTTTATTATATTCCCCTTTAACAATCCCTAGCAAAAATAACTCTGGAGTATATTTAGGTATTTGGCTAACAGCGATATGCTCCTCAATTAAAAAAGATAATTATGGGAAATTAATTCAACAAATTAAAACAGATTTGGAAAGATGGGGAACACTACAATTATCTATACTAGGTCAAATTGCAACAATTAAAATGAATATTTTTCCAAAATTGCTCTATTTCAAACTATACCCATAAAATTAGATATCTATTTTTTTATAGACTTGAACAAACAAATTATGGCATATGTTTTTAAAAGTGGAAATTTCTTTTAGTCATCCACAGGCCATAGGACTTTGCTTTCCGCTTTCCTGAGAACTTATTACACACAGTTCCACCCGCTCCCACCTCCAGATGTTGGTAAATAAGAGTCTTCTTCCTAGACAGTCATCATGATGACAGAAGAACGTCCACCTTTGCCATGTTGGTGGCAGTAACCCCCTAAAATTGACCTTCCTGTTGAATCTCTAAGAATGAGAAAATTCTCCTTTCAATCTTTCTTTTCCGGACTTCCTAGGAACAGCCATCAGCCATCAGCTCAATTTCAAAAGGAAATTGTTAGATTCTACCCAGGCAAGATATAGGTAGTCCTTGACTTACAACCGTTTGTTTAGTGACCTTCAAAGTTACAACTGGCACTGAAAAAAAAGTGACTTACGTCTGCTTTTCACGACCACTGCAGCATTCCCATGGTCACGTGATCAAAATAAATGTGGACACTTGGCAACTGACTCATATTTAGGACGGTTGCAGTGCCCTGGGGTCATGTGATCAGCTTTTGCAACCTTCTGACAAGCAAAGTCAATGGGGAAGCCAGATTCACTTAACAACCATGTTACTAACTTAACAACTGCAGTGATACACTTGATGATGTTCGTCCATCGTATTCGAAGAGGACCTTGACATCTATAATTGGGGTGTGTGTGTGTGTCAAGCTTTGGACATGAATTGGATTAAACTGAGAGAGAGGTGCGCATAGTCAGCCTCACTCTCTCTTCCCAGATTGCAGTGATACACTTAATAACGGTGGCAAGGAAGGTCGTAAAATGGGGCAAAACTCACCTAACAACTGTCTTGCTTAACAATGGAAAATTTGGGTTCAATTGTGGTCCTAAATCAATGAGACACATGCAGTTGTACTCCACTAGGGGGCACTGATGCACAAATATGAAGTTAAATTGGGATTCATCTTTAGAAATGAATTACAAGACTACTAGGAAAAACTGGGGATAATGGGCTTTGCAGCCCAATGGGTCTGGAGCAGGGGTGAAATGTAGCCAGCTCTATCCGGCTCACGAGAGCTGATAGGGCTGGCTGCCGTAGTTCGGAGAGCCGGTAGCACTGGCGGCGGGAGGCTCCACCTCCGCAAACTGCGACATTGTGACATCCCGGTTTTGACCCTCTGTGCATGCGCAGACGATGGCACGTGTGGGTGGGTGGGGCGTGCACACATTAGCAAGCCGGTAGGACAGGTAAGTACATTTTTACCCCCAGTGTGGAGGTACCAAATTAGAGAAGGCTGACCAAAGAAATCACATTTCTCTTTTACACCTGGTTAAAAGACAAAGAAAGGTCTTCGTTTTGGTTTGTCACACAATATAATCTATACATTAGTATCCACGTAAGCTTATGAAACTTCTAAACGATGACTTGTTCAAACCTGCTTGCCTGAAGAAGCAACAACTAGATGGCTTTGCACAATAGACTAAGCTACAAACCATACTGAAGTGCAGTTCAACAGCATGTTCAGCCAAAAAAAAAAGACCAACTGTGTTATACCAAAGGTGCTTTTTCAAGAGGCAACTGGACTTTCTGGTTTTTTCCTTTGAAGACCTTTCGCTTCTCATCCAAGAGGTTTCTTCAGCTCTGACTGGATGATGAGGAATGGAAGGATTTATACTCCTTGCAGACGGCTGGTCATTTGCATTCTTTTAGCGAGTCGTTAAGGTCACCTGGAGGTTTATCTGTGTCCTCAGGGTCATCTGAGTGGCGCAAATGGGTGTGGAGCCTTCTTGGAACTGTTGAAAGGACTGTGTTGTAGACTGGAGATAGATGATGTCGTATCCCTCCCCCTCTGTTGAGAGAGGGCCGTTCAATTTTGACATAGATGGCCTCTTTGACCCCTCTTTCAAACCAGTGATCCTCTCTGTCCAAAATGTGAATTTTGCTGTCTTCAAAAGAGTGGCCTTTGTCTTTTAAATGCAGATGCTGAATCTAGTCCTGATGGGTTTGTTCTCCTATGTTGTGCCATGCGTTTATGAAGTGGCTGTTTTGTTTCCCCAATGTACAGATCTGCTCATGGCTCACTGCATTAAAGAGGCGATCTATGCCAAACCTGAACAACTTCTCAGAAGGTCACAAAAGGGGATCACATGACCCCGGGACACTGCAACCATCATAAATATGAACCAGTTGCAGAGCATCTGGATTTTGATCACGTGACCATGGGGATGCTGCAAGGGCCATAAAGTGTGATTGTCATAAATACATGCCAGTTGCCAAGCATCCAAATTTTTATCATGCAACTGTGGGAATGCTGCAACAGTTAGTTTTAAAGATGGTCATAAATCACTCTTTTTCAGTGCCGTTGTAACTTTGAACGGTCACTAAACAAATGGTTAGACAACAAGGATCACCTGTACAAAGTTGGTTGGAGAAAGAAGTAGCTGGAAACTTATTCTTTGTATTTGATGTTTATGACTGAGTTGCTCTTTCAGTAAAAAGCGAAATTAACAATAATAACAGTATTTGCCCCAGAGCCTCAGTCAAGAAAAACAATGTGTTTCTAGCTATAATGGCGGAATGAAATGAACCCTAAGATATTCTAAGCTTTCTCTTGGATTTTGTTTCCAGCACTTATCCCGGTGGAAAAGGATATTGGAGCCCAGAAATAGTTAATAGTTAACTTAGTTCAAAACTTTCCTTGAGGATTAATGAGGTGTGACCGACTCATAATGGGATATGACAGAGACAAATGGCTGAGAGGGAAGAATTGATGAATAATGGGGCAATCTCTTAAGTCCTCTTATGCAGCCCCTTAATAATGGGATTCCTTTATATATTCGCAAAACTACAAATTTTTATAAAGATGGAGTGTTTAAGAACTGGCTGCAAGCTTTCTGTGAAACCTTCTCAGCCATTGGCTGAGCTGCTATGATGTCACAGAAGCGCCCACCGATCAGTGTTTCTCATTCCTTGGCACCTGGCTGAGGCATTCTGGGAGTTGAAGTCCACATATCTCAAAAGTGCCAAAATTGAGAAACAGGGCCACAGATTCCAACGGTTGAGAATTAAAGTCATAAAAGACGCAGTCATTGCAAAAAAGAAAAAAAGGAAAATTTACTTAATAAGGTTCAGCAGCCAATTCTTTTATGTTCAACTAATCTTACCAATGAATGTGGGGGGAGGGAAGGCTTAGATTTATAATCCAAAATATGGTATGGAAAACAGATAAGCTGACTAAGCTTATCTACATCCAGTTTTGGTCACCACACTACAAAAAAGACATTGAAACCCTAGAGAAAGTGCAGAAGAGAGCAACCAGGATGATAAAGGGTCTGGAAAATAAAACATACGAAGAGCGGTTGCAGGAACTGAGCTTGGCCAGTCTGGCGAAGAGAAGACCAGGGGTGACATGATAGCAGTGTTCCAATACTTGAGGGGATGCCACAGAGAGGAGGGGGGTCAGGCTGTTCTCTATGGCACCAGAAATCCAAACAAGGAATAATGGATGGAAGCTGACCAAGGAGAGATTCAACCTGGAAGTGAGGAGAAACTTTCTGACGGTGAGAGCGATCAACCAGTGGAACAGCTTGCCAGCGGAGGTTGTGAGAGCCCCAACACTTGCGACCTTCAAGGGGAGACTGGACTGCCATCTGTCTCAAATGGTGTAGGACAGTGATGGCGAACCTTTTTTTACTTGGGTGCCGAAATAGTGCGCGCGCGCTATCACACGCATGTGCGTGCCCACACCCATAATTCAAAGCCCCTCGCCCCACCCCCCTGTGCATGCCATTTCCCCATTTCCTGACTTCCAGTCAGCCCGGTAGGCCCGTTTTTTCGCCCTCTCTAGGCTCCAGAGGCTTTCTTGGAGCTTGGGGAGGGCAAAAATGCTCCATCCCCGCCACCCTGGAGGCCCTCCGGAGGCCGAAATTGTCCTCCCAGAGCCTCCGCGCGAGCCAAAAATCAGCTGGTGGGCACGCATATGCGTACTGGAGCTGAGCTAGGGCAACGGCTCGCGTGCCGGCAGATATGGCTCCGCGTGCCACCTGTGGCACCCGTGCCATAGGTTCGCCATCACTGGTGTAGGAACTCCTGCTTGAGCAGGGGGTTGGACTAGATGACCTACAAGATCCCTTCCAACTCTAACAATAAATCTAAATCTAAGCTTTTACACTGTAGAAACTTGGTTGTTTTTAACAATCAAGATGCTAGAGCTGGCCTTGTTCATGGTGACTGGCTTAAAACTCTGGAAATCCTAAATCCAGAGTCAATATCTATTTACTTCCATGCTGGTATTAACAGGAGAGATTTACATGCTGTGCTAGGAGTGAGGTTTCTTTTGCCATGATTTGCTATGTAAGCCAGAGTGATATTCTTCCTACCCAAAATTGCCAGCCATTGTCTACAAACAGCAGCGCAGGGTTTATCCAGTTGTTTAGGATTTGCTTTTCTACTACAGAGCATTCAAAAAAAAAAATCAAAAATAAAATCGAAGCAATGAGAAGCAAAGGAAAGCAACACACTAAGCCATCATGGCCTATTTAAAGGCATGAAATGTATCATAGCATACTGATTGATTGTCATTTGAGTAAGAACTCAGAATGACCAAATATGAAATTTGGTGGGACTAATCAATAAATTAGAAAAATGGGGCAGTGTAGAAACTGAAATGTTGATCTGAAGTGTAGATTGAAATGTGGACAGTAGAGGAGAGGGGAGGGGAGGAGGAGAGAAGAAAGGGGAGGAGGAGAGGGGAGGAAAAAAGAGGGGAGGAGAAGGGAGGGGAAGAGGGGAGAAGGGAGCAGAGGGGAGGGGAGAAGAGGGGAGGAGGAGAGGAGAAGAGAGGGGGAGAGGAGAGGTGGAGGGGAGGAGAAGGGAGGGGAGGAGGGGAGGAGAAGAGGGGAGGGGAGGAGGGAAGAAGGGAGGGGAGAAGGGAGGAGGAGGGGAGGAGAAAAGAGGGGAGGGGAGGAGGAGATGAGAGAGGAGAGGAGGGGAGGAGAAGGGAGGGGAAGAGGGGAGAAGGGAGCAGAGGGGAGGGGAGAAGAGGGGAGGAGGAGAGGAGAAGAGAGGGGGAGAGGAGAGGTGGAGGGGAGGAGAAAGGAGAGGAGGGGAGAAGAGTCGAGGAGAAGAGGAGAGGAGAGGAGAGGGGAGGAGAGGGAAGAGCAAGGGAGGGAAGCGAGAAGGGAGGAAAGGAAGAAGAAAGGATAGGAAAGAAAAAAGAAAACAGAAGGAAGTGACTTCAAAAAGCATGTTGAAGATAAGTAGGTTAATACTTCTGAGGTTAAAAATAGCTTCTTATGCAACTTTGCATTTTTGCAAATGATTCATACCCACTAAATGATGTAGCCTGAATTTGAATCTGGTGACTGCATCAGAGATCATTACGGGCTATGAGGAAATTGCAGGTTTCCCAATCATATTTCTGAAGCCCACCTACCCATCCTCTTCCCGCCAAGGGCTCTGTCTTGAGTGGGGTTGGGGGGGAGGATGGGCTCATCCCAGCAGACTCCGGATGCCTGGAATTTGAGGCTGGTTTTATTTGCTGGCAGGGACTGGTGGGGAGGGGAGTCCAGTTTGAAGATTAAAAGAGCTGACGCATAATGAAAATAACTGAGGTTTTTACTGTAACAGCGCTTTTTAAAAAATATAATTCTATTGTAAAAATAATTAGAAAGAAAACAGAAGACTAATAGAAACTCATTTAAAGTTTACAAAAAAGAGGAAGATCAAAGAAAGAACAAAACAAAGGAAAAAAATAGAAAGCAGTAGTAGCTTTCCAATTTTCTTTACAGCAGTTACCGTATAAGTACCATTATAACTTTATTCCTTGTTACAACATGTCTTTGCTTTTTTTTTACAATTTATTCTTTCTAATTGTCAAAGCCATAAATCACAAGCTCCTTTTTTTCCTGTTTCCCACAAAAAGTCTACAAGTTTTCAGTCAGCAATAGACGTAGATGTTTTCTCTGATTAAGGATGTCAATTTGGCCATTTCAGCATCTTCTATTGGGGGCAATTTTTTTTATTTTTATTCATTTATTTGTATCCCACGGTTATTATTTTACAAAAACTCAAGGTGGTAGACATATCCATTTCTCCAAAACAATCCTGGGAGGTCAGGTGGGCCAAGAGAGAATGACCAGCCCAAAGTCACCCAGCTTGGCTTTCATGGCTAAGGCGGGACTCAAACTCACAATCTCCAGCCTTCTAGCCTGGTGACTTAACCACTGACTAGACCAACCTGGCTCCTTAATACTGAGGCTTTCCATCTGTGCACAAATAATTATCTCACTGCAATTATCAGTTTACATGCAGCTGTTAGGTATTAGCTGGGTTGACAAAATCAGAAATGAGGAGGTGATAAGCTGCCTGGGAAAGCCAAGGGAAACCATAAAAACCATAAAAAAGTGAAATATTTGGATATATGATGTGACACCGGGAAAAATACGGCATACTTCACTTAATCCTCCAAGGAAAGACTGAAGGCAAACGAGGTCCAGGCAGAAGAATATCATGGCTTCAAAAATTTAAGGGGCTGGTTTGGACGAAACTGTTAGATAAGAATTACTCTCATCAGAGGCGAAATAGATCTTTTCCTGAAACTCTGACATTATTAAAGAAAACCGCAGTTTAAATGCTAAGGTATAAGATATTTATTTCGGTACAAAAATAATAAATCACATCTTGGCTATAAAACAGGTCTTGCTTCTTACAGAAGCTGAAGAGAAAAGGAGGAACGAAAGAAAGGAATGTACACATGCGTACTAGGAACATATTAATCATGTGATCAGGAATAAACCATTATATTTGATAGGGATGCATCCCCCTGCATATACATGTAACAGGCAACATAAAATCACTGCCTGACAGAAACTCAACAGCACTTTTTCGTGGGGCTGTTGATAAAACTAGGACCGCCAACATGATCGCCAACATCCAATGACGGATATGACAGAAGAAGAAGTAGTTATCAGCTATAGAAAGAAAGCTCTGTTTTTTTCTTCAAATCATTTATTAGTCCCCACAGAAAAGCCTCCAATTTCAGTTGTATGTTCACCTTAAAAATTCTCCGCATTCTCATACATATTTGAATCCAGAACTTTCTAACTTTTGTACATATTCACCAAAATACGATACAGTAAAACGGCCCTTCTTGTGGGTCACGAAGGTTTTATTACAGCAACGTTTTTGAGACGGCGCAAAACATTTCCATCCCCCTGATTGGAAGATCTCTCTCTCTCTCTCTCTGTGTGTTCTCTTGAGTCACTGCCATAGACCTCTGTGGGTTCTCCTGAGTCATCGCCATCTTAGGTGGTTAGTCTAGCGGTCAGAGAAAGATGGAAGGGAACTGGTTCTGTCCACATTTTTGTATTCCTGTGATAGCCACCCTATATGGCTACTTCTTCACCCTATACACCATGATTCATCCTTCCATCATTGGATGACCATCCAGAAACCTTGTATCAAAGAGAAGAATAAGAAAGAAAGGCTATTTTTAGGCATATTCTTCCACAGGATAGAAATTCCATTCACGTATGCTTCAGAAGAATGAAGAGCTGGGGATTCTGGGAGTTGAAGGTCACACATCTTCAGCAGGGGCGGTTTCCTAATTTTTTTACTACCACTCTGTGGGCATGGCTTCTTTTGTGGGTGTGGCTTGCCAGCCATGTGACCAGGTAGGCGTGGCTTGCCGGTCATATATTAATTATTTCAGAGAGATGTTACTACTATTTTTACTATTTTATACCTTACATGAAAAGCTTTGCATACAAAGTGCGTGTTACACCATGGCAACACAGCAACCTTTATATGCAGAAAATGCAATAGTTAAAAGACAAGCAAGTCTCATACAGCATTTTTGGTTTCAGTCATGGATTCCTTAGACGAAAATATTGAGGACTGTTAAAAGAACAGTATCTTTTAACAGTTCTCAATGTTTTTGTCTAAAGAATAACAGTATAAAACTATATAAAATTAACAGTATAAAAGGTTAAGCTTTCGGAAAACGCCCACTTTGGGAAGCTTTTGGCAAAAGCGAAGGAAAAGTGTCAAATGCGAGCTTCTTATTATTTTCAAGCGAAGGGACGGGGAAAGACTTAATTGTCAGGTTTCTGGGCATGTGCAGAAGAAATTTTTTTTAAAAAATGGCGGCGCCCAGGCACCGGCAACCAACCGCACCGATACTGTGACGTCACCAGCGGGCCGCTACCAGTGCTATAGAGTGGACCGCACCGGTAGGAACCCACCACTGATCTTCAGGTTGCCAAGGTTAAGACTTGGCACCTGAGGGTAGAACAAGAAGCAATGGGTGGAAACTAAACAAGGAGAGAAGCAACTTAGAACTAAGGAGAAATTTCCTGACAGTTAGAACAATTAATCAGTGGAACAGCTTGCCTCCAGAAATTGTGAATGTTCCAACACTGGAAGTTTTTAAGAAAATGTTGGATAAACATTTGTCTGAAGTGGTGTAGGGTTTCCTGCCTAAGCAGGGGGTTGGACTAGAAGACCTCCAAGTTCCCTTCCAACTCTGTCATTATTATTATTATTAAGACACCCTGTTTTAGACATACTTTCACTAAGTGACAGCAGCTGGCTAAGTCTTAGCTAGGCTTTAAATCCTAAGCAGGGTTGGATTGGATATACTTGGAAAGGAGACCACTAGGAGTCCACAAGGTTGCTGACTGTCAATTGGGAAATCAAGAGCATCTCCTGAAAAAAAGGTGATGGCAAACAACGTCTGTATTACAGGTAGTCGTCGACTTACAACTACCAATGGAGCTCCAAATATCTGTCATTAAGCGAGACCATTGTTAAGTGAGTTTCGCCCCATTTTACAACCTTTCTTGCCACAGTTGTTAAATGAATCATTGCAGTTGTTAACTCAGCGACACAACTGTTAAGTGAATCAAGCTTCCCCGTTGACTTTACTTGTCAGTGGGTCACAAAACGGGATCACACGATCCCTGGATACTGCAAACATCATAAATAAGTTCCCAAGCACCTAATGTTTGATCATGTGACCATGGGGATGCTGCAATGGTCATAAGTGTGGAAAACGGCCCTAATTCACTTTTTTCAGTGTCGTTGTAACTTTGAAGGGTCACTAAACAAACTGTTGTAAGTTGAGGACTACCTGTATTATTTCCATATAGATACGCTCATATAATTACTGGGAATTAGACCTTGAGGCAACTTTATCTAATTTTTTTACCTCAGCAAAAGGTACATATAACATTAACCAAGACTCCAAAGGTGCAGGGAGAAAGGAATTTTAAAAGGAGGCAGGCCTGGCCTTCTCATATCTCAAGAGCCGGAGCAAAACATTGAGAGGATATGCAACTAATTTATTTGGCTCCCTTTGAGCAATTGGGTTATAAATACTTCAAGGAATAAAAGGAAACAAAATAAATTTCCCCAGATTTCACAGTCATAAAAACAATAATTAAGGAATTAAGACACCACAGGTGTTGGGCAAGCATCTGTCAAACAATAGGACATCAAGGTAACCGTCTAGTGACGGAGTAACTATGGATAAATTGCCAAACAAGGATGACAAATTTCAGCTGTTGATGTGGCAACAGATAAGCAAGGGAGGGAAGTGAACCTTTGCATACCTGAATGCATTCCTAACAGGTGAGTCAGCTGATGGAATAACCCAGCTTCTGACCATCCAGGTGGCCACGAGGAAGAGAGAAGGGAAATACTCCCAAAAGAGAGAGGGGTGCTGAACCAGATTTCTGTGTTGAAGTCGTCCGAAAAGTGTTTTTCCAAATGGCAACTGGACTTTCTTGGTTTTTTCCCTTGAAAACGTTTCACTTCTCATCCAAGAAGCTTCTTCAGCTCAATTCAGAAATGAAGAGGTTTCTACCACTGGCGAGATTAGCAAAGATGTTTAAAAACATGTCCGCCAAGTGTTGGAAATGTAATCAGGTATCGGGCACGTATTAGTATATGTGGTGGACATGTGCAAAAGCAACAACAACAAAAAAAGGGACAAAAATACATACATGGTTAGAAAAAATGTTAAAGCAGTATATAGATTATAAGACAGAAATATTTTTGTTAGGTATAGTACCAGATAAGTATGATAAAGGAAATATATATTTAATATTACATGTTTTGACAGCAGCGAGAATTGTATTTGCACAGCACTGGAAAAATGAAGAAACACCTACAGAAGAAGATATACCGTATTTTTCGGAGCATAAGACGCACCGGAGTATAAGACGCACCTTAGTTTTTGGGGAGGAAAATAGGGGAAAACAATCTGCCTACCAGGTATTCATCTGGCTAGCATCCTTAGTCTGGTCAGCTTCAGCACATTATTTTATCCCCTGGTTAGGACTTAAAAAAACCTTTTTCTGAGAGAGTAACAATGAAAGAGCCTGCAAGCCAGTAAGAGCTGGGAAGATGGTTAGCACCTGGTTAGGGCTGGAAAAAAAAAGCTACATTCGAAGTATAAGACGCACCCAAATTTTCAGCCACTTTTAGGGAGGAAAAAGGTGTGTCTTATACTCCAAAAAATACGGTAATTAAAAAAATACTAGATTGTGCAGAAATGGTGATTGACATTAAAAATAAAAGAAAAAGAAGATACAGAATATTTTTAAACATGGGACTTATTTTACCAATGGTTGGATAATATAGGTAGAAATTAGGAACTGGAAAAGTATTTTTATGTAAGCAAAATGATCCAGACAATACGCTGTTCACAAAGCACTTATGTATGTAAAGAGAAAACGTATAAATAAACTGTTAAAAAAGAAAAAAGAAATGAAGAGGTTTCTTGAATGAGAAGTAAAACATTTTCAAGTGGGGGGGGGGAATCCAAGAAAATCCACTTGCCTTTTGGAAAAGCACCTTTGGGACAACCATGATCTGGATGATTGAGAATCTCCATAAACATTTCTCCAAATAAAATTTCCCCAAAGGACAAGAAGCATCCGCTCCCTCTTTATTGCAAGGTTACATTAACCAAATCTTGCAAGACTGAGACTACTTCTCCCATTCTTTACTATTACATGTGATCCTTGACTTGCCACCTTAAGGGAGCCTACTAGCCATTGTAGTCATAAGTTGTGATGGTTGTAAAGCAAGTCATTACGTGATTGACCCGATTTTACAACTTTGGCAGCAGTCATTAAGTGCAAGAGCTGAAGTGGTGCAGTGGTTAAATGCAGCCATTGCAGGCTGACTGCTAGTTCAACAGTTCAGCTGTTCAAATCTCACTAGGCTCAAGGTTGACTCAGCCTTCCATCCTTCCGAGGTCGGTAAAATGAGGACCCAGATTGTTGGGGGCAATATGCTGAACTCTGTAAACCGCTTAGAGAGTGCTGTAAAGCACTATGAAGCGGTATATAAGAAAAGTGCTATTGCTATAATCACCATAGTCATTAAGTTAATATGCAGCTGTTAAGCAAACCCATTGTTAGCTCTGGGGAGCTTTTATCAAAAAAAACCCTTAAGTAAGTTCTGGTTTTGGGCAAAAATGTGGTAAATCACACAGTCACGTGGTTCTAACTGCCTTAAAATGAGGTCATGTGACCAGGGGGCAGCTGTCAGAACTTCAGTAGCAATAGCAATGGCACTTAGACTTATATACCACTTCATAGTGCTTTTACAGCCCTCTCTAAGCGGTTTACAGAGTCACCATATTACCCCCTAATAATCTGTGTCCTCATTTTACCGATCTCGGAAGGATGGAAGGCTGAATCAACCAGTCTGAATCGGACTGCTGGCAGTCAGCAGAATTAGCCTGCAATACTTCATTCTAACCACTGCGCCACCACGGCCCATTACCTTTTGGGAATGCACCGTAACTTTGAAATTATGACTAACTTGCTAAACAACTGGTCATAAGTTCTGTACTCCTCAGAAAACTAGGGAGGGTTCTTTCTGAAACACTCCCTGCACCACCACCACCCACCTTCTGTGGATTTAAGACATCTTTTACACGCCCTTCTGTGACTTTCCCTCTTATCTCCCAAGGCCATTCCCACATACCATTATAAGGCGGGACTGTGGAATTGCTGCAGGGGTTCCATTGGGTGGAAAGCAATTGACGGGCATCTCACTCATCAGAGCACTTGCACTGGTGATTGTTCATGTAATACGGCGTGGGTTAACTGGGGATAGCAAAACCACGTTAGGCTTTTCCTTCAGGGACCTTTTTTTCCCCACATGTCTTGATCCATGTAGAACAATGTCCCTTCTTGTTTTGGGCCTTGCAGTTGCTAAGTAACCCCTTCCCCAAAACAGCCAACAGGAACGGGGTTGATTACAGGCCCTGATGCAACATCTGCACAATTGCCACTGAAATACATACACACCCAGAGTGCATCTGGTCAGGGCTGTGTCACCAGAGGTTAAAAAAGGCCCCCTTCCCCTCCACATCAGAAAAATCCAGAATGAAGCAGACTTGGGGCAGAGGCCGGGAGGAAGGAAAATGCTGCGTCATCAGGACCTGACCTTAACCTATGTTAAGTTAGGATTTAACAGATTAACAGAGTTGGAAGGGACCTTGTAAGTCATCTAGTCCAACTCCCCACCCAAGGAGGAGACCCTACACCATTTCTGACAAATGGCAGTCCAATCTCTTCTTGAAAGCCTCCAGTGATGAGGCTTCCACAACTTCCGAAGGCAAAGCTGTTCCATGGGTTGATTGCTCTCACTGTCAGAAAATTCCTCCTTATTTCTAGGTTGAATCTCTCCTTGATCAGTTTCCATCCATTGTTCCTTGTTTGGCCTTCAGGTGGCCTTTGGGTGCCTTGGAAAATAGATTGACCCCCTCCTCTCTGTGGCAGCCCCTCAAATAGGAGGACGTGAGCTGTGGGAATAGCCAGGAAGAGGGAAAACATGGACCAAATTCCTCTTTTATTGCACCCAAGGACCTCTCGTCATTCCCCTTCCCTCCCCAGCTTCCCAGATCCCTTTGCATGCTCAGCACTGCCCAAGGTCTTCTTTGAAGGACCTGCTAAATCTACCACAAGGGACCAGGCGAGCCACAGAAAGCAACCTGCTGTTTTGCGACAGCTCCCTGTGGGAAGAGAGGAGGGCGAGACAGGCTGTTTCTCCATCACGTTCCACAAAACAAGAAGCCAAGAAAACCTCAAAGAGGTTCCCCAAACGAAATTAACATACTTTGGAACCATAAGCAAATGCTGTCCTGATTTGACTGGCAAAGGCCTGAGGAGGAAAACTGGAACTTCCTGGAGGGAGCTTTTCTAACAGCAAAAGGAGCTAGAAATAGGAGATTCAGTCAGGGAAACCTGGTTCCTCCTGGCACGTCCACTTCTGTTCCAACCACTTCACAGCAGTCAGTTTTTACTTCTTCTTCCTCCTCAAATGCTATTTATAGCTCAGCAGGGGATGACACTGTGCACGTATTGTGATTGTGGCAATTGAAAATGGCATACGGGAGGAAGAGGTGTTTCTCTGCATTTTATCCCTACACTGTCAACCCTGAACCGAACCTGGCTGAAGCCATTTTGGAGGCTTCAGGGTCGCCACACAGCGGTAGGAGGTGGGGAATAGTTAGATGGGGTTTTGTAGCCAAAGCAATAAAGTGTTCCTGTGGGAACCAAGGACATTCTCACAGGTGGCTGGCCAGAGGAGGAGCAAGTAACCAAGCGACTGGCCAGCACCTGGATTGGACAGCGTGACCTGGGTGGGAAAGGAAAACTGTTACTTTTAATTAGGTAAAAGCCACAGGAAATCCCAGAGTCGGCTTTCACCAGTTTGTGCCAATATAATGTATCCAATAAACTGTTATTTGAGGAGCTTGAGTGCCTCAGAGTTTGTTTTCTATGGGCGCATTACTTGGAACCAGCGGTGGGTTGCTCCCGGTTTGGACCGGTTCTAAGAACCAGTAGCGCCAGCGGGGGGAGGCTCTACCCACCCTCCCGGGACGCTTCTGCACATGCGAACCACTAGTAAAGGGTTTTAGAACCCACTACTGCTTGGAACGCTGACAAATGCTGTAAGATAGATTGAACTAAGCATGTCTGGCTCGAAAAGGACACCTAGAGAGCATTTTGGTTGAGTGGGGATTTGAACCTGCTTTCTTCTTCTCAGTCCAACATTCAACTACAGGTAGTCCTCAATTTACAACCACAATTGAGCCCAAAATTTCTGTTGTTAAGTGAGACATTTGTTAAGTGAGGTTTTGCCCCGTTTTACGACTTTTCTTGCCACAGCTGGTGTGTGTGTGTGTGTGTGTGTGTGTGTGTGTGTGTGTGTGTGTGTGTGTGTGTGTGTGTGTGTGTGTGTATCAGAGGTGGTTCCTCCCAGTTCGAACCGGTTCTCCCGAACCGGTGGCGACCCACTGGTGACGTCACGATGACGTCATGGATTCGGTTCGCTAGGTGCTGGTCCGTGGGCACCCCCATCTTTTTTTTATTTTATTTTTAAAAAAAATTTCTGCGCATGAGCAGAAGCCAAGTTTCCGGCACTGTGCATGCGTCGCCATCTTGTCTTTGGCTTTTTAATTATTTTTTGCACTGCGCATGCGCCGCCCACACGGCGCAGCCACACGGCATGGGAGGAAGTGAACCAACAGCGAGCTAAGTTGGAACCCGCCCCCCTTGACCCCACCACCATCCTGAAATAAGCCCGTCCTCAGTAGAAAGCGCGCGTGGCAGGCTCCTCTCAAGGGCCCGAGCAGGACAAACCAATTGGGAAAGGATGGGGGGGAGGAATAAGGTAAGGAGGAATCACTTCTGCATGTTAATTGTTAGCTGGAGAAGAAAGTTATTCGTTCATCGGTCAAGGAAGCCAGAACACGTTGATTGTACTGGAGCATATTTTCTGCGCATCCATTTCCCATAGAAGGTGTGAAGCCACATATGGCAATGACTGAAAGAATTCAGACCCATTTCAATCATGGGTTCTGAATTAATTTATTAATTAAAATTCCCAGTTAGCTGAGTTTGCACATTATGACAAAACCCTAACCCAGAGCATCCCAACACAGGAAGCTCTGCCGGAAAAGCCACCCGGGAGGCAATCCGAGATGCCTTCGTTCCTCCTCCTTACCTTATTTCCCCCCCCCACATCTTTTCCCAATTGGTTTGTCCCGCTCAGGCCCTTGAGAGGAGCCTGCCACGTGCGCTTTCTACAGAGGGCGGGCTCATTTCAGGGTGGCGCGGAGGGTGGTGGTGGAGCACGCGAGGCGAGACAGAGGCGCGATTTAAAGAGACCGACGAGCTGGGGTGCGGGAGGGAAGTGGCAAAGAAGAGGCGGCGGCAACAGAGGAAGCAACAGCCCCGGCACACACCCCTCCTCGCCTGGCGCGGCTGTCAGGGCTTCTTCTTTGTCATGGGCTCCAGGAGGAGGAGGGGATCCCGTCTCCCCCATTGGAAGGGAGGAAGAGAGAGACAAGAAAGAAAGAACGTAAGATTAAATAGTATATTTTGTATGTTCAGTAGTAGTAAATAAATAGACAGGGAAATTGTATCTCGTTGAGGCCTTTGAGGCGAGGAGAGGCCAGGCACCCTAACCCTAACCCTAACCCTTGACGTGAGTGACGTCAAGTTAGCTGTACCCACCCAGTCACATGATCACCCAGCCACACCCACCCAGTCACATGACCACCAAGCAACGGCCACCGTCACATGATCATTAAGCCATGCCCACAAAATAAGCCATGCCCACAGAACCGGCAGTAAAAAAAATTGGAACCCACCCCTGGTATGTATGTATATCAGTGGTGGGTTCCTACCAGTGCGGTCCACTCTATAGCACCGGTAGCGGCCTGCTGGTGATGTCACAGTACCGGTGCGGTCGGTTGCCGGTGCCTGGGTGCCGCCATTTAAAAAAAAATTACATTTTTTTTAAAAAAATTCTTCTGCGCATGCCCAGAAACCGAGCTTCTGGCACTGCGCATGCGCTGCCTTCCTATCCCACAGTGAATCCAAGCAGGGGAGGATGGCTGAGGGAGCGCGTGAGATGCTGAAAGAACGGGCGGCAGGAGCTATCTCCATTCCCCTCCCTTCAGCAGTCAGAGAAGTCACGAATGCACGGTGATGATCCTAGGCATTTTCGCACGTTCGAGGCTTCTTGAGCTGCTGAGGGGAGGGGGAATGGGCGGCAGGACCTATCTCAGTTCCCCTCCCTTCAGCAATCCGAGAAGCCACGAACGTGCGGTGATGATCCCAGGCATTTTCGCACGTTTGAGGCTTCTCGAGCTGCTGAGGGGAGGGGGAACGGGCGGCAGGAGCCTAGGATCATCGAATGGGGAGAAGCATTCAGGCCGGACGGAGCCTCCTTGAAGAACCGCTGCCACGGTCTTGCTGCTCCTGCTGTGGGGGGCTGCGTTGCAGGTGGGCAATGCCGCACTGCGTTTCTGGCCGCTGCCAAGCTCTTGAGGCCCACGCCCACCCGGTCACATGGCTGGCAAGCCACACCCACAAAATAAGCCACGCCCACAGAGTGGTAGTAAAAAAATTAGGAACCTGCCCCTGATGTATATGTATATGTATATGTATATGTATATGTATATGTATATGTATATGTATATGTATATGTATATGTATATGTATGTATATGATGTGTATATATATATATATATCTGATGTGTGTGTGTGGTTCCAATTGTGGTGCTAAGTAGAAGAGCAGCTGTACAGCACGAGTTTAAGCCTTGGTGGCTTAAAGCAACTTCCTTCCTAATTCAGCATCTTTTTTTTTTTTTTTTGCAAAATTGACTGACTAGAAACACCCAAGTAGAACACCTGGACAATAACATCCTCCTGCTTCTGCTGTCCCCTCCCCAAATCAGGGGTCTTCAAACTTGGCAACTTTAAGTCCTCCCTCTGTAGTTAAACATTACCATGAAGATTAAATACCTCTCCCAAGGCCTTGCTCTCCACGGGGCTCTTACTGCAAATGGTGTGGAGGTAGCATATGACCATTATCATGGCTTCAGGGGGAAGAACTTTCTACAACATCTACGGAGATTCTCAGCCATCCAGGTCATGGTTGTCCCAAGGTGCTTTTTCAAGAGGCAACTGGACTTTCTGTATTTTCTCTGAAGACGTTTCTTCAGAGCTTCTCTGAAGAAGTTCCAAGAAGCATCATCAGCTCTTACTGGACGGTGGATCCTTCTCTTCCCCACCATCCGGTCAGAGCTGAAGAAGCTTCTTGGATGAGAAGCGAAATGCCTTCAAAGAAAAACCAGAAAGTCCAGTTGCCTCTTGAAAAAAAAGCACCTTTGGGACAACTTTCTACAACAGAAACAGGCTCCTCAGGCATCTTAAAAACAACTTTAGTTGTTACTGAATATATTTAGTGCGCCGATGTCCAGCTGTGAATATATAGTCTCTTTTCAGGAAGATGTTTAATTCCAAGCCGCCATGAGTTACTAAAAGTTGGACAGTCAACTAAATTGTATAAATAAATGAATAACTTCCCTGTGCCTCTAATAAACTAAGCTATGATCAGCACAAGAAGTTTAATAATAAATTAATCTAAAGGTGATTCAAGACTCTAGGGCAGTGATGGTGAACCTATGGCATGCGTGCCACAGGTGGCACGCGGAGCCATATCTGCCGGCACGCAAGCCGTTGACCTAGCTCAGCTCCAGCGCGCAGGTGTGTGTGTCGGCCAGCTGATTTTTGGCTCACGTGGAGGCTCTGGGAGGGTGTTTTCGGCCTCCGGGGGGGCGGGGGAGGACATTTTCGCCCTCCCCAGGCTCCAGGGAAGCCTCTGGAGCCTGGGGAGGGCGAGAAACAGGCCTACCGGGCCCACCGGAAGTCAGGAAATGGGTCATTTCCGGCTTCTGGGGGGCCTCCTGAGGGGGCGGGGGAAGCCATTTTTGCCCTCCCCAGGCTCCAAGAAAGCCTCTGGAGCCTGGGGGCGTGAAAAACAGGCCTACCAGGCCCACCGGAAGTTGGGAAATGGGGGGAAGGTGGGGTCATGCATGCATGTGCAGGGGGCAGGGGGCATTGAATTATGGATGTGGGCACTCGCATGCGCACGATAGCATGCGCGCTTGCGCTTTTGGCACCCGAGGGAAAAGAGTTTCGCCATCACTGCTCTAGGGAATGTGGTTTGTTTTTAATTTAAAGGGGCACACGCGTCAAGGCTTCTAACAATAACAACGGAATAGCTCTTCCTCATCTCCGCTTCTCTTTCTTGTTTGCCTATTTTAGCAGCTACTGTATTCATTATGCTTCATTCCAAGTCTCTCAAAAAACCAGCCTGGGGGATCCATGGGCCCATCCATACAATTTTTGGGTAGCTGGGCAGAAATGCTTTGTTGTTGCCTTCTGCTAAAATGCATTTTATTTCTCATTCCAATTCAGGTAATCCTTGACTTACAACCATTCATTTAACGAACATTCAGAGTTTATAACACGCTGAAAAATGTGACTTAGTCCAGTCCTTGCACTTACCACCTTTGCAACATCCCCACCGTCACCTGATCAAAATTCAGGTGTGTGGCAATTTACGACGATTGTGATGTTCTAGTCACAGAATTGCCATTTGCCAACTTCCGATATACAAAGTGAGCGGGAGGAAGCTGGATTCGCCTAACAACTGCAGTGATTCGCTTAACAACCGTGGCAAAAAAGATTGTAAAATCAGGCAGGCCTCATTTAATAACTGCCTTGATTAGCAATGGAAATTCTGATCCCGATTGGGGTCATAGGTCATGGGGGGGGTATCCGTCTCACCCCACAGGGATTGGCCCATCTCACTCATGCCGACAGAGGAATACTGCGGGTCCTGTCAGCCTGATTATTCCAGCTGGGTCCAGGCGGGGTCCAGGAAGAAGGCCTTCTCTGCTGTTGCGCCTGCCCTCCGGAACATCTTGCCTCCCCCCGCCATGTAAGGTTGGTCCCAACCCTCCTATCCTTTTGTAAGGGCCTGAAGACCTGCTCTGCCAGTTGGCTTGTAGCCCCAGTGGAGGAACAGCCCAATGGAGCTGGTTGATCGAGTAACAACAGAACGCATCTCCCCCCCACTCTGCCCCCGCCTCCCCATGTGTAACTAGATTTTAGTGTTTGATTTCAATTTATTTATGTTTTAATTATATATGTATATGTTCATGACTGTGAGTCACCCAGTATTTCCTTGTGGTAAGATGGCAGCCGATGATAGATAGATAGATAGATAGATAGATAGATAGATAGATAGATAGATAGATAGATAGATAGATAGATAGATAGATAGATAGATAGATAGATAGACAGACAGACAGACAGACAGACAGACAGACAGACAGACAGACAGACAGACAGACGATAGATAAATAGACAGATGATAGATAGATGATAGATGATAGATAGATGATAGATAGATAGATAGATAGATAGATAGATAGATAGATAGATAGATAGACAGACAGACAGACAGACAGACAGACAGACAGATGATAGATAAATAGACAGATGATAGATAGATGATAGATGATAGATGATAGATAGATAGATAGATAGATAGATAGATAGATAGATAGATAGATAGAAGAGAGAGAGAGAAAGAAAGATAGATGATAGATAGATAGATAGATAGACAGATGATAGATAGATAGATAGATAGATAGATAGATAGAAGAGAGAGAGAGAAAGAAAGAGAGAGAGAAAGAAAGAAAGAAAGAAAGAAAGAAAGAAAGAAAGAAAGAAAGAAAGAAAGAAAGAAAGAAAGAAAGAAAGAAAGAAAAAGAAAGATGATGGCTGGATGGATGGATGGCTGGATGGATGCTGGAATTTCCTTGAGAGTTCTCAGCAAAGCACTAACCAAGCTGATTCTTCATAGCTTCGGAGTCAGAATACAACTGATTACCTGTAAGTGGTGGCTGGTCCCAAAATGGCTACTTCTGAAGATCAGATGCATTTTCCCATGAAGCAGAAATTTTTCCAGAGATTTTTCCTGCCATCCTTCTCTCCACAGGCGCCTCTTAAGAGTCTGCTGATTAATGGCCTACTACAGTGATGGTGAACCTTTTTGGCACCAAGTGCCAAACCGGAACGCGTGCCGGAAACTGGAAGACCAGCATGCACACCGGCCACCTGGTCTTCGGGTTTCCGACGTGCGCATGCATGCCAGCCAGCTGGTCTTCGCGCACGCCGGATCACTGGAAACCTGAAGACCAGGTGGCTGCCATGCGCGTTTCTGGCACTCTGGCGCACGTGAAGACCAGCTGGCCAGCGCACATGCTCCCACCAGAAACCTGAAGACCAGCTGGCAACGCCATGTGTGCCCACAGAGAGGGCTCTGCGTGCCACCTCTGGCACACATGCCATAGGTCCGCCATCACGGGCCTACTACATGCTCCCTTCTACAGTACTGTGGAGCATAACTGTTCCCAAAGGTTGCTAAGACAAAAAGGAAGAAAACAAAACCAAAAAACAAACCCCTCCTAGTGTCAGAGAGATTTTTCCTTGAAAGACTTGGTGGCCTCAGCCAACACCATTCCAGTTGTTCCCGCACATCGGTTTATAGGAACCTTTTTTCATTGTGCTGGTTTGGGACTTTTGCAATTTAATTTATTGTATTTTTGCTGGTTTTGCCTCTCAAAACAATGTTATGACTAAGGATGCCATCATCCACCACAAACATACACACACACACACACCTTTCTGATTCTGTTTGTACTTCTGAACCGTCTAACAATAGCCCAATGGAAAGAAACTTGGCAGGAGAACGTTTTTCCGCATCATTGTTTGCATTCGCATGCCCGAAATAGTTTTCCTTGCGTGCTACACTTCTGCAACCCCAAATGCCTTTTAAAGGTCAGTCAGGCAAAAGGAGGGAGAGTGTAGCAACCCGCCTTTTAAGGTAGGACAGTGATTCCCCCCCCCCCCCCGAAAGTCAACTCACTGCATCACTGAATCAGTGACGACTCACATTTAGGCATGCGGTAGATTTCCAAGAGATGCAACCAAGGTTGGCAAATTATTGGAACAATCTTTCTTCTTCAAAAACACAAGAAACTGACGGACACAAGCAGGCAAGGCGAAAATAAGCTCGTCTCGCGTTTATAGGGGCCGACTGTGTACAGAACACAAGATTCCTCACTACACCTGAAATCCACACAGTGACGGGATTTTAGGATTGTCAAGTAAAACAATAACCAAGCATGCAAGCTTTTGAGTGCTTCATAATTCTTTGGAGGGTAAAAGTATGTGAAGAGTAGTGGAAAAATCCAAAATTGCATGGTTCTTAGTGTCATCTTTTTTGGCTGCACCTAATAAAAATATAGGTAATACCGGTGTTTCTTCACTTATGACTGGTAGTTTAATCAACGTTTGAAGTTACAATGAACAGCTAACAGCTGTTAACTGTGGTTGTTCAGCTAGTAACACGGTTGTTAAGTGAATCTGGCTTCCCCATTGACTTTGCTTGTCAGAAGGTCACCAAAGGGCATCACATGACCCCAGGACACTGCAACCGTCATAAATATGAGTCAGTTGTCAAGCGTCCGAATTTTGATCATGTGACCATTGGGATGCTGCAATGGTCATACGTGTGAAAAATTGGTCACAAGTCACTTTTTCAGTGCCTTTTTGGTCACTAAATGAATAGTTGTAATTTGAGGACTATTTGTATTGCTTTGTTTTGGGGTTGTGAACTGCCTGGAGTTTGGTTCGAGATGGACTACTGTATGTTATGAATGAATGAATGAATGAATGAATGAATGAATGAATGAATGAATGAATGAATGAATGAATGAACCTACTTGCTGCCTGCCTAAAATTGAGGAGCAAAGCCAAATCAGCCCTACCCATTGTAACCTGCCCAATATTTCTCTGCCCACCACTTCCATGGGCCCTGCTCTGCTTGCTGCTGGGGCATCTGCTTGGCCCTATGTTTCTCAGCCTTGGCAGCTTTAAGATGGGTGGACTTCAACTCCCAGAATTCCGGGAGAGGGCTGGGGAATTCTGGGAGTCGAAGTCCACCCATCTTAAAGCTGGGGAATGCTGAAATTCTGAGGAATGCTGGCTGGGGAATTCTGGGAGTTGAACTCCACCCATCTTAAAGCTGCAGAGTTTGAGAAACATTGCTTGGCCAGTTAGGACCTGCTGGACGTCCCCTCATTTTTTATTTTATTTTATTTATTTTATTTATTTTATTTTATTTGTCAAAACATGTACAAGATAACAGGTATGGTATAAACATAAACAAAAGCAAAGTAGGTATAGGTAAATTTGGACAATAGGACAGTAGGACAGGGACGGTAGGCACGATGGTGCGCTTATGCACGCCCCTTACAGACCTCTTAGGAAAATAATTTGCAAAATACCTTCTTCTCCCGGAGCCCCCCCCCCATTCTGACACCCCTTAACACGTCGCTGGGGTCAGTCCGGGCGAGGGACAGGCGAGATCCTGCCTGCCACGGCTGATGAAGTAACCAAACGGCTGTAGGAACACACACCCGCTGACCTGGCCGGGGCCTGACCAGCCACATCACCCAGGCCTGGTTGTGCAACCAGCTCTCCGCTGCCGTCGCGCCGGACTTCTTGGGGATTGGAGGGCCAGACCCCGCGCCGATCAGCCAAGGCGCCGGCAGCTTCTGACATCCGCGGGAAGCCTCGCCCAGACGATCTCGTTTCCCACGTAGCGAGCAGGACCCCGCTGGCCGATTCAGGTCCACCTTTCCCTGCTAAAAGGCGGGAATCGCGCTGTGGCTTGGATGAACCCTTACCAAAAGGTGACCGTGTGGGGGAGGGGGCAAGGAAAAGGGAGCGGGGAATAACGCTCCTTTGGGCCCAGGGAGCCTCATCGCTCCGGCCACGCTGCTTCGCACACTGGAGGAGGAGATCCGTGTCAGTCCAGGGTGGCAAAAAAACAACAACATCCCATGTCTGCAAGGGACCTTTTGTCCGACTGTTCTATTGACCCATGTTCACGGATAGCCATGAATCTGAGCCTCGCTTGAGGACCGCAAAGAGACACTTTCCGGGAGATGCGCGGCTCTATAAATTATACTGGAGGAAGGGAGGGAGAGAGAGAGAGAGAGAGGCAGGGAGGGAGGGAGGGAGGGAGGGAGGGAGAGAGAGAGAGAGAGAGAGAGAGAGAGAGAGAGAGAGAGAGAGAGAGAGAGAGAGAGAGAGAGAGAGAGAGAGAGAGAGAGAGAGAGAGATAAAAGCTACATGAGAAATACAGGATAAAAGAGATTAGATGGTGATAGATAGATGGATAGGTAGGTAGGTAGGTAGGTGGGTAGGTAGGTAGGTAGGTAGATGATAGATTTATTTATTTATTTATTTATTTATTTATTTATTTATTTATTTATTTATTTATTTATTTATTTATTTTGTCAGGCATGTACTAGATAACAGATATAAGAATAAACATGATTATGAATACAAGAAATGGATACAAATAAAAGGGAATATTAGGACAGGGAAGGTAGGCACGCTGGTGCACTTAGGCACGTCCCTTAATGATAGATGAGAGAGAGAGAGAGAGAGAGACAGACAGACAGACAGACAGACAGACAGACAGACAGACAGACAGACAGACAGACAGAGAATGATAGATGAGAAAGGGAGACAGAGATAGGATGAAAGAGATAAGATGTGAAAGAGAAAGAGAGAGAGATGATAAATAGATAACAGAATTGGAAGGGATATTGGAGGTCTTCCAGTCCAATCCCCTGCTTAGGCAGAAAACCTTACCTCGTCCTATCTTATGATTATATGTATTACTTTGTTTGTATGTACACTGAGAGCTTATGCACCGGAGACAAATCTCTTGTGTGTCCAATCACTCTTAGCCAATAAAGAATATTCTATTCTATATTCTATTCTAAAAATCTATAACCACATCAACATCTGGTTCCATCTCCTGTGGGGACAACCATATCTTCACCCACCCCCTTTAAGGGCTGACAGGCTTGGGATTAGTCAATCTTAGGGGAAATCCTGAAATTTTAAGTAACAGAGAAGGTAACTGTCAAAAAATCCAGCTGACTGCAAGAAGGGGGGGGGAGCAGTCTAACAATCCTTGGACTAGCCTTTTCCTTAATTGTAGGAGCCCTTCTTCTTTTCCTGAGTTCATGTCTCCTCAATTCCCATCATTTTATCTATTTGATATGAGTTGGAAGTTGGGTTCTGACACATACAAAAATATAGGATCATTCTGGGGATCTGCGGGTTGTTGGTTTTTTTTTTACAAAACTTAAAAAACAAAACTCTCTCCTCCCATATAGTCCTCGACTTATAACAGTTCACTTAATGACCGTTCAAAGTTACAATGTCACTGAAAAAAATAACTTATGACCATTTTTCACACTTACGACCTTTGCAGCACCCCCATGGTCACGTGATTTACATTCGGATGCTTGACAACTGACTCACTTTTATGACGGTTGCAGTGTCCCGGGGTCACGTGATCCCCTTTTGCGACCTTCTGACAAGCAAAGTCAATGGGGGAAGCCAAATTCACTTAATAGCCCTGTTACGAACTTAACTACTGCAGTGATTCACTTAACAACCGTAGCAAGAAAGGTCTTCAAATGGAACAAAATTCTCTTAATGACTGTCTCACTTAGCAACAGAAATTTGGGGCTCAATTGTGGTCGTAAGTCGAGGACTAACTCTACTAAACCTAAGTGAAGATAGGAAGAGGATACTGACAAAAATATCAGTTCTAAGGTACGTGTTGACCTGACCCTTTTCTTCTGCTAGTGCAGTGCTGGCGAACCTATGGCACGCGTGCCACAGGTGGCACACGGTGCCATATCTAAGGGCATGCGAGGTGTTGCCCTATGTCAGCTTCAGCGCGCATGTGCGCGCTGGCCAGCTGGTTTTTGGCCTTCTTTTCAGCCGTTTTTCGCCATCCCCAGGGTTCAGGTAAGCCTCCTGAAGCCTGGGGATGGCGAAAAAACAGCCCAATGGGCCAACCGGAAGTTAGTTTCTGAACTTCCGGTTGGCCCGTTGGGCCATTTTTCGCTCTCCCCAGGCTTCAGGAGGCTTTCCTGAACCCTGGGGACGGCAAAAAAACGGCCCAATGGGCCTATCGGAAGTCCAGAGGCTTCAGTGAGGCCTGTGCACATGTGCGGGGGGGGGGGGGTTGTGCGCATGCACGAGGCAGCGCAGGGGTTGTGCACATGTGTGGGGGGAGGGCATTGCATTATGGTGTGGGCACGCATGCTATCATGCGTGTGCGCACCCTTTTGGCACCCAAGCCAAAAAAGGTTCACCATCACTGTGCTAGTGTCTCGCTTGCTAAACTTCAGTTGTCTCTCCTAATGCATTGTAATCATAAATCCCAGTGTGGCTGAAAACCTTGGAAATGTAGTCCTAATGTGATCATGGGCTGTTAAGATTAGGGAAGTTCCCTTATGCAAATAGTTCCAGGCAATAGTTAAATCCCGGATTCCCGTTTAGTTTAAACCAGAAAATAAACTGAATCTTAGACCTCAGGATAATTAACCATATTTTGATTCATACTTTGGCTTCCTGTTTTGTAATCAAAACATAAACCACACTCTAGTGATTCAGGTACAGCAAGGTACTATTAGTTAAATGTTACATGGGGGATTTGTTGAAGGAAAGGGCAGGTACGCACGTAGACACACTAACACACTGTGTGTACTTGGTTCAATACAGCATAAACAATGGTTGATTGAAGTCAGAAGTTACATCTGAGTTGAGCCAGATCCTACAGGTTTAATTCTTATTTACTGTATGTGTTTACAGTCCTTGACTTACAACACTTTATTTAATGACTGCTCAAAGTCGAGGACTACCTGTGGTCATCAGGAATCCAACTGATTTCCTGACACTTGATTACTGTAATTATTTTAGTGGACTATGGTTGGTTGGTTGGTTGGTTGATTGATTGATTATGTGCTCTTAGGGCATTGTTGACTCATAAAGACCACATAGATCGATTTTCTCTATGAGGATTACCAAGATATTCGCAGGACATTTTGAAAACCCAGAAGTAGCTAAATGTCTATGGCAGTGGTGAAATCCATTTTTTTTTACTACCGGTTCTGTTGGCGTGGCTTGGTGGGAGTGGCAGGGGAAGGATACTGCAAAATCCCCATTCCCTCCCCACTCTGGGGCCAGCCAGAGGTGGTATTTGCTGCTTCTCCGAACTACTCAAAATTTCCGCTAGCAGTTCTCCGGAACCTGATTCCCAGTCATCCAGGTCCTGGTTGTCCCAAAGATGCTTTTTCAAGAGGCAACTAGCAACTAGTTGTAATATTATATTACAAGGTTTTCCAGCCATTACACATACTTTCTTAATCTATTTCTATTCCTTTCTGAACATCACAGTCATGAAATAGTTTTAAAGTATAATAAGGAACCACTTGAATTTCTATGATCCTACTAATATGCTTAATTAATATCTATAGATTGTAAGAAAGACCTGGCAGGAATACCTCTGCATTCTTCCCAGATAAGTAATTAGCTTGACAAATCACTCTTAAGTATACTAGTAATCCTCAACATGGAACCAGAATTTCCATTGCTTAACAAGCCGGTTGTTAAGTAAGCCTTTTTTTATAACCTTTTTTGTCATGGTAGCTAAACTAATCACTTCAGTTCCTAAGCGAATTTGGATTCCCTCATTGATTTTGCTTGTTGAAAACGGTCTGGGAAGATCAGAAATAATGGCCACACAACACTGGAATGCCGCAACCATTATAAATACATGCCAGTTGTCAGATGCCTGAATTTTGTTCAAGTGGTCATTAGGGTGCTGCGATGGTTATACTCCTCTTTTTTAACTTCCCTGTACAGGTAGAGTAGAGTAGAGTAGAGTAGAGTAGAGTAGAGTAGAATTAGAATTAGAATTAGAATAGAATAGAATAGAATAGAATAGAATAGAATAGAATAGAATAGAATAGAATAGAATAGAATAGAATAGAATAGAATAGAATAGAATAGAATAGAATAGAATTCTTTATTGGCCAAGTGTGATTGGACACACAAGGAATTTGTCTTTGGTGCATATGCTCTCAGTGTACATAAAAGAAAAGATACATTCGTCAAGAATCATGAGGTACAACACTTAATGATTGTCATAGGGTACAAATAAGCAATCAAATCACATTAGGAAACAGTCAATATAAATCATAAGGATGCAAACAACAAAGTTACAGTCATGCACCGATAGTCCTTGACATTCATTTTGTGACCGTTCGAAGTTACAATGCCATAAAAAAGTGACTTATAACTGGTCCTCACATTTACAACCATTGCAGCATCTCCCCCTGGTCATGTGATGAGAATGTAGGTGCTTGGAAACTTGTATATATTTACAACAGTTGCAGCAACCTGGGGTCATTTTGATCACTAGTTGTGTCTTTCTTCCCAGCCGGCTTCCAAACAAGCAAAATCAATGGGGGGGAAGCTTGATTCGTTGGAACGACTGTATGATTCACTTAATAACTGCAACGATTTGCTTAACAACCGGGGCCAAAAAGTCATAAAATTTATTTATTCGGCTTTCTTATATGCCACCCAACTCCCGAAGGACTCAGGGCGGCGTACAGCATAGGAAAATACAAGAAACCAATAAACAAAATTTAAAAACATAATATAAAAATTAAAAATGCAATATAAAAACAACCATGCAACAACCAAGCATACCCGGGGGAGAGTTCAGCTGGAATTAAGCTCTACCCCCTGCCTGCAGGAAAAGCCACGTCTTAACGGCTTTTCGGAAGGCCAGCAGGGTGGGGATGGTTCGGGTCTCTGGAGGAAGTTGGTTCCAGAGCGCGGGGCCTGCCACAGAGAAGGTCCTCCCCCTAGGGCCCGCCAGCCGGCATTGCTTGGTTGACGGGAGCTGGAGGAGGCCAACTCTGTGGGCCCTAACCGGTCGAAGGGAAGTATGAGGCAGAATGCGGTCCCGGAGATAACCTGGCCCTAAGCCATGAAGGGCTTTAAAGATGATGATCAACACCTTGAATTGGACCCGGAGACTGATGGGCAACCAATGCAGCTGGCGGAGTATAGGTGTCACGTGGGTGTACCTTGGTACACCCACCACAGCACGCACAGCCGCATTTTGTACCAGTTGGAGTCTCCGAATACTCTTCAAGGGTAGCCCCATGTAGAGCGCATTACAGTAGTCCAATCGGGAGGTGACAAGGACATGAGTGACCGTGAGTAGAGCCTCCTTCTCCAAGTATGGCCGCAACTGGTGCACAAGGCGAACCTGTGCAAAGGCCCCCCTAGCCACAGCAGTAAGGTGATGCTCCAATTTTAGCTGTGGATCTAGGAGGACCCCCAAGTTGCGGACCTGGTCCGAGGGAATCAGTTTCGTTCCCTCTAGAACCAAGGGGGGACAGTTGTCGTAATCCTTAGGAGGCAATACCCAAAGCCACTCAGTCTTGTCGGGGTTGAGTCTTAAGCGTGGATCACTTAACGATCGCCTTGCTTAGCGGTGGAAATTCTGGTCTCACTTGGGATTGTAGGTTGAGGACTGCCTGTGTTTTGCCACTGTCCACATTTTTCTGAAAACTAAAAACCCACATGGTCAAGATTATAGGGAAGAAAGAAATAAGATCTGCTAAGGTGCTCTTTTTTAGTAAACATGCCAGAGGGCCTTTCTTTCCTTGCTAATGAATTGCAAAGTATTTCTTCAAAGCTTGTTCAGGCAGGAATTATTAGAACGGACAGAGGCACACTTGAAAGTACAGAGAGCTGGTTCTCACTAGTATTATACCAGTTAATACTTTGCAGCCTTTTATTCATCAAAGTTAAAAACAATAGCAGACATCTAGAGTAAGGTGACCAGATTTTATTTTTTGTAAAGCGGGACACCATTGACGGGGGGGGTTTCTAGGGGAGCAAGACGGGAGGGGTCCGTCTCTCTCTTATCCTGCAGCTTTGTGCACCACCCCCCAAACACCCCCCCCCTTCATCGCAGCCAGGCTCGGGTTCCTACTGGCGCAGGCTTACCTGTTTGTCACCGCTGAGAGGGGTGAAATCCTGCCGGTTCGGCCGGGCCAGTCGTTCGGTGTAGAGCCGATGGAACTGGCGGCAGTCGCGGCATGGGGCTTCTCCCACCCGCTTCCCCCGCCCGGCTGGACGCCGCCATTCGGGTTATTTTGTCCTCTGCACATTGTAACCCGAATGGCGGCGTCCAGCCGGGCGGGGGAAGCGGGTGGGAGAAGCCCCGCGCCACGACTGCTGCCAGTTCCATCGGCTCTACGCCGAACGACTGGCCCGGCCGAACCGGCAGGATTTCACTCTGCAGGACAAATTCAAATTTAAAAAGCGGGACTTTTTTTAAATGCAGCAGGATGCGGGACAAATTATTAAAAAGCGGGACTGTCCCACCAAAAGCGGGACGTCTGGTCACTTTAATTTAGAGGTTCATAACTTCATAGCACTACCGTGCTTCCCCAAAAATACGACCTACTCAGAAAGTAAGTCCTAGCTTGATTTTTACTCGTGCGCCCAATATAAGTCCTACCCCAAAAATAAGCCCTAATTAAGACCCCGCCCACTCCAGGGTGCACAGGTGAAAATTAAGGTAGGGTGGGGATGGGGGTGGGGGTGGAGCGTCCCTACTACTTATCTTTGGACAGTTGCAGCCAGGCCTCGCACACCTCGGCCCATTTCTTCTGTAGCCAGCAAGGCTTTCCTGAAGGCCTCTGTAGCCGATAACAGAAGAGGCCTTCAGGAAAGCCTTGCTGGCCTTGCTGGATGAAGAAGTTCCTGAAGGCCTCTGATAGCAAAAAAGAGGCCGGGAGCGACGTGCGCAAGTGAGGTGAGTCATTGGATGACATCCCCCCCCCCCGAAAATAAGACCTGGTGCCTTTTTTTTGTTGGCAAAAAATATAAGACAGGGTCTTATTTTCAGGGAAACACAGTAGCAATAGCACTTCAACTTATATACCGCTTCACAGTGCTTTACAGCCCTCTCTAAGCAGTTTACAGAGTCAGCATGTTTCCCCCAACAATCTGGGTCCTCATTTTACCCACCTCGGAAGGATGGAAGGCTGAGTCAACTTTGAGTCGGTCAGGATCGAACTCCTGGCAGTCGGCAGAGTCAGCCTGCAATACTGCACTCTAACCACTGCGCCACCAGGGCTCTGTCATAGGTTGGGCCTGTCACCCTAACAAGAGAAACAGACTTTCAAAAATGTACAGAGGTCAATATGAGTTTTGTGGCTAAGTCCCCAGGGAGTACGGTGGCATATAAGAACACATAAATAAATAAATAAATAAATAAATAAACAAACAAACAAACAAACAAACAAACAAACAAATAAATAAATAAATAAATAAATAAATAAATAAATAAATAAATAAATAAATAAATAAATAAATAAATAAATAAATAAGCAAGCAAGCAAGCAAGCAAGCAAGCAAGCAAGGTGGATGTTAAATGAGCCACGCCTGACTTTTTGACCGCAGTTGTTATGTGAATCTCTCCAGTCATTAAGTAAACCATGCAATAATTAAGTGAATCTCTCTGGAACATCATCCCCTCCCCCCAAAGATTAGACTGCCCCCCACTCTAACACTCTTTCAGAAGGCCCTGAAGACGTGGTTCTACCAGTGGGCCTTGTGGAATCCAGGGTGGGATGGAGCCCATTAAATGTCTGGCATGAATGTGTGTTGTCTCCAGGGGTGGTGGGTTATTATTTTATTGTTTTTCTTTTTATTATTTTTCTTTCTATTTCTTTTATGTTGTGTTTTTATGCCTTTGTAAGCCGCCATGTGCAAGTAGGCGGCAACATAAATTTTCTAAATACAGTATTTTTCGGAGTATAAGACGCACCGGAGTATAAGACGCACCTTAGTTTTTGAGGAGGAAAATAGGGGGGGAAATCTGCCTACCAGGTATTCATCTGGCTAGTGTCCTTAGTCTGGTCAGCTTCAGCACATTATTTTATCCCCTGGTTAGGACTTAAAACAACCTTCTTCTGAGAGAGTAACAATGAAAGAGCCTGCAAGCCAGTAAGAGCTGGGAAGATTGCTAGCACCTGGTTAGGGTTAGAAAAAAACTTCTTTGGAGCAAGTAGAGCAATGAAAAAAAAAACCCTGCAAAGACTTAGGGCTGAAAAACATTCCTCTGAGAGAGTAACAATGAAAGAGCCTGCAAGCCGGTAAGAGCTGGTAAGATCGTTAGCACCTGGTTAGGGCTGGGAAAAAAGCTACATTCGAAGTATAAGACGCACCCAAATTTTCAGCCACTTTTAGGGAGGAAAAAGGTGCGTCTTATACTCCAAAAAATACGGTAAATAAATAAAATCTGGCTTTCCCCTCTTTGCAATTCTTTGCAAAGAGAGAAATTCAAACCCAAATCACTAACAAACCTTAAGGCTAACTGTTTTTTTTAAAATCGTAATTGTTTAGCAGCTCTTCAAAGTTACAATGATACTGCAAAACGTTACTTATAACCAGTCCTCCCAGTTACAACCAGTTGCAGCATCTCCATGGACACATGATCAAAATTTGGGCGCTTGGCAACCGGTTATGTATGTACAACGATTGCAGCATTCTGGAATTACGTGGTCACTATTTGTGACCTTTCCAGCCATCTTCCAACAAGCAAAGTTAATGGGGGAAACAAAAAATTGCTTAATGATCGCATGATTTACTTAACTACTGCAGTAATTAGCTTAACCACTGTGGTCATAAAATCAGGTGTGACTCATTTAACAACCTCCTTGCTTAGCAACAGAACTTCTGGTCCCAATTGTAATTGTAAGCCCAGGACTAGCTGTATTTCCAAACCAATTGGCTCCAAGATCCTAACTCTACTAGTCTAAAGATGTCACGAACCCATTCCTACATTTCTTTCATAAGTTTTCCGTAGCAAGAAAAGAAATGAGCAAAGCAATAGGAAAATGCAAAATAATGATGCCTAGAGCCCCATCGTATTTTGTGTATGAGACAGGGCAATTACACATTCAAAGCAGGGCTGAAATCCAGCAGGTTCTGGAGAACTGGTAGTGAAATTTTTGAGTAGTTCGGAGAACCGGTAGCGGAAATTTTTAGTAATTTGGAGAACCGGCAAATATCACCTCTTGTTGGCCCCAGAGTGGGGTGGGAATGGAGATGTTGCAATATCCTTCCCCTAGAGTAGAGTGGGAATGGAGATTTTGCAGTATCCTTCCCCTGCCACGCCTACCAAGCCACGCCCACCAAGCCACACCACACTCACCAAGCCACACCCACAGAACCGGTAGTAAAAAAAAATTGGATTTCACTACTGATTCAAAGCCTTTTTTGGAAAACACCTTAGAATAAATTACCAGTTAGGAATCCAGTGTTCAGCTGGAAGCTACGGGGAAGAGATGAGCTAATTTTAACCATCCTTTTCACTCCCCTGTTCCTCTACCAGCAGCAGGGTTTTGCAGGCCTGAACTGGTAATTGCAGTATACTAAATCTTCAAAAGATGCAAAAGGATTCCTCTTTGTGTTTTGTGCAGGCCAAAAAGCTGTTAAAAGGCACTGTCAGAGGTCAGCTGTGTATTTTTTCCAGGGTAGGAGAAAGTAGAAGAAGATAATGATGCAAATAATTCATCACAACAGCAAATAGCAATAGCAGTCTATATATATAAAAGCCAAATACCACTCACTCATCACGAAATCTCCAGAACCGTAAAGCCTACAAACTTGAAACTTGGCACATATGTTCTTCTTGGCTTCTAGGTGCTCGCTAAGAAAGGATTTTTCGAAATGACCATCAGATCATTAGAATTTCTTATACAATATTATATTAACACGCTCTGAAGCTAAGGAGTTAGATGTTCTACTCCCCCTCCTCACCTGAAAAGAACTGTGTTCCAACTGCCAGTTGCCTTATATTAAAACGCTCTGATGCTACCCCTTCTCTAAACCAGGCATGGGCTTGGCCAGCGCGTGACTCATCCGGCCTGCGGGCTGGGAGTTTAGACATTCTACTCCCCCTCCGCACGTGAAAAGAACTCTGTTCCAACTGCCAGTTGCCTTATATTAACACGCTTTGATGCTAAGGAGTTACATATTCTACATAAATTTTCAAGCTTTAAGTGTCAATGTATCAAGCCCGATTGTAACTACTCATTAATTTTCAAACTTTAACTGTCAATTTATCAAGCTCGATCACATAGTTTCATAGCAGTGAATTTTTTGGTAAATCAGTGACAATTTAATATAAAATATAAGGTTTTCTTTTCCTTTTTAATTTGTATCTCTGTTTTTATGTAGTGGCTATCCTGCATGGTGTTTTCTGCATTTTTCTATTTTCTAATGCAGTGTAATTTCATTATCACTGTGTTAATGGCAGGATTAACATAATGTTTTTGGCAGCAGCCAAAAAAAGCCAATGCAATGCAAGATTCCATTACCAGAGGGACAGAGTCAAGATCACATGTGAAGTATTAGTACTACTTTATAAAACCTTAGTAAGACCACACCTGAAACGAACTTCCAGTAGGCCCGTTGGGTCCGGTTTTTTTGCCATCTACAGGCTCCAGAGGCTTTCCTGAAGCCTGGGGAGGGCGAAAATGGCCTGCGCCCGCTCTCCAGAAGGCCGAAAATCAGCTGTGCGCCTGAGCTGACATAGGGCAACACCTCGCGTGCCCTCAGATATGGCTCTGCGTGCCATAGGTTCGCCATCACGGGTATAGGGTCTCTGGCTTGAGCAGGGAGTTGGACTAGAACAGCAGTCCCCAACCTTTTGGTCACCAGGTACCGGTTCTGTGGAATGAGGTTTTTCCATGGACATTTCTGGCATGCCACTTTCCAGTGCCAGTCCATGGACCAGGAGTTGGGGACCCCTGGACTAGAAGACCTGCAAGGTCCCTTCCAATTCTAGTATTCTGTATTCTGTGTTAGCAACCATATCTCTCTATTGTAACATATATCTCTCTCTCCCACCCTCCCTCCCTCCCTCTAAGGCGGACCATAAATATTTTCTCCATATACAGGAAGCATATGAAGTGACCAGAGGTGGGTTGCTCCCAGTTCGGACCGGTTCTATAGAACCGGTAGCGGGAATTTCCACCCGCTCGCTGAACTGGGAGCAATGGCTGGTTGGCCATGCCCCCAAACTGGGTCTCTTGGCGGCACCATAGGCACCACCATCTTGTTTTTGGCTTCTGTGCACACACAGAAGCTGCTTTTCGGCACTGCACACACCCACATGGTGCGCCCATGCGGCACGCAACACGCGCGCGCCCACACGGCACGGGAGGAAGCGGATCATGTGGCACGGGAGGAAGCGGCGAGGTAAATTAGAACCCACCCCTGGAGGTGACTCACTCCATCTATCTATCTATCTATCTATCTATCTATCTATCTATCTATCTATCTATCTATCTATCTATCTATCTATCTATCTATCATCTATCATCTGTCTGTCTGTCTGTCTATCTATCTATCTATCTATCTATCTATCTATCATCTATCTATCATCTATCATCTGTCTGTCTGTCTGTCTATTTATGTATCATCTATCATCTATCATCTGTCTGTCTGTCTGTCTATCTATTTATCTATCATCTATCTATCATCTGTCTGTCTGTCTGTCTGTCTGTCTGTCTGTCTGTCTGTCTGTCTGTCTATCTATCATCTATCTATCTATCATCTATCTATCTATCTATCTATCTATCTATCTATCTATCTATCTATCTATCTATCTATCTATCTATCTATCATCTGTCTGTCTGTCTATCTATTTATCTAGCATCTATCTATCATCCATCATCTGTCTGTCTGTCTGTCTGTCTATTTATCTATCATCTATCTATCATCTATCATCTGTCTGTCTGTCTGTCTGTCTATTTATCTATCATCTATCATCTATCGTCTGTCTGTCTGTCTGTCTGTCTGTCTGTCTGTCTGTCTGTCTGTCTCTCTGTATATCTATCTATCTATCTATCTATCTATCTATCTATCTATCTATCTATCTATCTATCTATCTATCTATCTATCTATCTATCTATCTATCTATCTATCTATCATCTATCATCTATCATCTGTCTGTCTGTCTGTCTATTTATGTATCATCTATCATCTATCATCTGTCTGTCTGTCTATCTATTTATCTATCATCTATCTATCATCTGTCTGTCTGTCTGTCTGTCTGTCTGTCTATCATCTATCTATCTATCATCTATCTATCTATCTATCTATCTATCTATCTATCTATCTATCTATCTATCTATCTATCTATCATCTATCTATCATCTATCTATCATCTATCATCTGTCTGTCTGTCTGTCTATTTATGTATCATCTATCATCTATCATCTGTCTGTCTGTCTGTCTATCTATTTATCTATCATCTATCTATCATCTGTCTGTCTGTCTGTCTGTCTGTCTGTCTGTCTGTCTGTCTGTCTGTCTGTCTATCTATCATCTATCTATCTATCATCTATCTATCATCTATCTATCTATCTATCTATCTATCTATCTATCTATCTATCTATCTATCTATCTATCTATCTATCTATCTATCATCTGTCTGTCTGTCTGTCTATTTATCTAGCATCTATCTATCATCCATCATCTGTCTGTCTGTCTGTCTGTCTGTCTATTTATCTATCATCTATCTATCATCTATCATCTGTCTGTCTGTCTGTCTGTCTATTTATCTATCATCTATCTATCATCTATCGTCTGTCTGTCTGTCTGTCTGTCTGTCTGTCTGTCTGTCTGTATATCTATCTATCTATCTATCTATCTATCTATCTATCTATCTATCTATCTATCTATCTATCTATCATCTATTATCTATTATCTATTATCTATCTATCATCTATCTATCTATCTATCTATCTATCTATCTATCTATCTATCTATCTATCTATCTATCTATCTATCTATCTATCTATCTATCATCTATCTATTCAGGGAGCGTCTATATATTCCGAGGTGGCGCAGTGGTTAAATGCAGCTACTCCAGGCTACTCCAGCTGACTGCTAGTTCAGCAGTTCAGCTGTTCAAATCTCACCAGGCTCAAGGTTGACTCAACCTTCCATCCTTCTGAGGTCGGTAAAATGAGGACCCAGATTGTTGGGGGCAATATGCTGAACTCTGTAAACCGCTTAGAGTGGGCTGTAAAGCACTATGAAGCGGTATATAAGTCTAAGTGCTATTGCTATTGCTATTCCTTCGTGCAACCACTCAGCAGCAGGATCTGGATAGCTGTTATATATAAAACGCACTAAAGTGCAGCGATCCATGACCAATTCCTGGTAGAGGACCGGAGCCCCATAGCAAACAAGAACTGCTATCTCCTTCCTGAAATACAGTCCTGGTAGGCATTAACTAAGGTTGCAACCGAGGCCTGTGGGCATCGCAGGGGTCACTGATTCTTTCCTGTGCAGTCTTTTCCATCTCGTTCTTTTGCGCTAAAGAAAAACTGCTTATGCAACACAACTGATGTGCCTGGGGCAAAGCCACTGCACAAAGCCCTAACTTCTAAACTGGCAAACTTGCCCAGCATTGTAGGTCCTGCCCTTCAGCAACTCCTGGGTTATTAACCTTCGTGTTCCTCTAAAGTGCATGGGAAAGCCCCCTGCGTCTTTTTCCAGCATTGCGGAGAAAATAACTTTAGCCATTTGGATGTTGCTGCCATGCAGAAATCTCCCCCCTGAATCCCATGCCTCCAATTGTCCCTATGGATTAGGAACGATGGGGCTTGTATGAGTAGTCCTCAACTTACGACCGCAATTGAGCACCACATTTTTGTTGCCAAGCGAGACAGTTGTTAAGCGAGTTGGTTCAAAGGACTGCAAGTTTGTTGCATGTTAACATTCTCTACAAGAATCTGAACTACCAATGGTCAAGTTGGCAGCAGATAAGAATCATTGGGTGGGCTGAACCTGGATTTCTTGCGGGCACGAAGAGATTTGCGATGGACGGTGCGCTTGATCTCTCCCTCAGGCTCAGCCCTGTTGTCTCCTACAGCTAACCTAATTAAAAATAATTCGCATCTTCCTGTGATTTCCTTCTTCCCTCCCTCCGGGACATCTGGGGATTTCAATGGTATCAAAAAAGTCAAAATTGGTCTCTTTTCATGCATGTTGTCACACATGGAAAATGGTGGCTCTTCAATAGCATGTAGCACAGTGGTTCTCAACGTTCCTAATGCCGCGCCCCTCCAAAGCACCTGAGGGTAGAACAAGAAGCAATGGGTGGAAACTAATCAAGGAGAGAAGCAACCTAGAACTAAGGAGAAATTTCCTGACAGTTAGAACAATTAATCTGTGGAAGCTTGCCTCCAGAAGTTGTGAAAGCTCCAACACTGGAAGTTTTTAAGAAGATGTTGGATAACCATTTGTCTGAAGTTTCCTGCCAAAGCAGGGGGTTGGACTAGAAGACCTCCAAGGTCCCTTCCAACTCTGTTATTCTATTCTATTCTATATATAACTACCGTATTTTTTGGAGCATAAGACGCACCTTTTTGCCCCTCAAAAGAGGGTGGAAATGTCGGTGCATCTTATACACCGAATACAGCCATTTTTTGGCCTCCCGAAACCCCACCCCTGCATCCTATTTTTTTGGAAAATGGGCCGTTTTTTGCAAAAATAGGGGCTTTTTTGCCTTCCCCCACCCCCTAGGAGTGTTCTGCAGGCTTCCCAAACCCACTGCATGCCCTGATTTTGCAAAAAAATGAGCGAAAAATGGCCCGTTTTTTGCAAAACTTGGGGCGTTTTTGCCTTCCCCCACCCCCTAGGAGTGTTCTGCAGGCTTCACAAACCCTCTGCATGCCCTGATTTTGCAAAAAAAAAACCGGGGCGTTTTTTGCAAAAATTGGGGCGTTTTTGCCTTCCCCCACTCCCTAGGAGTGCTCTGCAGGCTTCCCAGATCCTCTGCATGCCCTGCTTTTGCAAAAAAACGAGCGAAAAACAGGCTGTTTTTTGCAAAAACTGGGGTGTTTTTGCCTTCTAATTACCCCATCTAGCATGACTGGAGGAGGAATTCTGGGAGTTGAGGTCCACTAGTCTTAAAGCTGTCAAGTTTGAAGACCCCTGGATTAGGGGTTAAGGGTGAAAGGGTCTTCAAACTTGGCAACTCCCATTCCTGAGCTAGCATGACTGGAGGAGGAATTCTGGGAGTTGAAGTCCACTAGTCTTAAAGCTGTCAAGTTTGAAGTTTGTAAAAAGTGTACATGGTTGTAAAAAGTATACATGGTTGTAAAAAGTATTATGCTATACTGGTATTTTATTAAATAATATATTACTACACCATTTGGTTCAGAATACTTTTTTCCTTGTTTTCCTCCTCTAAAATCTAGATGCATCTTATACTTCGGTGCGTCTTATACTTCGAAAAATGCGGTATATAACTATATAACTATATATATGTTAATATAATATATATGAATCGCAGTGGCACAGAATGCAGTCCTGCAGACTACTTCTGCTGCTCACCGGTTGCCAGCAGTTTGGCAGATCGAATCTCATCAGGCTCAAGGTTGACTCAGCCTTCCATCCTTCCGAGGTTGGTAAAATGAGGACCCAGATTGTTGGGGGCAATATGCTGACTCTGTAAACCGCTTAGAGAGGGCTGTAAAAGCACTGTGAAGCGGTATATAAGTCTAAGTGCTATTGCTATAAGTTAATATGCTAATATAATATATATGAACATACAGGCAGCCCTTGACTTACTACAGCAATTGAGCCCAATTGATCCATTCCTACTCCCACACTTCCTCTGGATTTCCAGAGGAAAAATTGAAGACTACAGGAACCATTTGCACTACTCAGGTGACAGAGGTGGGATTCAGCAGGTTCTGACCAGTTCTGGAGAACCGGTAGCGGAAATTTTGAGTAGTTCGGAGAACCGGTAAATATCACCTCTGGCTGGCCCCGCCCCATCTATTCTCTGCCTCCTGAGTCCCAGCTGATTGGGAGGAAATGGGGATTTTGCAGTATCCTTCCCCTGCCACACCCAGCAAGCAATGCCCAGCAAGCCACGCCCACAGAACCAGTAGTAAAAAAATTTGAATCCCACCACTGTCAGGTGACCCTGAAGATACAGATAAACCCTCAAGTGCTTCAACAACCCTCCCAAAGGATGCAAATGACCAGCTGTCTGCAAGGAGTATAAATCCTTCCACTCCCCACTATCCTGTCAGAGCTGAAGAAGCTTCTTGGATGAGAAGCGAAACATCTTCAAAAGAAAAAACAAGAAAGTCCAGTTGCCTCCTGAAAAAGCACCTTTGGGACAAAAGGGGATCACATGACCCCGGGACACTGCCACAATCATAGATAGGAGTCAGTTGCTTGAAAGATATTCATCTATTTTCGACTATCTAACATTCAGGGGTGGCCAAACTATGGTTCTTTGAGGACCTGTGGACTTCAACTCCCAGAATTCCTGAGCTAGCCATGCATGCATGGCTGGCTCAGGAATTTTGGGAGTTGAAGTCCACAGGTCCTCAAAGAGCTGTAGTTTGGCCACCCCTGAATTCTAACTCCTGTCTTTTATACAAGTTAGAGTAAAGTTAGAGTAAAAATTATGAAAAGATGTTTTGATAACTTCATTACCTGTTATTACATTGCTGCCTTCACAAATTTTCTCCACCGTTTTCTTTTCCCCTTCCTTTCTTAGTTTATATGCCAACCATATGCCAGATGCCTGGATTTTGATCATGGGACCATGAACAACAGTGTGAACAACAGTCATAAGTCGCTTCTTTCACTGCTGGTGTGACTTTGAACGGTCACTGAATGAACTTTGGTAAGTCAAGGATTACCTGTATTTATTTTTAAGGCTGTCCTTGGGGTAACTGATGCTCTTTAACTGGGTTGGACAACTTTGTCCATCTCTATGGGGGAACTCTGAGAATTCTGCATGCCTTGGAAAGCAGTAAGATGGGAGAGCTGACATGTCTGATTTTTACACTGTTGTCCCAGGGGTGAAATCCAGCAGGTTCTGACAGGTTCTGGAGAACCAGTAGCGGAAATTGTGAGAGATAGCGGAACCAGTAGCGGAAATTGTGAGAGGCAAATACCACCTCTGGCTGGCCCCAAGAGTGGAGTGGGAATGGAGATTTTGCAATATCCTTCCCCTGGAGTGGGGTGGGAATGGGGATTTTGCAGTATCCTTCCCCCAGGAGTGGAGTGGGAATGGAGATTTTGCAATATCCTTCCCCTGGAGTGGGGTGAGAATGGAGATTTTGCAATATCCTTCCCCCAGGAGTGGGGTGGGAATGGAGATTTTGCAATATCCTTCCCCCAGGAGTGGGGTGGGAATGGGGATTTTGCAGTATCCTTCCCCTGGAGTGGGGAGGGAATGGGGATTTTGCAGTATCCTTCCCCTGGAGTGGGGAGGGAATGGGGATTTTGCAGAATCCTTCTCCTGCCACGCCCACCAAGCTACGCCCACCAAGCCACACCAAGCCCACCAAGCCATGCCCACAGAACTGGTAATAAAAAAAAATTGGATTTCACCACTGTGTTGACCGTATCGGGATAGGCAAACGACACCCTTTTCCCTTTCAGCTCTGACAACGGATCATCATCTCTCTATGTGATCATGCAACTATCACTCCAGAAGGTCCCAGGGCTATCACAGCATGATTCAGCAAATGATGACATAAGGAGCACAAGTGGTTGTAAACAAGCAGGGACAGCTATGGAAAGGGGAAGGGAGGTCTGCATAAGGTCTCCATAATACGTGGGACATTCCTTGAACGCGGAGACGCGAGTAGGACAGAACGAGGGGTTAGGAGCTCAGTGAACCAAGATGGGGGGATCCTAGCTTAGGCTCTTAATTTAACCCTTCCATTCATTCAAACTAATTGAATGGATCATCAGCCAACCGGTTTTTCTCCCTGCCTCCAGCCCCTTGATGCAATGCTTTGCTTTAGGCTTTTCATGAGCTGGTCCAGCGCCAGGGATGAGTCAGGGAGGGGATTAGCTTTGTTGATGCTAAACCGCTTAACTGCCCACAGAGCTGCATTCCAACCCGGGATTCCCAAACCCACAGATTTGAGGTCAAAATATAAACAAGTTCATTTCATGAAGGTCAAGAGTCTTCCTACAATGAAAACTCTACTTAAAAACAACATACAGTACCATGAGGAGTCTCCTGGACTTATGGTGAGAGGCAGAGGTGGGATTCACATAACTTACCTACCGGTTCGCCCAGCACCGAAAATGTGAACGCATGCAAATGGCCAGTGGTGGGTTCCTACCGGTGTGGTCTTGCCTGTTCGTCGCCGCAGAGCAGAAGAAGCTGTTGGCGTTCGCTGTGTGGGGTTTCCCCTGCCCGCTTTCCCCGCACGCCGGGACGCCGCCGTTTGCATTCTTTTGCCCTCTGCGCATGCGCAAAGCATTCTGCCCTTGCGCAGAGGGCAAAAGAATGCAAATGGCGTCGTCCCGGCGGGCGGGGAAAGCGGGCGGGGGAAGCCCCGCGCCGCGAACGCCAACAGTTTCTTCGGCTCTGCAGCGACAAACAGGCAAGACCGCACCGGTAGGAACCCACCACTCAAATGGCCTTCCATGCATGCGCTTTGCTCGCACGCGTTTTCAAGCCGCACGCTTGCACCCATGCACGCAGCTTGAAAATGTGGCATGCACTCAGCTTGAAAATGTGCATGCGCAGCACTCAAAGACCACCCTCGGTGTCAGCGCTGGTGAGGTGAGCTGTTGTTTAGCTCAGCTGAGGCGCACAATTCGCTCTGGCACACGAATTGGCTGAGCTAAACAAAAGGGAAATATAGGACAGGGAATGGGGACAGAAGGGCAGGGTCAGCCAGAGATGGTATTTGCTGGTTCTCCGAACTACTCAAAATTACCGCTACCGGTTCGCCCAAACCGGTCAGAACCAGCTGAATACCACCTCTGGTGACAGGGATAAGAAGGATTGTGCCTCAAAGGTAATAATAATAATAATAATAATAATAATAATAATAATAATAATAATAATAATAATAATAATAATAATAATAATAATAATAATAATAATAATAATAATAATAATAATAATAATAATAATAATAATAATAATAATAATAATAATAACAGAGTTGGAAGGGACCTTGGAGGTCTTCTTGTCCAACCCCCTGCTTACTCAGGAAACCCTACACTAGTTCAGACAGATGGTTATCCAACATCTTCTTAAAAATGTCTAGTGTTGGAGCATTCACAACTTCTGGAGGTAAGCTGTTCCACTGATTACCGTATTTTTCGGAGTATAAGACGCACCGGAGTATAAGACGCACCGGAGTATAAGACACACCTTAGTTTTTGGGGAGGAAAATAGGGAAAAACAATCTGCCTACCAGGTATTCATCTGGCTAGCATCCTTAGTCTGGTCAGCTTCAGCACATTATTTTATCTCCTGGTTAGGACTTAAAAAAACCTTCTTCTGAGAGTAACAATGAAAGAGCCTGCAAGCCAGTAAGAGCTGGGAAGATCGTTAGCACCTGGTTAGGGCTAAAAAAAAAACCTTATTCGGAGCAGCTGCAGCACATTATTTTATCTCCTGGTTAGGATTTAAAAAAACCTTCTGAGAGAGTAACAATGAAAAAGCCTGCAAGAGCTGGGAAGATCTGTTAGCACCTAGTTAGGGCTGGAAAAAAAAGCTACATTCGAAGTATAAGACGCACCTGAATTTTCAGCCACTTTTAGAGAGGAAAAAGGTGCGTCTTATACTCCAAAAAATATGGTAATTGTTCTAACTGTCAGGAAATTTCTCCTTAGTTCTAAGTTGCTTCTCTCCTTGATTGGTTTCCACCCATTGCTTCTTGTTCTACCCCCAGGTGCCTTGGAGAAAAGTTTGACTCCCTCTTCTTTGTGGCGACCCCTGAGATATTGGAACACTGCTATCATGTCACCCCTGGTCCTTCTTTTCATTAAACTAGACATACCCAGTTCCTGCAACCGTTCTTCATATGTTTTAGCCTCCAGTCCCCTAATCATTTTTGTTGCTCTTCTCTGCACTCTTTCTAGAGTCTCAACATCCTTTTTACATCGTGGCGACCAAAACTGTATGCAGTATTCCAAGTGTGGCCTTACCGAGGCATTATAAAGTGGTATTAACACTTCGCGTGATCTTGATTCTATCCCTCTGTTAATGCAGCCTAGAAATGTGTTGGCTTTTTTGGCAACTGCTGCACACTGCTGGCTCATATTTAAATGGTTGTCCACTAGGACTCCAAGATCCCTCTCACAGTTACTACTGTTGAGCAAGGTACCACATATACTGTACCTGTGCATTTTGTTTTTCTTGCCTAAATGTAGAACCTTACTTTTTTCACCATTGAATTTCATTTTGTTTGATAGCGCCCAATGTTCAAGTCTGTCAAGATCCTTCTGTATCTTGAACCTATCTTCTGGAGAGTTGGCTATTCCTGCCAGTTTGGTGTCATCTGCAACCTACAGAACCTACAGAAGTGACTACAGCACTTGGCACATCAAGATGGTGGCCTCCAGGAGCTCAGACGGATGAACGGATGGACAGCAACAGAAGCAGCAAGAAGCTGATGGAAAGTATTGTGTGCAAGCCTGCTGCTTTCCGATGTGGTAGATGAAAAGTGCCTGTCACAATGTCCCAAAGGTGCTTTTTTTCAAGAGGCAACTGGACTTTCTGGTTTTTCTTTGAAGACGTTTCGCTTCTCATCCAAGACGCTTCTTCAGCTCTGACTGGATTCCCCTCCATCCACTCAGAGCTGAAGAAGCATCTTGGATGAGAAGCGAAACGTCTTCAAAGAAAAACAAGAAAGTCCAGTTGCCTCTTGAAAAAGCACCTTTGGGACAACTATGACTGAGTAATCCCCATAGAAATGTGCCTCTCACAATGTCAGGGTACACCTAGAATAGAATCTCTTCCCCCCCTCCTCCTTCTCCTCCTTCCAAAATCAGAATCAAAATAGGATTTTTTTTAATATATCATCTTGGAGCTGCTGATTCAGTTCCACAGAGGAATGACTGAGTCTGTCATCTGCACCTCTATCACTGTCTGGTTTGGTTCTACAACCCAATAAGACAGACATAGACTTCAGAGGATAATTAGAACTGCAGAAAAAACAATTACTGCCAACCTGCCTTCCATTGAGGACCTGTATACTGCACGAGTCAAAAAGAGGGCCGTGAAAATATTTACGGACCCCTCGCATCCTGGACATAAATTGTTTCAACTCCTACCCTCAAAGCGTCACTACAGAGCACTGCACACCAAGACAACTTTACACAAGAACAGTTTTTTCCCAAATGCCATCACTCTGCTTAACAACTAATTCCCACAACACTGTCAAATTATCTACTAAGACTGTATTACTATTATTCTTCTCATCCTTCCTATTACCTAATTCCTCCCACTTATGACCATAACCTTATTGCTTGTATCTCTACGATTTGTATTGTTTTATTTGTTTCCTAGTATGATTTGATTGCTTATGCTTATGCTTTGATTTACCTATGACTATCACTAAGTCTTGTACCTCATGATTCTTGATAAATGTATCTTTTCTTTTATGTACACTGAGAGCATATGCACCAAAGACAAATTCCTTGGGTGTCCAATCACACTTGGCCAATAAAGAATTCTATTCTATTCTATTCTATTCTATTCTATTCTATTCTATTCTATTCTATTCTATTCTATTCTATTCTATTCTATTCTATTCTCCGTTGTGATCACTCCTCTCTCTCTCTCTCTCTCTCTCTCCCTCCCTCTCTCTCTCTCCCTTCCTCCCTTCCTCCCTTCCTCCCTTCCTCCCTTCCTCCCTTCCTCCCTCCCTCCCTCTCTCCCTCTCTTTCTCTCTCTCCCTCCCTCCCTCCCTCTCCCTCCCCCCTCTCTCTCCCTCCCTCCCTCTCCCTCTCTCTCTCTCCCTCCCTCCCTCCCTCCCTCTCCCTCCCTCTCTCTCTCTCTCCTAAACAGCAGCATTGTTTAAATAATACTGAGTCACTGAGTCACTAGCCAAGCTAAGTCAAGGACAACTTTCTCTATATCTAAGCAGAAACCAAAGAAAGATATACAATAAAAACTATTCTGATTTTTGACAAGAAAATCTCTCATAAATAGAAGTTTGATTAACCTTCATTACTGAGTTCGAACTCCAGGCATGTGCTATTCATTCCATCCATTTATAAATTGGATTCTAGTCATTTCCTTGGCTGGACCTGCAGCTCTCTTCTCCAAGTTCAAATGATAATAAAGTTTCACTTAGCAACATACATTTTGAGCTCAGTTGTGGTTGTAACTCGAGGATTGCCTGTATTTATTGCCCATTTGGGCACCCCGCTTATAGATGAAGGGGAGAGCAGGGAGGTGCCCACAAATCCTGTCCTTCCATCATGTCACAGCATTTTCCATGGCCAGTTGAAGAGAAGTTGAACAGAATAACAGAGTTGGAAGGGACCTTGTGGGTCATCTAGTCCAACCCCCTACCCAAGCAGGTGACCCTACCTACACCATTTCTGACAGATGGAAGTCCAGTCCAGGGGTGGGTTCCTAATTTTTTTACTGCCACTCTGTGGGCGTGGCTTATTTTGTGGGTGTGGCTTGCCAGCTATGTAACTGGGTGGGCGTGGCTTGCTGGCCATGTGACTGGGTGGGCATGGCTTTTCGGACTGCTGAAGGGAGGGGAACTGAGATAGGTCCTGCCGCCCGTTCCCCCTCCCCTCAGCAGCTCAAGAAGCCTCAAACGTGCGAAAATGCCTAGGATCATCACCGCGCGCTTGTGGCTTCTCAGACTGCTGAAGGGAGGGGAATGGAGATAGCTCCTGCCCCCCATTCTTTCAGCGTCTCATGCGCTCCCTCAGCCATCCTCCCCTGCTTGGACTCACTGTGGGGTAGGAAGGCAGCGCATGCGCAGTGCCGGAAGCTCGGCTTCTGGGCATGGGCAGAAGAATTTTTTTTAAAAAAATCAAAAAAAATTTTTGAAAAAAATGGCGGCACCTAGGCACCTGCAACCGACCACACCGGTACTGTGACATCACCAGCGAGCCGCTACCGGTGCTATAGAGTGGACTGCACCAGTAGGAACCCACCACTGGTCCAGTCTCTTCTTGAAAGCTTGTTGAAGGTCTCAGATGGAGAACTCTATGCATCCAGCCTGATCTCATGCTTCAGAATCCTATAATATACAACATTCCAGAGAAGGGAATACCTTAATGCAGGGGTCCTCAAACTTGGCAACTTTAAGACTTGTGGACTTCAACTCCCAGAATTCTCCGGCCAGCTATGCTCAGTTTGGGGACCTCTGCCTTAATGTATTGGATAGCATTCCTCTCTGCAGCTATGGATGGAAAACAGAGCTCAGGATCATCATAAAGGTGATGGAGCCAGGTAGCTCAGCTCATGTCCCCATTCTGTGCAGGCAATCCTCGACTTGCGACCCACAATTGAGCCCAAAATTTCTGTTGCTTCGTAGGACATTTTAAAAGTGAGTTTTACTCCATTTTACGACCTTTCTTGCCACAGTTGCTAAGTGAATCACTGCCGTTGTTAAGTTAGCCACGGGGTTCTTAAGTGAATCTGGCTTCCCCATGGACTTTGCTTGTCAGAAGGATAGATAGATAGATAGATAGGTAGGTAGGTAGGTAGGTAGGTAGGTAGGTAGGTAGGTAGGTAGGTAGGTAGATAGATAGATAGATAGATAGATAGATAGATAGATAGATAGATAGATAGATAGATAGATAGATAGATAGATAGATAGATAGATAGACAGAGAAAGAAAGAAAGAAAGAAAGAAAGAAAGAAAGAAAGAAAGAAAGAAAGAAAGAAAGAAAGAAAGATAAGAGAGGGGGGGTATTATTCTTTTCTGAAGCATTTGAGAATCACCACTTGGCTGTCTAGTCACTAGTGGACTATCTGGACCAATGTTTGAGTTGCTTATCTTTCTATTTTTCCTCCAGATTATAGATTTCCCTCAGAGCAAAGCTAAAGCTTGGGAAGATATAATCAGATAATTCCCTATGACGTCTGGGGTTTTTAAATTGATGAGCAAGACATGCCTAATTATTTGAACTTTTGGAAGAGACAGTGAGTAGTTGGAGTGTAGGGCAGGGAAGGAGGTGGAACAGATCCAACTGCTTGTAGTGAAGGGCGGAGATGATTCAGCCAAGGAGACATGTGAGAAGTTGATGTAAATCTGGCATGTAGGATTCTCTTTCATTAAAAAGGAGTTTTATGTATACATCTCTATCCACTCTCACACACATACTTACACCGTTCATCATCATGAGTTGCGATGATGACCCTTAACTCTGAGACACGTCACAAAAAATAAAACTGCAAAATAAATTTAGGATAATATATATATATATATATATATATATATATATATATATATATATATATATATATATATATATATATATATATATATATATGTATGTTTATGGAGCTAATATAGAATATAGAGCTCTGTAGAGCTCCGATCTGCTGGACAGAAAAATAAGAATTATTTCTATCGGATTACAGGGAGTCAACCTTACGACCACAAGTGAGGCCAAAATGTCTGTTGCTAAGTGAGACATTTTTTAAGTGAATTTCCCCCCACTTTATGACCTTCTCTGCCACAGTTGTTAAGTGAATCACTGCAGTTAGTTTACTGTTATGCATGTTTACCAGACTCCTACATCTAAGCCTACGGTAGATCAGTTTTCACTGCGAACGGAATCTGACATTTCTTTTACAGTACTGTTTTCCCTCTTCCCGGCTTGGCCTCGGACTTCAAATTCCCTACGCACGAAGTCAAAGCCAATATTATCTAACGGTTGGGAGCCAAGAAGGATATGTCTCACAGCTGAACGAGAAAAAGGGAAGCTGAGTACATTTTAAGGAAATGCCCAGGCTGCTTGCATGCTTTGAGCTAAAAACAACAACACAACATTTCTTCGCCGTGTGTAAAATTTGCATCTCAGTCAAGCCAGTTGCCAACTTGTACAACACCACAGGCTTTCCCCCTGCTCAGATTATAACTAGTTAGTGACACAGTTGTAAAGTGAATCTGGCTTCGCTCTTGACTTGCCTTCAGACGTTGTGGGTGCTTCATCACTGGAGGTTTTTAAGAAGAGACTGGGCAGTCACTTGTCTGAAATGGTATAGGATCTCCTGCTTGAGCAAGGGGCTGGACTAGAAGACCTCCAAGGTCCCTTCCAGCTCTATTCTGATTCTGGTTCGATTTCTGATTCTGATTCCGACTCTGCTTATCACAAGGTCGCAAAAGGGGATCACATTGTTGGAAGAAAAATCCTATCTGGTTCCAAGCCGGGAGAAGAAGAAAAAAACCCCGCTGGAAATAAAATGGAGGCTGGCTACAAGGAAAGAAGGTCTCTGTTTATTTGGTTTTCCAGAAACTTCAGTGACAGCAGCAATGTTTCCAGGGTGGCTGACCAATTGGCTGGGTGGATTTTTAATAGGGCTCTGGGGTTTGGTGATTGAGATGCTCCAGCGGGTTGTGCAGTCTAGTGAGCCTTGCCCAGTGGTGATATTCAGCCGGTTCGGACCAGTTCGAGCAAACTGGTAGCGGAAATTTTGAGTAGTTCGAAGAACCGGCAAATATCACTTCTTCTGCAGCTGCTTGCTACCGCTTACACGCGTTGCCCCCCCCACCAGCCTCTGTTTCACTATCAGAGGCCTTCGGAAAGGCCTGTGCAGCTGAGAAACGAGCTCTGGATTAACAGCGAAAGGCCTCTGATGGTGAAATGGGCACCACGTGTGTCAATCCGGAGCTCGTTTCTCAGCTGCAGAGGGCTTTCCTGAAGGCCTCGGATAACGAAATGGAGGCCGGGGGGGCTCCGCACATGAGCGGCGGCAAGCAGCTGCAGAAGTGGGTCGGCAGCAGCCACACCAGTGGTGGGTTCCTAGCGGTGCTGTCGACTCTGCCGCACCGGTAGCGCCCGGCAGATTATGCAATTTGTGCGCGATGGCTCCGGTTCCGTCTTCACCGGTCCGTCGCACGTCGCCATCTTTTTTTCAGAATTTTTGGGCTTTTTTTGCTTCCTGCGCATGCGTGGAAGCAAAATTGCGCGCATAGTGAGCGAGCGCACGCACAATATGTGGCAATGCACGTGCAGCGCACCGGTACCAAGGTAAGAGAGCAACCCGCCCCTGGGCCACACGTGCTCCTGCTGGGCAGGGCTGTTTGTGCGGTCGCTGCCACGAGGTCAGATAGTAGGAAAGACATTCCTGAAAATAAGACTTAATGCCTCTTTTAGAGGCCACCTCATGTCTGGGCTTGAAAGCTAAGTGAGATTGGTTACAATGTACAGTACGTAGGAGATCACCAGAAAATCTCAGAGCTTTAGGCTAGACTGGGAAAAAAAACCTCAACACTCCCTAGAAAAAAGGAATGGCAACCTTTCTCTATACTGCTGCCAAGATATTTGCATCCATGTGCTTATAACACTACACAGGGTTGGCTTGATTGCAAAGCATCTATCTTACAGTAAATATTTCTATATGACCTAGCCCATATCTTTCTTTCCTCAGGACTACCATTCCCTGGGCCGTGAATTTTGGGACTGAACAAAAAATATTTAAAATCAATATGAAGCCTACTTTACAACATGTTCAGCTCTAGCTTAACAATGAGGATTTAGACTACCGTATTTTTCGGAGTATAAGATGCACCTTTTTGCCCCCAAAAAGAGAGTGAAAATGTCGGTGCGTCTTATACACCAAATACAGCCATTTTTGGCCTCGCGAAGACCCACCCCCGCATCCAATTTTTGTGAAAAACGGGGGCATTTTTGCCTTCCCCCACCCCCTAGGAGCGCTCTTCTGGCTTCCCAAACCCTCGGCATGCCCTGTTTTTGCAAAAAAAAAAAAAAAAAAAGGCAAAAAATGGGCCATTTTTCGCAAAAACAGGGGTGTTTTTGTCTTCTAATTATCCATGTAGCATGACTGGAGGAGGAATTCTGGGAGTTGAAGTCCACAAGTCTTAAAGCTGTCAAGTTTGAAGTTTGTAAAAAGTGTACATGGTTGTAAAAAGTATTCTGCTATACTGGTATTTTATTAAATAATATATTACTATACCATTTGGTTCAGAATACTTTTTTCCTTGTTTTCCTCCTCTAAAATCTAGGTGCGTCTTATACTCCGGTGCGTCTTATACTCCGAAAAATACGGTAAATGTTTGGCTGTTGAGGCTAACTTTATGGCGTAGGAAAGTATTGGCTCTGGCTTTGCTTAGTCCACATTTCTTGTTATTTTTCTTCCTGTGATCTTCAGGGCGTCTTATGTTGGCACAAAAACTCTGGTTTCTTTTTAGAAATACTGTCCATTTTCTTTGGTAATTTGCTAATCACAAAAAGTTCAACTGCTGCTTGAAATATCATCATCCTCATCCTCATCCTCATCCTCATCATTCTAGCCATTGTCTATCCATTGCAGGATGAAGGCCTCTTCTGCATGTTTCCAACCAATACAGTCCTGAGCTTTCTTTTGCCAATTGGGGCCTGCCATACCTGCTGATCTCATCGATCCATCTTGTTTTAGGTCTCTTTCATGGACGCTTTTTATCAACAAGCTTTTTATGAAAATAGCAATAGCCCGCAGTGCCTCTGCTACCAAAAATGGGGCACGGAGAGGCCATGCGCCCCATTCTGGGCCTGGACAGCCTCCTGCAGCACTCTCTGGCAGCCAAAACGGGGCAGGGGGGGCGCACGGGGGAGGGCAAACCCTGTTTTGGGTGCCAGAGTGCTGCAGGAGGCCGTCCTTGACTCAGAAGGTTATAAAAGGGAGGAAAGGTAAAATATTTTATCTTTCAGGCTTGGAGGATTCTGCTACTATAGCCTATGTCAATGATTTATAGTTCTAGTTTTCCGATGGAGTCAGTTTCTTGATCTTGTCTCTCTCTCTCTCATAAGGTGATCAAGTAGATCAAGTAAGTATAAAAAAAAAACAAAATCACAGAAATGTACGCCTCTCTATTTTTATAAGTGTATAAAACCATGTGTGCGGAGGTGCAGTCCCGTGTCACGCCCACCATGGCCATGCCCACCATGACCATACCTGCCCAGCCACGCCCCCCTCCCCCAGCCCTCTGAGGTCAAACACAACCCTGATGCGGCCCTCAATGAGATCAAGTTTGACATCCCTGGGGTAGAGGGAGGGAGGGAGGGAGGGAGGGAGGGAAGGAAGGAAGGAAGGAAGGAAGGAAGGAAGGAAGGAAGGAAGGAAGGAAGGAAGGAAGGAAGGAAGGAAGGAAGGAAGGAAAATTCTGAAACTTAGGATGACCACATCTGGATACAAAACTCTAGACAGCCAGTTGACGGCAATTATTTTCTATAATTCTTTACTCTAATACGATGGTCTAGTAACGTCACTGAAAATCACATTACCTGTTCAATTTCATTCCCTCCCCCCCCCCGAAGGGTTGCCTGTGCAGACATGGGAGTATACCCTATAAACTTGCCCATCCTTTCAATTGACTTTTTAAACAAATGTAACCTTCCCAGTTCATTTCTAAACTCGGGAGGCCCTCGCCGTTTCCTTTGCTGGGTCAGCGTTTTCCACTGGCAGTTCCTCTTGCCCCACCCAGGATGCCCAAATTCTCAGAACCAACATCAGCTGCCCTTTCATCATATGGCCGTGGGGAGGGGAGGGGAGGGATGGCCTCGCCCTTCTTAATGGCAGGGTGAGCCCAGGACAAGGCTCTGCATGTAGGAAGCTTCACGGCTGGAGCAGTAAAAGAAAGGGCACACCTAAATCTCTAAAATTTATGCACTCTTGGAGTTATTATTACCAGCCATAATAGATACAATAGCTCCAGCATAAGATAGATATTGGCTGGATTCAGTCATTGCACTAAGCCAGGGGTCAGCAACCCGCAGCTCTGGAGCCGCATGTGGCTCTTTCATCCCTCTGCTGCGGCTCCCTGTCACTCAAAATATGCGTCACAACTGCCAATGTGTGATACATGCTGGCACGCGATTTATTAAGCTTTTTGACCCCCAGTAGGCCAACTATGGATAAATCCAAGAAAAGAAAAGTTTCAGAAGAAAACAGAATCTTTAATTCAATTATATATGCTAGCTTTGTGGCCGCTCAGGAAATAGTCAAGCACGGGAAGAGTTTTGTGGCTCCCAGTATTTTCTTTTCTGTGGGAAAGGGGTCCAAATGGCTCTCTGAATGTTTAAGGTTGCTGACCCCTGCACTAAGCTTTCGTTTGTTTTATTGAATAAAGCAGAATGGGATGGGTTTCCAAAATCTGCTTTAGGAAGCCCACCCCCACCCCCCGCCGAGAATGAAATATTTGGGAGAATATTAATGATGAGAGTCTCTGTGGAGTGGGCGGCATACAAATGCAACTAATAAATAAATAAATAAATAAATAAATAAATAAATAAATAAATAAATAAATAAATAAATAAATAAATAAATAAATAAATAAATAAATAAATAAATAAATAAATAAATAAATAAAAGAGGCAGAATATTATATTTCCCCAAATGAGAAATAGATAAACATGTTCTTAAAGGCAGAAAGCACCCCCCCCCCAGTCTTCCTGCATAGTGAAACAGCCTCAAGCAGAAGAGGCTGCTCCTTAGGAATGCAGATTTTGTATCCATTTAGAAAGCCTGGACCATCCTATTCATGAACAAAAGCCCTTCGGCCACAGCTCCCACAGACTGGGATTAAGAATTTACATTCCCCCCACCCAAATTCTAAGAACAGGACATGACCTCTAGCACATAATAGAATTAACCCACCACCATTAGAATAGCAAAAGGCACAAGGCTCACTACACTGTGCAACCCCCTGGAGCATCTCAGAACCCTACAGGACAGTGATGGCGAACCTTTTTTGGTTCACGTGCCAAAAGGGGGGGTGCGCGCGCTAGCGCGCGCACATGTACCCACACCCATTCCCTCCACCCCATGCATGCACACAACCCCCCCATGCTGCCCCCTGCGCATGTGCGCGCACACACACACACACGCAAAGGCCTTACCGAAGCCTGGGACGGTAAAAAATGACGAAACGGGCAAACCGGAAGTTTGGAAAAATGCACTTCCGGTTTGTCCGTTGGGGTGTTTTTTGCACTCCGGGGCTTCAGGAAGCTTCCCTGAACCCTCTGGAGTGCTAAAAACAGCCTAATGGCAAACCGGAAGTGCCTTTTCCGAACTTCCGGTTTGCCCATTTCGTCGTTTTTTGCATTCCAGAGCTTCAGGAAGCTTCCCTGAACCCTCCGGAGTGCGAAAAACAGCACAACGGCAAACCGGAAGTGTGTTTTTCCAAACTTCCAGTTTGCCCGTGGAGCTGACAGGGCAACGCCTCGCGTGCCCTCCGATATGGCTCCGCGTGCCACCTGTGGCACGCGTGCCATAGGTTCACCATCACTGCTATAGGAAATGTCCCGTTTACGGCCACAATTGGGACCAAAATTTATGTTGCTAAGCGAGAAATGTGTTAAGTGAGTTTTGCCCCATTTTACGACTTTTCTTGCCACATTTGTTAAGCGAATCACTGCAGCTGTTAAATTAATAACATAGTTGTTACAGTAAGTGAATCTGGCTTCCCAATTGTCTTTGCTTGTCAGAAGGTGGCAAAAGGGGATCATATGACCCCCGGGACACTGCAACTTTCTGCTTTTTAAGCTTGGCAGTTTTCTTGCAGACGTTTCATTACCAAACTACGTAACATCATCAGTGCTAGGAAGGAGTGGGATTTGCTCTCAGTTTATATTCTAGGACAGTGTTTCCCAACCTTGGCAACTTGAAGATATCTGGACTTCAACTCCCAGAATTCCCCAGCCAGCATTCTGGGAGTTGAAGTCCAGATATCTTCAAGTTGCCAAGGTTGGGAAACACTGTTCTAGGACAATGATGGTTAACCTTTTCCGCACCAAGTGCCCAAAGCGCGTGTGCCCACGCGCGAATGTACACGGGTACACCCGAACCCCCAAAATGCAATGCATGTGTGGGCCCCGCACATGCAGCCCCGCACTTGTGCCCCACCCCTGTGCATGAGCATGCGGGGGGGGGCTGCACCTTCCCACCCCCCCATGCATGCGCGCACGGCCCCTCGCATGTGCCCCACCCCTGTGCATGCACACACGGGCCTCCTGCATGCACCCCACCCCCTGCATATGTGCGGCAGAGGAGGTGTGCGCACATGCACAGCGGAGCTGAACTGGGGCGACAGCTCGCGTGCCCACAGAGAGGGCGGTGCGTGTCACCTGTGACATGGGTGCCATAGGTTCGCCATCACGGTTCTAGGAGTTTGCCCTGTCAGTGTTGATGGGGGTGATTTTAGAGGTTCTTTAGTTGGACTGTTTACTATTGGCTTGTTTGGCAGTTTCTTGATTGGGGTATACAGGTAGTCCTCAACGTATTACCACAATTGAGCCCAAAATTTATGTTGCTAAGTGATAAATGTGTTACGTGAGTTTTGCCCCATCTAGCGACTTTTCTTGTCACATTTGTTAAGTGAATCACTGCAGTTGGTTAAGTGAGTCAGACGGTTGTTAAGTGAATCTGGCTTCCTTATTGACTTTGCTTGTCAGAAGGTAGCAAAAGGGGATCACGTGCCCCCCCTCCCCCCGGGCAGGACACTGCAACCGTCATAAATATGTACCAGATGCCAAGCATCCAAATGTAAATCACATGAGCGTAGGGATGCTGCAACAGTCATAAGTGTGAGAAATGATCCTAAGTCACTTTTTTCAGTGCCGTTGTTAACTTTGAACGGTCACTAAACAAACTGTTGTAAGTCAAGGACTAGTTTACTTCTTGACTGTTGGTCTGATGTTAATCTATGTTCATCTGGGGTGCTGATTGCTGGTGGGGAGGTGTTTTTAATGTAGCCTACTGATAAGTTGCCAAAAGAACAATGATAGTCAGAATTTCATTCTAGGCATGATGATGAATTTCTCTGTAGAGCCACAAATGGTTGTGTAGAGCCACAAAGCATGCTTTCATAAGCTTAGCTGGACAGATTCAAGGACGCAGCTTCAGATAGAGAAATTATTTTTCCTACAGATGCAAAAACAAGCATTTGTAAGAACGATCAACAACTGCAGAATCTAATCCTATTTTCTTTATCAGCCCCAAGAATTTTAACCCTGCTTCCCTTTGCTTCCTCCTTCTCTTTATGGGGTAAAATGGATCCATTTCTTCACTCTGGGCATCTCCTGCTAAAGACTTTTATTTCTCGTTTTCCAAAAGCTCCAACTCATAGTCTTCCCTTTCTGGAAAGAGTTTTAAACTAATTTGGGAAGGATTGGGAAGTGGAGACAGTCTGGTGCAGAGATTCTCATGGCTTAGAAACCGCAATCGATGAGTTTGCACAACATGTTAAAACAGAACACAAACAATCCCCTTAAGACTTGATGCAATATATGAACCAAACTTTTCAGTATGGCACTAACAACCTCATCATTAAAGAAATCTGCAATTATAGAGTTGTTTTAGGAAGACTAATATAAGAGCTAGAACTGTTTAAAAGAATAAGAACAACAATTAAGAAATCTGCAAAGTAGTTTCCCCCCCTTTAAAAAAACACTTTAGACTCTGCTGTTTCACAACTTCAATGTAGTACTCAGTTGCATTATTGCATAAAATAAGGAAACAGGGGAAAAACAAATTTCAAGACCATGCAATGGCAAATAACAATAACAGAGTTGGAAGGTTTCTAGTCCAACCTCCTGCTCAAGCAGGAAACCCTATAACCATTTCAGACAAATGGTCATGCAATCTCTTCTTTAAAACCTCCAATGTTGGAGGAGCACCCATAACTTCTGGAGGCAAGTTGTTCCACTGGCTCATTGTTCTCACTATCAGGACATTTTTCCTTATTTCTAAATTGGTTTTCTCAATTAGTTTCCATCCGTTGCTTCTTGTCCTGCCTTCAGGGGCTTTGGAGAATAGGTTGACCCCCTCTTCTTTGTGGCAACCCCTGAGATATCAGAACACTTCTATCATGTCAGCCTTTGTCCTACTTTTCATTAAACTAGTCATACCCAATTCTAGCAACAGTTTGTCATATGTTTTAGCCTCCAGTCCCCTAATCATCTTTGTTGCTCTTCTCTGCACTCTTTCTAGAGTCTCAACAACCTTTTTACATCGTGGCGACCAAACCTGAATGCAATATTCCAAGTGTGTCATTATAAAGTGGTACTAACACTTCACGTCATCTTGATTCTATCCTTCTATTAATGCAGCCGAGGATTGCATTGGCTTTTTTGGCAGCTGCAGCACTCTGCTGGCTCATATTCAAGTAATCGTCCGTTAGGACTCCAAGATCCCTCTTGCAGTTACTACTGTTGAGCCAGATATCACCTGTTCTAACCTTCCCTAGATGGTTGCACAGCATGTGAGTTGAGGTCTCCAATTTGTTGAAACTAGCCATCTTGAAATTGAGCCAGTTTGTGGACTTCAACTCCCAGAATTCAACATCCAGCTTTGCTGGCTGAGGAATTCTGGGAGTTGAAGTCCACAAGTCTTAAAGTTGCCAAGGTGGGAGACCCCTGGCTTAGTGGTTAAGGTATGAGGCTAGAAACTGGGAGAACATAAATCAGTGATGGCAAACCTTTTCAGCACCGAGTGCTGAAAAGGGAGCGTGTGCGCGCATGGGGGCCGCAACCCAGAAGAGGAGCTGCCCAGGGGGCATGCGCGTGCTGGGAAATGAACTTCCAGTTTCCGGCGCGCTCACCGGCCAGCTGGTCTTCCGGTTTCTGTGCACATGCGTGTGTGATGATCAGCTGGATCAGCATGATCAGCATGTGCACGCCAGAAACTGGAAGACCAGCTCTTCCGGTTTCTGGCACTGCCACACACACGAAGGCCAGCTGATCGTCACGCACACATGCACACCAGAAACCCGGAAGAGGATCGGGCAACGCCACGCGTGCCAGGCGATATGGCTCCATGTGCTGCTTCGGGTATGCATGCCATAGGTTTGCCATCACAGCCACAAGTTCTAGTCCCACCTTAGGCAATTTGAGCCAGTTACTCTCTCACTGCCAGAAAAGAGGCAATGGCAAACCACTTTTGAAATCTTGCCAAGAAAACTCCACTTGTTCAGACAGCCAACAGGAGTGACTGTCTGGACTTCTTTCTTCTGTTACCTTCCTTCCTTCCTTCCTTCCTTCCTTCCTTCCTTCCTTCCTTCCTTCCTTCCTTCCTTTTCTTTCTTTTTTTGGGGGGCGGTAGGGGTGTTTGTTAGATGGACAACTTTTCCAGGCCAAAATATTGGGATACATCTGTCATTTTCATTTTGTAAGACTGCTTCCAGGGCTTTGCAGAATCTGAACTTTCTCGGAAGTGAATGTTATATTTGCTTTGCAATCTGCTACCTTCTGATTTATTTATTTATTTATTGTTAACTAAAATATCTAAAAACTCCATAAATCAAATCCAGTGGCCCACGAGAAGTGTCTGGAAGCACATCATAATTAAGAGGTAGCCAATTCCACTTGACATCTCCATTATTTTAAAGACGCTGTATTGTACTCGACAAATCTTAGAATTTCTCTTGAATTTCCATGATTTTCTTTTGAACGTGGCCAGATGTTTCACATCTGCTTTTAAAAGGTCATCAGTGCCCACTCTGACTAGTAAAACCATTGTCAAATCATTGTCAACATGTTTAATAGGCAACTAAGCATACAGCGTATAGCATTTAATTCTTCTTACAAGAAAGCCCACGGGATCCCTGTGGGTGGCTTGACTGGGGACTTCTGCTTTTTATTCCAGGAAATAGTTGCAACAAAATAGCTGGTGGCAGATTGTGTCTTTGCAATGCAAAGACATCTGGAATTGTGGCTGCTTCTGTTGAATTGAATCTCGCAAATTTAGAAAGCGTACGTGATGCTCAGCCCTGCTATTCCCTTTTGCTTTCCGTTGTTGAACAATAAGAGGAAAAAAAAATATTTCCTATACGAGTCAAATTAATATTTCCTTCTCATTGATACAGGTAGTCCTTGACTTGCGAACGTTCATTTAGTGACTGTTGGAAGTTAGAACAGTAGTGCAAAAAGTGACTTATATCCATTTTTCACACCTACGACCATTGCAACAACCCCCTTGGTCACGTGATCAAAATTCAGATGCTTGGCCACTGGTTCATATTTATGATGGTTGCAGTGTCCCGGAGTCAGACCAGACAAGCAAAGTTTTTATTTTATTTTATTTTATTTTATTTTATTTTATTTTATTTTATTTTATTTTATTTTATTTTATTTTATTTTATTTTATTTTATTTTATTATTTTATTATTTTTATTTATTTTATTTTATTTTATTTTATTATTTTATTTTATTTTATTTTATTTTATTATTTTATTTTATTATTTTATTTTATTATTTTATTTATTATTTTATTTTATTTTATTATTTTATTTTATTTTATTTTATTTTATTTTATTTTATTATTTTATTTTATTTTATTTTATTTTATTTTATTTTTTTATTATTTTATTTTATTTTATATTTTATTTTATTTTAATTATTATTATTATTATTATTATTATTATTATTATTATTGTTGTTGTTGTTGTTGTTGTTGTTTGTTTGTTTGTTTGTTTGTTTATTTATTTATTTATTTATTTATTTATTTATTTATTTATTTATTTATTTATTTATTTATTTATTTATTTATTTATTTGTCAAACATGTACAGGATAGTAGTAGTTTGTATAAACATAACATAAGTAAAAAGTACTGATAAAAGAGGACAATAGGACAGAAGGACAGGGACAGTAGGCACAGTGGTGCGCTTATGCACACCCCTTACAGACCTCTTAGGAATGCGGAGAGGTCGACTGTAGACAGTGTAAGGTTAAAGTTTTTGGGGTTTGGGGAAGAAACCACAGAGTCAGGTAGTGCATTCCAGGCATTGATCACTCTGTTGCTGAAGTCAAATTTTCTGCAGTCGAGTTTGGAGCGGTTTACATTAAGTTTGAATCTATTGCGTGCTCGTGTATTGTTACGGTTGAAGCTGAAGTAATCATTGAGTGGGGAAGCCAGATTCATTTAACAACCGTGCTTCTAACTTAACAACTGCAGTGATTCACTTAACAACAGTAGCAAGAAAGATAGAAACACGGGGAAAAAACTTACTCAACAACTGTCTTGCTTAGCAACAGAAATATTGGGCTCAATTGTTGTCGTAAGTCGAGGACTACCTGTACTTTGTTCCCACTCTCCTGGCACACTACAAGGCTGCAAAAATAATGCTCAATTTATCTTCCTGCTAAATGCCGGCAACAACCCTAATCGCTGCAAAAAGTTTTTCTTTTCCCAAAAACTTTTTCTACAACTCTGCCAAATAATGGCCAGTTTCTCATGACTGAGTTCCTCTCTTTTACCTAAAAATGATCATTTAGGATAAGAATGTGAACTGCTCATATCCTGTCTCAATTTTTGGGTAAGTGGCGGATTCTTCATCAGCTTCAAATGATCTCCCCTAACTTAGAATCTTTGAAATGTTATACTGAGAAGCCAAACATTCAAAATCTTATTCTTACTTGAGAAACTGGGTTTTTTTCCCCCCTCTCCATTCAATTTCCTGTGGAATCATATGATTTCTAAACTGGTTAAAAGTTCGTTTTTTCTCTTTCCTTTTTAAGACAGATGCTGGTTTCCTTCAATATTGATTCTGAGAAGAAAAAAAATCTATAATCCTTCCTGACCATCAATGTTTGACCATCAATGTAGTTTAACATCAATTGTAACATTGTTAATTGTAATGGTAACCATTGCAAATTGTAACGATGTTTGTAACATCAATGTTTGACTACAATATAAGGCCACACTTGGAATACTGCATCCAGTTTTGGTCGCCACGATGTAAAAAGGATGTTGATACTCTAGAAAGAGTCAGAGAAGAGCAACAAAGGTGATTAGGGGACTGGAGGCTAAAACATACTATGAACGGTTGCAGGAACTGGGTATGTCTAGTTTAATGAAAAGAAGGACTAGGGGAGACATGATAGCAGTGTTTCATTATCTAAGGCAGTGGTTCCCAACCTGTGGTACGTGTACCACTAGTGGTACGCGAGGGCCTTCCAGGTGGTACACGAACACTTTCGGGGTCATGAACGATTTTTAGTTAGTTATTTTTTACTTCACAAAAATGTTTACTGCCTAACACAAGATAATCTGGCAACGATTTGCAACTGTTGCCACACGCCACCCACCTGGTCCCAGCGGCCCGAGAATCCAGTTTTCTCAGCCTTCATGACCATCAAGTCGAAGAGCCGGAACCATCTTGCTGCGCCCGGGCATGATTTCCGATGTGCTGTGAGCAAAGTCATGCCCCGCATTGACCAGCTGGTGGAGAAGAAGCAGATACAGCCCTCGCATTGAGTTGTTGTTTTCGTAGTTGGTTTGCGTGTTCTACTTGTACAATTATGGAAATAAAGTGATATCTGATCGAATTTAGTTTCTCTGGAACCAGGTGGTAAGCGGCGACTGTATGGGACCTCCAAGTGGTACTCGATCACAAAAAGGTTGGGAACCACTGATCTAAGGGGTTGCCACAAAGAAGAGGGAATCAAGCTATTCTCCAAAGCATCTGAAGGCAGGACAAGAAGCAATGGATGGAAACTAACCAAGGAGAGAAGCAACCTAGAACTAAGGAGAAATTTCCTGACAGTGAGAACAATAAACCAGTGGAACAACTTGCCTCCAGAAGTTATGGGTGCTCCAACACTGGAGGTTTTTAACAAGATATTGGATAACCATTTGTCTGAAGTAGTGTAGGGTTTCCTGCCTAAACAGGGGGTTAGACTAGAACACCTCCAAGGTCCCTTCCAACTCTGTTATTCTGTTATTGCCCCCCTCTTTCCTTATTTTATGCAATAATTCAATTGAATACTACAGTGAAGTTGTGAAACAGCAGTCTAAGTGTGGAAAAACTTATACTTAGACTTAGAGTAACTTTATTGTCACTTTGAATGTACACTAATCGGCATACATTAAAATGAAATTACGTTGCATGCGGCTCTCAAAGGGTCTCCAGGTCTAATATAAATATAAACATGACAAGATAAATAAATACAAAATTTTGCATGTACCCACATACAGTATATGACACAGAGAACTACAACACAGTCTAGTTCGGATGTATACAAGTACGTGGCGAGAGAAATAGTCATAAATCACTTCTTTCGGTGCCATTGCAACTTTGAACGGTCACTAAACGAATGGTTGTAAGTGGAGGACTACCTGTACAGCCCCAGCCAGCATAGTTAACGGCGAGGAATGTGGGCCGCGTAGTTTCTGCCGTGTTTGCAGGATCCCACATTCGGCTCTGTCTGTCCCGAAATCTCAAGACGCAGACCAAAATGCAGGACCGCAAACAAAAACGCAAATTAACGAAGAGGCTGCAGATTCCTTTCCAATTTGGTAGCTCTGTTTTATTCACAAAGTGATTTAGAAAGTTTCCAGGCATTCTAGGACGCTTGGAATAATTGGTATAAATGGTTATATCACAATAAAAAATTTCAAATTTGGTTATAAAAGGTGAACTATAAAGAAATTACAAATGTTCTCAATCTCATGGCCCATGTATACAATTAGAGGTTTTATGTAAATAAAATGGAAGAAATAGATGTTGATTATATAGTAGGAGACTCAATCCATTGAATATAGAACTGGATAAATAATAGTGATTGTTTAAATTAAAATAGTAATATTGTGTTACGCAGTGTGGGAAAAATTCTACAACTGGTTAGAAATTAGAAAGCATAAGAAAATTGCCAAATGATTGTAAATGTAAATATTTTATAAAATGATAATAGAATGGAATCATGTACATGTATAGTACTTTTGAACCGATGTCACAGGAATGAAAAATGTAAATATGTATATACCGTATTTTTCGGAGTATAAGACGCACCGGAGTATAAGACGCATCTTAGTTTTTGGGGAGGAAAATAGGGGAAAACAATCTGCCTACCAGGTATTCATCTGGCTAGCATCCTTAGTCTGGTCAGCTTCAGCACATTATTTTATCCCCTGGTTAGGACTTAAAAAAACCTTCTTCGGAGAGAGTAACAATGAAAGAACCTGCAAGCCAGTAAGAGCTGTGAAGATCATTAACACCTGGTTAGGGCTAGAAAAAAACTTATTCAGAGCAAGTAGAGCAATGAAAAAAAAAACCTGCAAAGATTTAGGGCTGGAAAAACATTCTTCTGAGAGAGTAACAATGAAAAAGCCTGCAAGGTAAGAGCTGGGAAGATCTGTTAGCACCTAGTTAGGGCTGGAAAAAAAAAGCTACATTCGAAGTATAAGACGCACCCAAATTTTCAGTCACTTTTAGGGAGGAAAAAGGTGCGTCTTATACTCCGAAAATACGGTATGTTTCTTTTTTTTAATGTTTTAAAATTTATTAAAAATAATTTAAAATAGTAATATTGTGAAATGTAAATGCATTTGGAAATGAAATAGCTGTAAAAGTGGTTAGCTTTGACCATGTTTGTTTGTATTTTATGTCTTTATGTCTTTTTTTGTATTTTTTGTATGTCTTGTTGTTATGTCGTTTTTAACTAGAAAACTTAATAAGGATTATTTTAAAAAAGAAAGAAAGAAAGAAAGAAAGTTTCCAGGCAGATGGCTCCTAGGGCCATTAGTCAAAAGAAAAAGACATTGCACAACTCTGCCCGTTAGCTTTTGTGACCAATGTTTTTGTGGCGATGGGGCGGAGATAGATTTTTAAATGATGGGAAGATATGAGAAGGTAAAATACGGTTTTTGGGATGCTCGGTAAAATCCCATTTGTGAGTCACGGCTGTTGCATAATGTAATCTTGGCTTGAAGTACCACATATTTTTCCCCCTGTTTTGTTTGGAAATGGAAGAATTAAAGTGTCCACATCTGTATTTAGCTTGGGAGATTGCATGAACTGTTTATCTGCTTCAAGGTTCCCAGATCGCCAATGAGTGAAAGGTAGTTGTGGGGGTGTATTCCAGGCAGGATGTTTACAATGGGGTTGCAAAGCCTTTGGAGCAAGTGTGTCAGTGAGATTTCGCATCTCGCAAAAAACAATGGCGACGGGCACAGGGTGGCCCCCGACCTAGGTCCTTTTGGTGAAATGATTATTTTTGGGCAAACTTATCAAACGTCGGCAGACTTAAACAGTGCAACAGTTTTCCCCTTTGTATCCCTATGCAAAACAGCTCTCAACTTATAGCCATTCGTTTACTGGCCGTTCGAAATTACAACAGCCCTGGAAAAAGTGACATATCACCTTTTTTTCACACTTGTGACCGTTGCGGCGTTCCTGTGGATCACGCAATCAAAATTCGGAGCTTGGCAACGGGTTCCTATTTATGACCATATTGCGGTGTCTCGGGGTCATGTGACCCCTTTTGCGGCTTTCTGACGAGCGAAGTCAGTGGAGGAAACCAGATTCACTGAACAACTGTGTTACTAACGTAACAATTGCGGTGATTCACTTAACAACTGCGGCAAGAAAGATCGTAAAATGGAGCAAAACTAACTTAACAATTGTCTTATTTAGCAACAGAAATTTTGGGGATCAATTGTGGTCGTAAGTCGAGGACTACCGGTACCTATTTCTGATTCTCCTTCCTAGGTTTTCCTGATGGGTTGATTTTTCTCCTTCAAAGTCAGGATGCCCTTCCTCTTTCTCCTCTCATTAGTCACGATCTCTCCTTGTGGTCTCCTATCCAAATGCTAACCGAATCCAATCCTGCTTAGCTTTTCAAGATTAACCAAGGCCAACTCTATTTTCATTAAGTGGGAATAACTGCAATATTATGTATCCCCTATACTTGCTCTTGCTTCCACTATTATCACACTGATGTCATTTTCTTCAGTGGAAGTCGCTTTGGCTGCAAATGACCTTTTGAAATTCCCTCCTAAATTCAAGGAAAGAGAGACAGGGTGTCATTCTCCCGGAGTTTCGCAGCGCAAACGAGAAATCCTTCCACCATACGTCAAAATTGGTCTGCTCTTTTTCTCAGACTAGAAAAAATTAACTGGAAGATATTCGTTCAAATTGTTCCTTGCAAAGAATTGTAAAAAATGACCTTAGAAGGGAAGAACCATTAAGAGAAGTGAAACAGCGATTAAGTCTTGGGAAAGTGGAAAATATGAAGAAGAAATTCAGACTAAGCCCGTCTTGATTCTGTTGGTATAGCAGAATCTGACTGACTTTCAAGATCCTGTTATTATGCCATATTACAATAAAGTAGCAATGAAGAATCCGTTTCCTGATTTGGCCTAACCTTGAAGGGCTGATGATAATTCCTTTGGGATTTAGAGGGATCCTGGGAAATCCAGAAAACCAAAGAGTCTTGATGTTATAAAATAGCCCTGGAGAAATGAACAGAATAGAAGAATAAAATATTCTTTATTGGCCAAGTGCAATTGGACACACAAGGAATTTGTCTCCAGTGCATAAGCTCTCGGACTCGACTTACAACGGTTCACTTAGTGACCATTCAAAGTTACAATGGCACTAAAATAGTGACTTGTGACCATTTTTTACACTTATGACCGTTGCAGCCTCCCCATGGTCACGTGATTTACATTCGGATGCTTGACAACTGACTCACATTTATGACGGTTGCAGTGTCCCGGGGTCACGTGATCCCTTTTTGCGACCTTCTGACAAGCAGAGTTAATGGGGAAGCCAGATTCACTTCGCAACCGTGTTACTAATTTAACAACTGCACTGATTCGCTTAAGAAATGTGGCAAGAAAAGGTCATAAAATGGGGCAAAACTCACTTAACAAATTTCTCACTTAGCAACATAAATTTTGGACTCAACTGTGGACATAAGTTGAGGATTTCCTGTACATACAAACAACAAAGTGGTAAATCATAAGATACCAATAGGAGAAGGTATTATTTATCTAGCATATGGCAAATACATGGACTTATAGCAATTCAAATGCAAATGTACGGTCCACCCAGCCATCCAAGGACAGGGTGGTCCATGCCGGGAAAAAACAGACATTGGGCCAATGTAAGCTGTTAATGTTGTTTATCCGTTGCCATGTATTTAGAGAGCCAGGAGTTCTACAAAGATGTCTGACTGCCAACTGTCGTTAACTGCCAATTCTTCAATGTAGTCTGGCTGCTAATTGTTGCCAGTCGTTTGGTTCACATTTCCGTGCTATCCAAGGTGCACCACGAGGAGTCGAACTAGCATCACACCCCATAGGAGAAGATAATTAGGAAAGATGAGAAGAAGAATAATGATACAGCCTTACTACATGGGTAAATATCCTTAGGCATGACAGTGCTGTGGGAATTACCATATTTTTTGGAGTATAAGACGCACCTTCCCCCCCTAAAAGTGGCTGAAAATTTTGGTGAGTCTTATACTCCGAATGTAGCTTTTTCGAAGCTTTTTTCCCCAGCCCTAACGAGATGCTAATGATCTTCCCAGCTCGTCCCGGCTTGCAGGCTTGTTTTAATTGCTACTCCCTCCCAAAAAGTTTTTTTCAGCCCTAACGAGGTGCTAACGATCTTCCCGGTTTGCAGGATTTTTTCATAGCTACTCCTTCAGAAGAAGCTTTTTTCCAGCCCTAAGTCTTTGAAGGCTTGTTTTCATTGCTACTCCCTCCAAAGAAGATTTTTTTCAGCCCTAACCAGGGGAGAAAATAATGTGCTGAAGCTGACCAGACTAAGGACGCTAGCCAGATGAATACCTGGCAGGTAGATTCCCCCCCCCTATTTTCCTCCCCCAAAACTAAGGTGCGTCTTATACTCCGAAAAATATGGGTAGGTGCTTAGCTGAGTGATGACATGGGTGAAAAAACTGTCTTTGTGTCTAGTTGTTTTGGCCTGCAATGCCCTAAAGCCAGATATTCACCCGCAAACAAATCTCGATCCCTTTGCAATCAAATAAAGGGATGCAAAAATGCATTTAACTTTGAAAGAAACTTTGAGAACAAATTCTGTTCCCCCGAAGCTGGAAGACAAAAGATGGAGGGAGAGGAAAGGGGTGAGGAGAGGGGTGGATCAGGGGACGACGCAAGAGAATGTTCTGCTCTACAATAATAATATATATATATATTTAAAAAACAGTAGATTATGCCCTTCCCACCCATTAACTAAAAACACATTTAGAAATAGAGCAGAGCAGCAGTGAGCGTGTGAGAGAATCCCTGAATGATATTCTTCAGAAAGGGAACAAGGACATGAAGAACGAGAGTGCCAGTTCATTAGCAAATGTTCTTTGTGCAGCCAAAATGGATAGAGGCTTCCGGGTTCCATTAAGGCAAAGGAGAACAGGACATCGGTGAAAGCAGGACATCTGCGGATGACAGTCAGATAGCCCTCGACTTATGACCAATGTTCCCTGTAATATCAGAAAATGGCGTGCGACGTTTTCTTTTTATCTGCGCGGCCACAAAAGCGCACAGCCTCTGCCATTAGAAAATGCCGCGCGGAAGTTAGAAAATGCCGCGCGGTGTTCTCTCATCATGTGCGCGGCCGCGCGGCTGCACAGCTTAGAGGGAACAGTGCTTATGACAGGGGGGGCGCGTTAGCGACCATTCAAAGTTACGACAGGTTATCGCTGAGTGAGATAGGCAGTGTCTAAATCTGACTGTCAACTCATTAAGCGAACCTGGCTGACGCCATCTTGTGCTGCCTCATAGTTGCCACGAAGCCTGAGAGGGGGAAAGGGAGGGGGGAAAGTTGATAGTCCGGCTAACCGCTAAAACAAAAAGTTTTCCTCAAGGCCATCATAACAGGTGGCTGTTGAAGGAGGAGAGGAGTGACCAAGCAGCCTGCCAGCTATATTCATTGGATAATGTGACCGGTGACATCTGGGAGGGGTTTCCCCCCCCCCACTTTTTAATTAGGTGAAAACTTTTAGTTTAGTTTTTTACCTCATGATTCTTGACAAACGTATCTTTTCTTTTATGTACACTGAGAGCATATGCACCAAAGACAAATTCCTTGTGTGTCCAATCACACTTGGCCAATAAAGAATTCTATTCTATTCTATTCTATTCTATTCTATTCTATTCTATTCTATTCTATTCTATTCTATTCTATTCTATTTATACTCCTTGCAGACAGCTGGTCATTGGCATTCTTTAAGCTGACCAGCTGTCTGCAGGGAATATAAATCCTTCCATTCTCCACCATCCAGTCAGAGCTGAAGAAGCTTCTTGGATGAGAAGCGAAATGTCTTCACAGAAAAAACAAGAAAGACCAAACTGCCTCTTGGAAAAGCACCTTTGGGAACTGCTAAGATTCAGCTGTCAAGAAAGGAGAGAGAAATTATGGAAAGAATCCAATCAGAGATGTCCTTGTTACTGAATGTTACTTGTTACTTTGTTACTTGTTACTTAATGCAATAAGACTTGCATTAATTTGGCCCCCTTGTGATCTTTAGAATGGAGCCAGATTGAGTAACTCTTTTAAAGCCAGTCTGTTCTAGTAGGTGAGGCACCAGGGCTAGAAACCAGGGAAGTGTGAGTTCTAGTTCTGCCTCAGGCATGAAAGCCAGCTGGGTGACGCTGGGCCAGTTATTCTCCCTCAGCCCAACCCACCTCACAGAGTTGTTCTAGAATCTAGGGAAAATAGGAAGAGGAGGGGGGTATTTAGGTATATCCCCACCCCTTGAGTTATTTACAAAAATAATAAAGGTGAGAAATTAGAACTTCGTTGCCTTCGATCTGACCTAAATGTAGTTCATAAAATCATCTACCACAATGTCCTACCTGTCAATGATTACTTCAGCTTCAACCGCAACAATACAGGCGCACACGTTCTACCGTTCTTGTCCTAATGTACCTATATATTCACACCTCTTTTACTCTTATTCATGCTTGTACTATCACATACATATTCAATCATGTTTTACTTTGCTTATAATCATATATGCTTGACAAATAAAACAAATACAAAAAAAATACACAATAGATTCAAACTCAATGTAAACCGCTCGAAACTCGACTGCAGAAAACACGACTTCAGCAACAGAGTGATCAATGCCTGGAATGCACTACCTGACTCTGTGGTTTCTTTTATTATTTCTTTTATTTCTTTTATTTGTGAGATTTATATACCGCCTCACAGTGCAAGCATTCTCTAAGCGGTTTACACCAGTAACCAATGTTTATTTATATTGCCCCCAACAATCTGGGTCCTCATTTTACCTACCTCGGAAGGATGGAAGGCTGAGTCAACCTTGAGCCTGGTGAGATTTGAACCGCTGACCTGCGCATCACAGTCAGCTAAAGTGGCCTGCAGTACTGTTCTCTAACCGCTGCGCCACCTCGGCTCACTTCCCCAAACCCCCAAAACTTTAACCTTAGACTGTCTACAGTCGACTTCACCCCATTTCTAAGAGGTCTGTAAGGGGCGTGCATAAGCGCACCATTGTGCCTACCGTCCCTGTCCTACTGTCCTATTGCCTAATTTACCTGTATCTACTTTGTTAATGTTTATGTTTATACCAATACCTACTATCTTGTACATGTTTGATAAATAGATAGGTAGGTAGGTAGGTAGGTAGGTAGATAGATAGATAGATAGATAGATAGATAGATAGATAGATAGATAGATAGATAGATAGATAGATAGATAGATAGATAGATAGATAGATAGATAGATAGATAGATAGATAGATAGATAGATAGATAGATAGATAAAGTAATTACACTGCAGCTAAGAGCAAAAACAGATCTTGGACACCTTCACAAGGGCAAGTCATTCTGGCTGTGGCTTAAGGTTGCATTTGGATGCAGCTGGGCACCACGCCAGAAAAAAAATTAAATGTATGTGTGGGTGGGGTGGGGGGACTGAAATGTATATGTGTGGGGGAGGGGGAGACTGTCAACGGGGTTCAAAGATTGCCTCTCCATCTCTCTCGCGCGTTCAAATCTTTGCAGCAGGAAGAGATGGCAAAGATTTCAAGGTAATCCTTGGAGCTGGGAAAGGAAACCGAGCTCTCCGCGTGTATATATATACATATATTTTAGTGGCCGCGGTGTACCGGACGCGTGTTTTGCAAACAATGCCTTTTCTCCGCTTTTGCTGGCACCAATCTCCTTCCCTCCCCCCCCCCCCCCGCGGGCTTGCTTGTGCGTGACATTCCTATATACCCGAATGAATTAAAACTGTCGAAGTTCGGAGTTTCCCGTCTGAGCTGTCTTACGGCTGCAGCTGCTTAGCCAATGGGGTGGCGAGGAAGGCGTGGCCTCTCCCGTTCATAAATTCGAATCCGGCCGAGCGGCTCCTCAGTCTTGAGTGCTTTCGGCTGCTTTCGCCTCTTCTTCCTCCTCCTCTGCCTCGGCCGGTCGACCATGTGCTACGCCTGCAAGCCGACCCCGCCACCGCTCAGCATGCCCCAAATCTCCGCCAGGGCCGCGCCTACCGGGCCCCAGTACTTCACTTTTGATCCTCTCCCGGAGGACGAGAAGAGCCCTGCCCACCGGAGCTACACCAAGACCAGCAAGCCCAAGAAACGTTCCCGGAAAGTCCTCTACCCTCCAGTGGTAAGTCGTGGGGGATGGTTTGCAGCCCGGTCCGAGAAACGGGAGCCTAACTGGATCCATCCAAGACTCTCTTTGCTCGGTTCTGAACCCTTTAAGATGCTTTGCTGGCTGGGGAACTCTAGGTGTTGAAGTCCCCACGTCCTCTGGTCGGCAGAGTTGGAAGGGATCTTGGAGATCATCTAGTCCAACCCGCTGCTCAGGCAGGAAACTATACCATTTCAGACAAATGGTTTGTCCAAGCTCTTCTTAAAAACTTCCAGTGTTGGAGCATTCACAACTTCTGGAGGCAAGCTGTTCCACTGATTAATTGTTCTAACTGTCAGGAAATTTCTCCTTAGTTCTAGGTTGCTTCTGTCGTTGGTTAGTTTCCACCCATTGCTTCTTGTCCTGGGCTGACAAAAGGAGGAGGATTGGAACAGCGAGGAAAGCATTCTGGGTCTAGCACATTGCAAATTCAGGTGTGCTGCTCCCATATGAGCAGCCTAACCTATTCAGTAGGGATTATTTCCCAGTAATTGTGCAAAGTTTAGGGGGTGTCTCTAAATCAGTGTTTCTTACCTTGGCAGCTTTAAGAGGCGTGGACTTCACCTCCCAGAATTCTGGCTTGGGAATTCTGGGAATTGAAGTCTACATCTCTCAAAGCCACCATGGATGAAAAATACTGTTCTGGGTAGCTATCCTCAACCTAGAATAACAGAGTTGGAAGGGACCTTGGAGGTCTTTCAAGTCCACCCCACCCCCACCCCGCTCAGGCCTTATCCCATTTCAGACAAATGGCTGTCCAATCTCTTCTTTAAAAACTTTAAAAACTTCCCATGTTGGAGAATTCACAATTTCTGGAGGCAAATTGTCTGCTTTGTGGGACTGTAACCATCATCCCTGGTTAATGCCGGCAGGGGACAGCAGCAATAGGTCCTTTCTAACGCCGTATTATTTTGAACTTGGCAATTTTAAGATGTGTGGCTTTCCAGTCCCAGAATTCCCCAGCCAGCATGGACATGGTGCATTTTGTGTTTTGCAATGAGAATCATTCCTGGAAGTACAGAGGTTTTTTTTCTCTCTCTCCCCTGCAGTACATGGAAAAGGAATTATTTCATTGCAGAAGCATTGAACTAAATGCAGAGATTATGCTGTGTCACTAATCCCTTTTCTTGGTTCTCTTTCTCAGGTGAAGCGTTACTATCCCACTGAGGAGCGCAGCTATGCTAAGACCCTCCTCTTCATCCTCCTCGCCATTGTCTTCTTCCAAGTCTATAATGCAGAAGATGACCACCTTCTTGCTGGAGCCACCCTGGAGGACAACACCTCTGGCTGCTCTCTGCAGGGCTGGGAGTCTCAGGTCCCGCCTGTCCCCTCGGAACAGCCCGTAATCACAGAGCATCCCGTTGTATCAACATCCTCCGTGGAAATCGCCATGGTGGCCAATGTTTCTGAGTGGTCCTGGGGCGAGGACAGGTCTTCCGAATCTGCTGTCGACATTATCCATTTTTTGCAGCAGAATCCAGCTGCTTTCTGAAGATCGGGCGACTCCCACCCACCCCTCTCACCGGAGGGAGAATCGGATCAAGAATCTATAAACTGGGAAGTCAGACGGAGGGATCGCCATGCTCTCGTGGGCCTTTAGAAAAAGTCTCTTTGTAAAGCAGAAGTAAAGATGCAGAAAAAGGGACAAGGAGGTTTGGAGCTCAGCCTGTGTGTTCCTGCCTGGAGGTTGCCGAGCAAGGGCTGATGTCATAGAAACATGAACTCAACTGACAGGCATTATGCAACAGGAAGTTGCTTTCCTCGCTGCAATTGAAGGAGGGGGGAAAGGGGATATTTAATATTTATTAATAATAATTAATATCTATGTAATTTAAACTGACTTTTATTTATGTGTGAAACTGGGAGGTAGGATGGGGAATTGCTGCTCTTGTGCTGCACTACGCATTTGGAAAGAATTCTTATGTTTTATGTTTCTCTAGCAAGGTAGAATTAAGGCTATGGTTTTGTGGGTCATAAATCTCTGATAGGAAGAAGGCTAGATTTTGGAAATCAAGAATCTCTTTATGATTTGTATGATTTGGCGAAGGAGCAAGGTTTTAGTGAAGATTGAATTATGATCGGAATTTTGCAAATAGTGTTGTGATACTTCAATAATGGGGGAAAGTTGTGCGACAAAGAAAAAAAATAGAAAAACTGACAAGTTTTTAAAAAAATGTTACTGAAGCTGACGGACAAGACTTCTTAGCGCCGTGATAACTGGCACAATAAAAGTTAAGGATGCTCCTTTTTATTTATTGTAAAAACATCTGATTTTTTGTTGTTGTTCCTGCTTTGTATGTTAGCCAGAACATTTTTTGTTACAGTGTTTGCTTGCTGTATAACAAGGAGTTTGTTTGCGAGGGTTGATACAGACATACTAGCATTGCCAAAACTTTAGTAACTCACTTTTTTGTGAATTGCACTTTACATGTTAACACTATTCCAGATGAACTGGCTCAACTCTGTATGTTCTGTGAACAAATCAATAAAAAATATATTGATGTTTTAATCTTTGCCTGGCTGGGATTTCTGAAAGCTGAGTCTGTAATCTGGTCTTGGATTGGTCATAAACCTTTAAGAAAATGTTTGAGGAATCAACCAACACACACACACACCCTGGTCCTGCATTCTAAATTCACAAAATCCCTTCACACATGCAAAAAAATTACATATGAAAGAACAAATAGTGACAGCTTGGTCACCATTAAGCCAAGCTCAGAGGAGACCAAGAACTCAACTGTTTAACCCAGAATTACATTTATTTTCTTACAATTTGCACCAACAAGAAGAACAACTCTAGTAACCCATGGCCAATGAGTTCAGTTTCAGTTGCAGCTTCTGAGTCAGCTTCAAATGTTGCCCCACCTAGAATGTGCTGCAATAATTGACCCACACGGCAATGAAGATGGATTACCACCATTCGGGTTTCCTGGTCCCTATGGGGCCACATCCGCTCAATTGCACTTCTCACTTATGGTTACATCAGCTGTGCTAGTAGAAGCTCATGAATTGAGGAGCACCTTTGTTCATTCAGGGAACTTGTAAGGCCATCTGGTTCCATCACTAGAACCAACGTTTCTGTAGCCCAGGTGTTTTTGGAAGAACAGGACTTTTGCCTCGCTATATTTAATCTGAGTTTGTTTTGTCCTTTCCTGTCCTCACAACTCCAGGTCCTGGTTCATTATTGTAGTTCTAGCTACCCCACCCAATGTTCTATCTTCTGCAGATCTGGTAAGCATCTCTACTATATCAACAGTAGAGTCCTTCAGGTTTCTAGGTTCTATCATATCTCAAGACTTAAAAATGGACACAACATTAAAAACATCATCACTGGCAGTGCAATAAATAAATATCAGTGCAATAAATGTGTTTTTCTCTCCTCAGTGTCATGTATTTCTGCATTTGCCATGATGGTTCCTCAGAATAGAATTTAAATTTAGAATTTACCTATAATTCAAACCAGGGATTCCCTGACTCTCCCTTTATTCATTCAATCCTACTTCTTTCTCTTTTCACAACCTCCTCATAGGACAAATGTTTAAACTGAACCAAATTAAAAACTGAATAATTCTGCCTTTTCTTTATTGCCCTTTCCCTTGTTCACTGAGCACTTATAGTAATGATTCTTCTCTTTTTTAAAAAAAACCCTTTTTCTCCTTCTTTTGCTTTCTTCATCTACACCAGTTCGTTCTTGATCGTAAGTTTTCCTGACATGCACTCCGCAGTTCCTTATTGGCCTTACTCTTCCTTGACAATCTATCCCTTTAACAGAATAACAGAGTTGGAAGGGACCTTGGAGGTCTTTTAGTACAATCCCCTGCTCAAGCAGATCACCTTAGACCAGTGATGGGTAACCTTTTTCTCGTCGTGTGCCGATAGCGCACGTGTGTGTGTGTGTGCCGGCACCCATAATGCAATGCGCACGAGACACCCCCTGTGCGCCATGCCCAGCGGTGGGTTGCTCCCAGTTTGGCCCGGTTCTAAAAACTGGTAGCGCCGGGGGCGGGAGGCTCCGCCCACCCGCCGGGGACGCTTCTGTGCATGCGCAGAAGTGTCGCGTGCGCAAGCAAATGCAGAAACCAGTAGTAAAGAGTTTTAGAACTCACTACTGGCCCTGCCCCCCACTCATGTGCATGAAAAACCCCCCTCTGCGTACCCCCTGCCCCATTTTGGGCCTAGCAGGCCTACCTGCAGCCTCCTGGACCAAAAATGGGCCGCGCTGGGAGGCGCTGCACCTCCCCACACCCCCCACGCATGCGCGTGCACCCTCCACCCGCTGCACATGGACGCGCATCTCTTGCATGCTCCCCGCCCTCCTTGCATGCGTGGCAGATACCCAAAAATCAGGTGGCCAGCGGGAGGCACACGCATGCGCAGTGGAGCTGAGCTGGGCGATGGCTCACTTGCGCACCATAGGTTCGCCATCATGGCCTTAGACCATTCTGGACAAATGGCTGTCTAATCTCTTCTTAAAAACCTCCAGTGATGGAGCACTCAAAATTTCTGAAGGCAAATCGTTCCATTGATTAATCGTTCAAACTATCAGGAGATTTCTGTTTTGTTTTAGGGCAGTGGTGGCGAACCTTTTTCGGCTCGCGTGCCAAAAAGGGGGGGCGCGCTCGCACGCGCTCGCGTGCCCACACCCATTCCCTCCCCCCCACGCATGCGCACAACACCCCCCCATGCTGCCCCCTGCGCATGCGCACACACACCCCACCCCCGCGCAAAGGTTTACCGGAGTCTGGGACGACGAAACCGGCAAACCGGAAGTGCGAAAAAACACACTTCCGGTTTGCCGGTATGCTGTTTTTTGCACTCCGGAGGGTTCAGGGAAGCTCCCTGAAGCTCCGGAATGCAAAAAACTACAAAACGGACAAACCGGAAGTGCGGAAAAGTGCACTTCCGGTTTGTCCATTTTGTAGTTTTTTGCATTCCGGAGCTTCAGGGAGCTTCCCTGAACCCTCCGGAGTGCAAAAAACAACACACCGGCAAACCGGAAGTGCGTTTTTTCGCACTTCCGGTTTGCCGGTGGGAACCCTCGCGTGCCGGCTTCTATGGCTCCGCGTGCCACCTCTGGCACGCGTGCCATAGGTTCGCCACCACGGTTTTAGGGTGTTGCTCTAAGAATAAATAAATAATGAATAAGAATAGAGATCTGTGGCACTCTATTCTTCTGTGTATCTTTTTCCCTTATCAGACCGGCACTAAGTTTCTTGTTTCCCACTTGTTTCCTTCTCCATTTTTGCCTTATTGCAGCTATTTGCAATTGCCATTCCAATATCACATTTTCTGAGTCACCCACATTGTCACGGTTCCAGAGGTGGGTTTCTCCCAGTTCGGACCGGTTCGCCCGAATCTGTAGCGACCGACTGATGATGTCATGATGACGTCACCGGATCGGTCAGTGCCCGGCTGTGGACACCGCCATCTTTTTTCAAAAAAAAAATTCTTCTGCGCATGCGCAAAGCTGAGTTTCTGACACTGTGCATGCGGTTGCCATCTTGTTTTTGGCAGGTTTTTTTATTTTATTTTGGGGGGGGGTTGCACTGTGCATGCACACATGCGGCCACGCGGCGCGGGAGGAAGCCAACCGGCAGCGAGGTAAGTTGGAACTAACCCCAACGAAAGAAGACTCCAAGGCTAGGCATTCCTCAAAGTTCCATTTTATTAGAGATGTCATATTGGCACATCTGGGAAAACCCGAATATGAAAGCTTCCAGGTTTGGGCATTGGATCTTCAGGCCTGCCACCCATGTCTTTAGTTCTTTTTCCCCTGAACTTCTCCTGTCTTTTCTTATTATTTCATGACTAATAATATGGTTTGTCAATCTTTGATGAGGGTCCTCACTTAAAACAAATCAATAAACTTTAGTAAACTTCAGTAAACTTTATATACATGCAGGTGGTCCATCAATTTTCAAAATATATTGGTTTTTCTTTTCTTTTTCTTTTTTAAAAAAGTGACCTTTTTTAATACAGTGGGATTTTTTTTCTGTTTAGTCCTTTCCACAAATTTGGCTTGAATATATCAGAGTGGTGATAACAGCATCAGTCAATCAGTGACAAATGAATTCTCTTGCAAGACATTTTGGGGGGGAAACCCTTGAAGTTGATACATTCCAATGACTTTCTGATTCTTTCTGATTTTTTGCTCTGACTGATTAAGCTGCTTGGATGAAACATCTCAGATTAACAAAGTTTGGTCCAGTTGGCATGATTCAACCTTTAGACCAGAGGTCCTCAAACTTAGCAACTTTAAGACTTGTGGACTTGAACTCCCAGAATTCTCCAGCCAGCATAGCATAGCTGGCTGGAGAATTCTGGGAGTTGAAGTCCACAAGTCTTAAAGTTGTCAAGTTTGAAGACCTCTGCTTTAGACGCCTTTGGCCTGGATGATTGAGTCTTCATTGACGAATTCTCTTGGAGTTTCTTCAAAACAGACCAATCAGAAGCCTACCTAGATGAAGAACCCATGATTTCTTAGATTCGCATGACATGGACCAATCAGGAATTAGTTACAAGAGTCCAGCCATCTCTGTTTCAGTTGCCTGTGGCGATAAATTCACTACAAAGCAGCTCAATTTCCATTCTCGGAAATTGCCAGCTACAACTTCTGGAACAACATCAGGACCAGAGGTGGGTTTCAGCAGGTTCTGACCAGTTCTGGAGAACCGGTAGCGGAAATTTTGAGTAGTTCAAAGAACCAGTAAATGCCACCTCTGACTGGTCCCGCCCCCATCTGTTCTCTGCCTCCCGAGTTCCAGCTCATCAGGAGGGAATGGGGATTTTGCAGTATCCTTCCCCTGTCACGCCCACCAAGCCACGCCCACCAAGCCACGCCCACAGAACCAGTAGTAAAAAAAATTGAATCCCACCACTGAATTCCGGACCCGTTCATGGCCGTTCAGGCTGAAGCTCATCCTAACTTCATGAGACAAGCAGAAATAAATGTATTTCTCTTTTGGGGAGCACTTTACAAAACGAATCAATGAATATTCCAAGGAAGTAAAATAAGGAAATAATGCACAATAGAGCCAATAGCAAGCTTTTGGATATCACCCATCCATTTACCAGTTCTAAGACTTAAATTTCAATATAGAGATAGTCCTTGACTTACAGCAGTTCATTTAGTGACCATTCAAAGTTACAACGGCACTGAAAAAAGTGACTTATGACCCTTTTTCACACTTACAACCTTTGTAGCAGCCCCATGATCATGTGATCAAAATTCAGATGCTTGGCAACCGGTTCATACTTATGACCGTTGCTGCGTCCCGAGGTCATGTGATTCCCTTTTGCGACCTTCTGACAAGAAAAATCGACAGGGAAACCAGATTCACTTAACAACCATGTTACTAACTTATCAACGGCAGTGATTCACTGAACAACGGTGGCAACAATGATCGTAAAATGGAGCAAAACTCATTTAACAAATGTCTCACTTCACCACCAAAATTTTGGGCTCCATTGTGATCGTAACTTGAGGCACACCAATATATGTCCAGCCTTATTTAGAGCACAGTTGGCGTGGGGGAAAGAGAATGAAGAAAAAATTATGTTCATATTGTGTTTGATTCTTTCTGTTTACTGTTTTGTGGAGTCCTTGGCGCTCTCTGAGCTTGGTTGTTTTCTTGCAGATATTTCATTACCCAACTAGGTAACATCATCAGCGCTAGAAGCGAGTGGGCTTTGGTCTCTGTTTATATATAGTGGTTTGCCTTGTCATTGTTGATGGGAGTGTTGTTTTCTTCTTGCTAGTTCCACGATTAGATGTTGTTTACAGGTTGACTATTTGTTGGTGGTTCTGTGATTGGGGTATTATTATTATTATTTTTGACTGCTTGTTTGTTGGTCTGGTGTTAATCTCCGTTTATCTGCGTGTTGATTGCTGGCAAGGAGGTGTTTTGCTTTTGTTTTGACATATATGTGCTTAAGGGAATTGATAGTTGGTGCACCCCTCCAGATATCAGTGAAAAGCATTTTGAGGGTCTTTGCCAAAATTTACAACAGGAGTCTTGTTTGAGCCTGATTTACCCTTCTAGGCCTTCTGTGTTTCCTATCTGTGTGTACAATATTAGCTATCTAGGATAAGGCATGGCCCATTAAGAATTTGTCATTGGTAACCAGCCCAGGAGTTGTGAGTAATTCACAAAGATAACCTGCCTCCAGCCTTCACTTTCCCGGAAAGTTACCATGCAGAAGTGATGCAAGAACCAAAACGTCTGATGAATTGTCTTTTTGAACATGATCCACTGGCCAGATAAAACTTCCATTTTCCCTAATAGCTTCTTTGAAATGCTTTGTTCGCTATTTCCCTAATTGCCTGAATTTAGTGGGGTATTTTCTACCAGACCACTTAGTAATAGCAATAGCACTTAGACTTATATATCGCTTCATAGTGTTTTACAGCCCTCTCTAAGCGGTTTACAGAGTTCAGCACATCCATTCTAAAGGACCATTTCCCATAAGAGAACAGAATAACAGAGTTGGAAAGGACCTTGGAGGTCATCTAGTCCAACCCCCTGCTCAAGCAGGAGATCCTATGCCATTTCAGACAAATCGTTGTCCAATCTCTTCTTAAAAACCTCCAGTGCTGGAGTACCTACAACTTCTGGAGGCAAGTTGTTCCACTGATTAATTGTTCTAACTGTCAGGAAATGTCTCCTTAGTTCTAGGTTGGATCTTAATTCGTTTCCATCCATTGCTTCTTGTTCTGCCTTCAGGTGCTTCGAAGAATAGGTTGATTCTCTCTTCTTTACGGCAGCCCCTCAAATATTGGAACCAGTGGTGGGTTGTAAATGATTTTGCTACCGGTTCACCCGCGTGCTCACTTGTGCTCGCAACGCTTCTGCACATGCGCAGAAGCGTCCCAGGCAGTTGGGCGGGGCCTCCCGCTGCTGGCACTACCGGTTCTAAGAACCGGTCCGAACCAGGAGCAACCTACCGCTGATTAGAACACTACTATCATGTCACTTGTAATTGTTCTTTTCATTAAACTAGACATACCCAGTTCCTGCAACCGTTAGAATAGAATAGAATAACAGAGTTGGAAGGGACCTTGGAGGTCTTCTAGTCCAATCCCCTGCTTAGGCAGGAAACCCTACACCACTTCAGACAAATGGTTATCCAACATCTTCTTAAAAACTTCCAATGTTGGAGCATTCACAACTTCTGGAGGCAAGCTGTTCCACTGATTAATTGTTCTGTCCGGAAATTTCTCCTTAGTTCTAAGTTGCTTCTCTCCTTGTTTAGTTTCCACCCATTGCTTCTTGTTCTACCCTCAGGAGCTTTGGAGAATAGTTTGACTCCCTCTTCTTTGTGGCAACCCCTGAGATATTGGAACACTGCTGTCATGTCTCCCCTAGTCCTTCTTTTCATTAAACTAGACATACCCAGTTCCTGCAACCGTTCTTCATATGTTTTAGCCCTTCAGTCCCCTAATCATCTTTGTTGCCCTTCTCTGCACTCTTTCCAGAGTCTCAACATCTTTTTTATATCATTGCAACCAAAAAATGAATGCAATATTCAAGTGTGGTCTTATCAAGACATTATAAAGTGGTACTAACACTTCATGTGATTTCTTCATTTCATGCATGTCATTGTTATTATGGTGTTGGAAGAAAAACCAGGTCGAGTTCCAAGCCAGGAAAGAGACCCTGAAATAAAATGGAAGCAGGCTGCAGGAAAGGAGGTGTCTGTTTACTCTGGTAGCCAGAAACCTCAGTGACTGCAGTCCTGTGTTTGATCAGAGCAAAGTTCAAATGCAAGATACCAAAAAATTCCAATTCTTTCCGTTCCACAGTCTCCATATTGTCACAACTATACAGGTGGTTCTCGACTTACAGCAGTTCATTTAGTGATCATTTGAAGTTTCAACGGCACTGGAAAAAATGACTTATGAGCATTTTTCACACTTACGACCATTGTTAGCATCCCTATGGTCACGTGCAGTGGCGGGTTACTGCCAGTTCGGACCGGCTCTTTAGAATCGGTAGCGGAAATTTACCGCCTCTCGCCGAACCGGCAGCGATGACCGGCGGTCCACGCTCCCAAACTGGTGCTCCAGTCGCCGCGGCTTGCAAAAGAACCCTCTTGCGCATGCGCAAAGGCTTCTGCGCATGCGCAGAGGGTCATTTTCAGGTGTTTTGCGTGATGTGACGGCGATGCGACGGGGAGCAAAACGCGCACTTCCGTCACGATGCGAACCGGTAGGGAAGGTAAGTGGAAACCACCCCTGGTCACGTGATTTACATTTGGATGCTTGACAACTGATTCATATTTACAAATGTTGCGGTGCCCCAAGGTCTGATCCCCTTTTGCAATCTTCTGACAAGCAAAGTCAATGAGGATACTAGCTGAATACCCGTGCTCCGCTACAAAGCTATGTGATCGGGCTTGATAAACCGACACTTACAGCTTGAAAATTAATGAGTAGTTACGGCTCTCCTCTCCCCTTCTCTCCCTCAGCCTTGCCCCACAGAAGCCTCCCTGCTTGCTGCTGTGAAAGTAAAACTGAAAGTGAAACTCCTCTCCTCTGCTTGTGTTTTGCATTTGGATCAGATTTCTTCTCAGGTGGGGAGGGGGAGTAGAACTCCTTAGCATCAGAGCGTGTTAATAATAATATAGGAAATACTAATGCTGTGATGGTCATTTTGAAAAATCCTTTCTTAGTGAGCACCTAGGAGGCAAGAGGAACATATGTGGCAAATTTCACGTTTGTAGGCTTTACGGTTCTGGAGATTTTGTGATGATGCATGAGTGGCATTTAGCTTTTATGTATATAGATTTAAACCTAAATTTAAAAAAAATGAAATCCTGTTAACATCTCCATCGCCACACAGGACAAGGCCATTGCCTTCATTCTTGAGCATTGAGTGAAAGCAGGAGAAGAAAGAAGATGATCTCATGTTTCTAGCCTGTTTGTGATGGAAAAAAGACCCATGATGTCATCTGAAACAACTGATATTTGTTTGTGCGTTGTGTGAAATAATCTGTTGATAAAGCTTCCACCTCAAACACACAATACCACCACTCCACCTCACTTGACAAGGCTCCCCTCAAGGGTCACTTCTGATGTTATCAACTCACAACTCACACCCTTGGTCACTGTATGTCTTTGTGGTCATAAGGCAGACGGTTCTTGGTGGGAAGACAGCATCCTGCAATGAACTCTGGAATGCTGGTTTCAGGGTCAACAACAAGCTGTGAAGAACTGAAGGCAGCCTTGGATCTCCTCCATGTTTTCATAATGACCAAGGGGTGTCCGGGAGGGAAGGCAAAACAGTCACGATGATGGCTCCGTGGCTGTGTGATCAAAGCACCCACGTGTGGAAAAAGGAGGTGAGGATTGCAAATTTAATTACATAGATACTTCCCTGTGGATGCTTCTGCCAATGATTATGTGGCGAAAAACCCCACCATTTAATTGAAGGCCAGTAAAATCTCTCTCTTAAAACATGCTCCTATATTTGGCCCTTCTTAAATATGTAACCAAAGTTCAGCCAAGTTCTTCCCCAAAGCATTTTCTTCTTCAAGTCAAAAAGAGAAGATGGTGTCCTCTGTGTGAACTAGGGAGTTTTACAGCCTAAGTAAATATCATGATGTTTTTTTATAGGAGGACTTTTGATTTCATTTCAGGGGATGATCTCATGATGGTGGGAGTCTTGGTTTTGTTTTTGTTTTTTTGAACTGCGAGGCAAGTTCACAGATGTGATTGAAGCGGAAAGCAAAGCTAAGGAAGATGTGATAGCCATCTTCCAATATCTAAGGGGCTGCCACAAAGAATAGGGAGTCAAGCTATTCTCCAGAGCACCTGAAGGCAGGACAAGAAGCAATGGATGGAAACTAATCAAGGAGAGAAGCAACCTAGAACTAAGGAGAAATTTCCTGACAGTTAGAACAATTAATCAGTGGAACGGTTTGCTTCCAGAAGTTGTAGGTACTCCAACACTGGACGTTTTTAAGAAGAGATTAGACAACCATTTGTCTGAAATGATATAGGGTCTCCTGCCTGAGCAGGGGGTTGGACTAGATGGCCTCCAAGGACCCTTCCAACTCTGTTATTCTGTTAAAATTAATTAGTTATACTGCAGCTAAGGGCAATAGCACATCTGGACAAATAATTCCGGCTGTGGCTTAAGGTTGCACTGGATGAAGTTGGACACGACGTCACAAAAGTTTAAATTAATATGTGGGGAGTGGGGCGTTCAATGGGTTTCAAAGATTGTCTATGCACTTCTCTCGTGCCCAAGTCTTTGCACCAGGAAGAGATATAAAGATTGCAAAGAAATCCTTGGACTTGGGGAAAGGGACCGAGTTGTCTGCAATGGTACAGGGCTGTGATAGCGAACCTATGGCACGTGTGCCACAGGTGGCACGCGGAGCCATAGCGGAAGGCACACGAGTGTTGCCCACCGGAACGCGGAAAAAACGCACTTCCGGTTTGCCGGTGGGCTGTTTTTTGCACTACGGAGGGTTCAGGGAAGCTTCCTGAAGCCCCGGAATGCGAAAAAACGGCAAAACGGGCAAACCAGAAGTGCGTTTTCTTCCCTGAACCCTCCAGAGTGCAAAAAACAGCCCAATGGCAAACCGGAAGTGCGTTTTTCTGCACTTCCGGTTTGCCCATTGTGCGCATGCGTGGGGGGGGTAATGGGCATTGGCACGCAAACCAGAAACGGTTCACCATCACTGGTATAGGGTCTCCTGCTTGAATAGCTGGTTAGACAGGGGTCTCCAACCCCCTGGTCCATGGACTGGCATCAGGCATGCCAGAAACAGGGCCACACAAACAAATGAAGCCCCATCCGTGGGATGCAAGCAGCACACAAAACTACCTCCCCTCCGGTCCACGGAAGAACCTCTCTTCACGGAACCGATCCCTGGTGCCCAAAAGGTTGGGAGCCGCTGGACTAGAAGCAGGGGTGGGCTGCTGGGGGTTCGCAGGGGTTCAGGAGAACCTTTAGCTAACATTCTGTGGAGTTCGGAGAACCCCAAATCCCACTCCTGGCTGGCCCCGCCCACCCCACCCCGCCCCTCCCAGGAATCCACACGCGGCCCATTTTGGATGCAGGTAAGTGCAGGGCGCGCGCAGAGGCTCGGGGAGGGTGAAAAACGGGCCTACCAGAAGTTCAGGAAGGCCGGAAACAGGCCTGTTTCCAGCCTCCAGAGGGCCTCCGGAGCCTGGGGAGGCTGTTTTCGCCCTCCCAGAGGCTCAAGGAAAGCCTCTGGAGCCCAGGGAGGGCAAAAATGCCTCCCCCCGTGGTGCAGGAGGCCGACATGGCCACGCCCACCCAGCATCCAGGCAGAGAACCCCTTGCTAAAAATTTTGAAGCCCACCCCTGACGAGAAGACCTCCAAGGTCCCTTCCAACCCTGTTATTCTGCTATTCTGCTACAATATGGAAAACGGGCGTTTTGATCTTCACACCTCGGTCCCCACTTGTTTCGCAACAAACCAGAGAACGAGGAAAGCAAGGAAGTGAAATTATTTGGCTCGGAGATTAAGGAGGGATATGATCTCACAGTACCTGACACCTCAAAGGAGATAGAGAAGAAATATGTGCAAAGTCAATTACAGAAGTACAAAAGGTTGCACCTGCATGAAATGTCATGACTGAGATCTCGGCTTCAGGAAATTAAAAAAAAAAAGACATCCTTACAATAAAATCCGCTGGACAAAGGTGTACTTTTGTTCTTCAGGAATGTGTAAATACCTTTCTTCTTCAGGAGTCTGTGAAATCTGTTTCTTTAAAAGACATGAGCTGTTTTCGGGAACAATATTTTAATTTAGTTCCTTTAAAGCAGACTATAAGTGATAGTTAATGTGAAATATGCAAATGTCGCTTTTTTTTTAAAACAAATGAATTACTAGTGCTGGAGTTGACTCTTACTGGCAACACGGTGTGCAAGAAGGGGATATTTAACGCTTCATTTCCCAACCACAATAAGGACAACTATTAAGACATTTAGGGGGGAGAAATTCTATTGGTGCAAATTTATATCAACTGGTTCATCGGCTCTTATTTAGAGCACTAATCCCATCAAAAACAAAGTTGCAGACAGAGTACAAATTGTCCTTGGGCATGTAGAAAGTTAGCACCCACCCATCTCCTAGAAGAATTAAATATTCTAGGAAATATTAAAAAGGCAGAATATTACACCTCCCTGGATGAGAAAAGGAGAATCATGCTCTTGGAAAGCAGCCTCCATTTTTGTTAATAGCCCCAGAAAGACTGGTGCCAACCTATCTACAAGACAAAAGACTGGGCCATCTTCTCTACAAAAGGCCTTCAGCTCCAGGGTGATAAGATTAGCCCTCACTCAAGATCCAAACCAGGACAAAGCCATTAAGCCATAACAGGAATTTCCCAAAGCCCCTTCATTACATCACCCAGCAAGATTCAACCAAGCCTGGGACACAAGACAACCTACAAAATTACCCCTGCATGGCCCCATGGGAGTCTGACAACCAATCAGAATACCTGCTCTTACACACAGGGGTGGGTTCCTCCCGGTTTTGACCGGTTTGCCTGAACCAGTAGCAACCCACATCACAATGATGTCACTGAACCGGATTGGTCGGTGCCGGTCTGTGAGCACCGTCATCTCTCTTTTTTAAAAAAATTTTTGATTTTTTTTTTTAAATTTTCTTGAATTTGTTTTTTATTTTTATTTTTCCTTCTGAGCATGTGCAGAAGCTGAGTTCCGGCACTGTGCATCCGGTCGCCATCTTTTTTCCGGCTTTGGTTTTGTTTTTTGTTTTTTTCTGGATTTTTCGTTACTGCGCATGTGCACGCGCGCGAAGCGTGCGCGCGCCCACAAGGTGCGCCCACACGGCACGGGAGGGAGCGAACCGGCAGCGAAGTAAGTTAGAACCCATCCCTGCTTACACAGGAACAGGAAGCTCCAAGGCGGGGCCCAACATAGGGTATAAATCTCTCTCTTTCCCCCATGTGCTCTTTTTGCCCAGGACCTCAAACCATGTGGACCTGTCCACCATTAAACCATCTTTCCAAGCAGTCTCCATGTTTCCAGTGTCTTTCTCCCCACTTGGAACTGAACCCAGAAAGATATTTCTTCCAACAGGCAGATTGGCAAAAAAGAGAAAAGGAAGAGGATATTGGTAGAGTTTTAATTATGAGCTTTTTCAGTTGGGTCTAAGGAAGCTGCCAAGAATATCTGAAAGGGGTAACGTGTTCAGAAAAATGTCTCAAAGGTGCTTTTTCAAAAGAACGGAAGAAACCTCTTGGATGAGAAGGGAAACGTCTTCAAGGTAAAACAAAGAAAGTCCAGTTGCCTTTTGAAAAAAACCACCTTTGGGACAAACGTGACCTGGATGATTGAGAATGTTCATAGACATGTTCAGAATAACAGATGAGGTTAAATTAATCAATCCATTTTGTTAAATTAATCAATCCATTTTGATGAAATAAAAAGATGATAGATGACATGTTTCAAAGAAAGGACACAAAATTGTGATTATCTGGAGAAATGTAATCCCGGCCATGTTTAGAAGGTACCAAGTTAGGAACGATGAACATAATGGCTGTTCACCTTAATATCTTGTACAACTGTTGCATTCAGATATGCACCTTTGGTGTAACCCAAGGAAATTGTTGGTTAAGAAAAGACAAATTTAACTCATTCCGCTTCAATAAGAATCGTCCTCAAAGCTCTAAACTAGTAATCCATACTGCAAAGCAGGGGTGAGTTGCTCACTTACCCAGACCGGTGCGCTGCTCCGCGGTCCTTCATGCTTTGTGCACGCGCGCGATTTTGCTTCTGCGCATGCGTGGAAGCAAAATCGCACCGAAATCTCGCGAGGGGATGTGCGCGCGCGTGAGATTTTGGCGTGATTTTACTTCCGCGCATGCGCAGAAGCAAAATCTCACCGAAATCTCTCTCTCGCACGCATCCCCTCGCGAGATTTCGCCGCGATTTTGCTTCCGCGCATGTGCAGAAGCAAAATCGCCCAAAAATTCACAAAAAAGACATGGTGACGCGCGCAACTGCCCGGTGGAGACGGTACCGGAGCAGTCGCGCGCAAATTGGGTTCTCGGCGGGTCCCTACCGGAGCTACGCACTGGACCGCACCGGTAGGAACCCACCCCTGCTGCAAAGGTGATGCCATAGTAGTTGTGCCAAAAAAACAACTACAATAACAATTGTCACTTACTTTAAACATATTGATGGAGGACTGGTGCCACGGTTATTAAGTGAATCAGTGCAGTTCAGTGAATCATTTGGTTGTTAAGGGAACCTGGCTTTCCCCATTGACTTTGCTTTGCAGATGCCAGCTGAGATGGTCTTAAATGGCAATAACATGGGATGCTGCAACTGTAAACATAATGCCAGTTGCCAAGTGCCAACTTTTGATCACATGACCATGAAGCTGCTGTGATAATTGTGTGAGGACCGGTTGTCACCTTCTTCAATGCCATTGTAACTTTGAATGGCCACTGTGTGAATGGTTGTAAGTTGAGGGGTTACAGGTTTTTACCCTTTCTTCTATCCCATCCCATCCCATCCCATTGTCCCAAAGGTGCTTGTTCAGGAGGTAACTGGACTTTCTTGTTTTTTCTTTGAAGACGTTTCGCTTCTCATCCAAGAAGCTTCTTCAGCTCTAGTGGGGAATGGAAGGATTTATATTCCTTGCAGACAGCTGGTCATTTGCATCCTTTTAGAGCAGTGTTTCTCAACCTTGGCAGTTTGAAGATGTGTGGACTTCAACTCCCAGAATTCCCCAGCCAGCGTTGCTGGCTGAGGAATTCTGGGAGTTGAAGTCCACACATCTTCAAACTGCCAAGGTTGAGAAACACTGTTTTAGAGGGTTGTTGAAGCACTTGGGGGTTTATCTGTGTCCTCAGAGTCACCTGAGTGGTGCTCCTGATTCCTGTAATCTGCAATTTTTTCCAGTCCAGTCAGTCCAGTCCAGTCCAGTCCAGTCCGGTCCAGTCCAGTCTATTCGTTTTATCTTCTGTTCAATAGTTTCCAATTCTCAGAGATTGCCTGGACCTGAATGGGACTCTGCAATTTTCTTGGCAAGGTTT